>PKRV01000138.1:228549-586039 GCA_003709505.1 Hyphantria cunea
AAACAAAAATTAACCTACCTCCACACAGAATATACATGGGGTAGTATTACAAGTGTGTTGTGTACAGGGAGTGGCACAGGAGTGGGTGGTGCTAGTGGGCTGCAGTACGAGCCGCCCTGGCAACGACAGCACCAACAGCAACAGCAGATGCGGCTTCAGCAACTTATGCAGCAACAGAACGTTAGTGTACACTCATACTACACGGTCGCAATAATGGCTTAAGCGGTCGTCACGCCGCTTTCCACTACGCCAAGTGCCTTGGATTCAAACGGGACTTGGAAAAACACTCGGCGGTGTGATACATAAATTGTTTACTATCAATAAAGTCCGGACGCGAAGCAGGAAGAATGTCATACCTCTTAATAGAGGTAATCCTCTCTAACCTAACCTGTTATTACCTGTCTCTGTCACTCTCACGTAAATATAATGAGTCTCGCTCGCACAGATGCAACGGCCATCGTCCTTAGGGATTGTAAACCTTTTTTGTTAGTGATCCCTCAGTTTTTGGACTCGGTTTATCTCAGTACTTAGTTTGTTGTTGTTTATTATTTTGTTCTTGTTTTAATATTTGAGTGATTTTGTTAGTTTGTTAAGTTTTTTTCACTGTTTTAAAATGGAACCAGAGCCGTCTACCTCGCATCCATTCAAGGAGTTTGTTTCTCCGCGAAAGAAAAGAAAAATGTCACACTTTAGTATATCTCAGAAGATAATAATTATTTACGTGTTTAAATACGTTAAAGAATCCTTGCCTGCTTATAAATATCTTTCAAAAAAAGAAATGAAGGTCAAAACAGCCGATATTTTGGGAATTTCGAAATCGGCCATATATCATATCTTAAAAGAATATACCGCAACAGACACCGTCAAGCCAGCTGCTTCACCGAAAAAACGTCTCTCATTAATTGAAAAGATTGATGTGTTCGATAAATCGTGTTTTAGACGAATAGTGCACAACTTTTATTTAATAGAAGAGTTACCAACACCAAAAAAGGTGCTACGTGTCTCAAATACAGACGAATCCTTACCAAACATGGGCATCGTTGAAAATATTACTGAAACATCTGAAGTTTAAGTATATAAAACGAAGGAGAAATAACGGGTTAATGATGTAGCATTGTGGCGTATCAAATATTTGAAAAATATGAAAACTTACCTGCAGCAACAAGGTGAATGCGGGTAAGATTTATTTCTATTATTTACTAGCTGTGCCCCGCGGCTTCACTCACTTTGCCCGACTTCTATGTGTGTCATATTGATGATACATGATGGCGTGATGTTAAATAGCCTCCACAAGAATCGGGCTATCAAATGGAAAATGGATTTTTCAAATCCGACTTGTAGTTCCAGAGTTTTGCGCTTAGCAACACATGGCGATTCATTTTTATTTATATAGACTAATTGAATTAAATCCATATATACTAATATTGTAAATGTGAAAGTATATTTATTGAGTTTTATCAAGATCAGCTCACAGCCATTTGGCGTGTAAAGGTGACAAACACTTAACTTTTGTTACAATTTATTTATTTTATAAGATGGACATTGTGATCCCCTAATGTATTTGTGGCGACTTCCTCATACAGCGTCAACATAAATATATGACAACGCCATCCTCTGAAGATACACTGAACTACGGAGTAACGTAGTGTACGAAGAAGCTACCAATCCTGCATCGCGCAATAGAAGTTCTCGCGCCGATTAAGATATATACAACTTCCCAACATCAACCTTTGTGCAGTGGCCCGCCAGGCATGATCACCTCGCCTGGTCGGAGGATCCTCCCTTTGTGTTGGAGGAATATGTTACCCGTTCCTCCACATATTTAAACTTTGAATTTATAAATTTATTCATTTACTTTTTACAACACTGCTGTCGCGAAAATAAGCATTTTTGGAGGGTTGGTCGAAGGGTGCCAAGAATCCTACTTCCAAAGGCAACCGGCTAGTTTTACATACAGGAGGTGAAAAAGGATTCGTGCAAGAATCGGAATTGGTATTTGAATGCAAAGGTACAGGCGATTATCACGAATCGATTAATGCAGTCAAGTTCGAAAATTGGTTTCAAGCAATGCTACCGAGGCTTGAGCCAAACGCGGTGGTTTTCATGGATAATGCCAGCTACGCCAGGAGATAATCCCAGTTACTAGTTGGACAAAAGACAGATATCCAAGAATGGCTTTCATCAAAGCAATTTTTTTTTAAAGCAAAGGATACGAAAGTCCCGTACTTGGAAAATGTAAAAGATGTAACAATTCAGTACCAATCGTACGTGGTCGATGAACTGGCAAAAGCAGTTGGTGTGGAGGTATTGAGATGACCTCCATACCACTGCGAATTGAATCCCTTCGAACTAGTCTTGGCAGACGTCAAGGGGTATGTGGCCCAGAAAAATACAACATTTAAGATGTTAATAAGCTGCTCCAGGAGGCTTTAGGCAACATTTCATTAGAAAAATGTCAAAATTGTTTCAGTCACGTAAAAAAAGTGGAATCGAAATTAGATAGACTAGACGATAATGTAGACAAAACTGTTGATTCTTTTATAATAAATGTGGCAGGCGAGACGTCTTCGGAAAGCAGTAACTCCGATACACAGGAATCGAATTCTGTTTTTTGTTTTTTTTTTATTATTTCTGCTGTTTCTTTTTCTTTTAAATATTTCATGGAAACCGCACATTATACAAAAATGTTTGTAACCACTGTCAGTAGGTAAAGAGGACATTGTACGAAATTCTTCCTGCTCCGCGACTGGACTTTAGCGGCATTATCTATGGGAAAATTCTTCACTGCCTACCGTATGGATCTTTTTAAGAACTCCAAATTATCATAGCGTTTAGAGCGAGTCTCACAGTTTGGGGCTAGACGGCGTAGGGTATAAGAGACCGAAAATATTAACTTGTTTATTTTATCTGTCGTCGGCCGTGACGGGCGGAACGAGGTGCCTTATATTTTCTTTAAATTAATGATATTTAATCGTGTAGCAAATGGGTGCGAAGTTCTACGCTGGCGGACTGGGCAGCCGCGACCCGATCGCCATGGCGCTGCAGCAGCAGCGAGCGCGGGAGATGCTCATGGGCGGGGCGGGCGCGGGAGCGGGCGCGGGCTCTGGCGCGGGAGCGGGCGCGGGCGTGGCGGGAAGGTCACGCGGCCGACCTCCGCTACAGCCGAGGCTCCCCACGACCACGTCCCCGGACGTCGTCAACCTTGACTCGGATTAGGTCTGTACTGCTCACTCACGCGCGGCGATGCTCCTTCTTCGTTTCGGTCGTTACTTCTCGAACCATCTGGAAGTACGATACTAAATTAATAATAATACAATTTTACTAGAAAGACAAGAAAATATAGTAAATAATATAGACAGTTAAATATTTTTTCTAGCATTTACAATAGAATTTATTTCAGACTAACTTAAACTGACAGCATTCGTGAATTCGTGTTTCATTGGTGAGTGCGAGGCCGGAATAGTTCAATAATGCAGAAAAATCTCAATATGCCTCCATAGTGTGGTTACCGTGTTTCATCGCCTCCAATCGCAAGATAACTACACTACTTATACACTAGTATCAATATTATGAATACACTAGGATCAAATTAAACTACTACTTGAATGAAAAGGCTTTTTTAACGTATATTTCGTAATTGCTTACAGGTACTATGGCACGGAAAGTGGACAGAGATATGTACAGTAAAAGATGATAGGTGCTACACTGCTATATGGAGTGAGTGGTGGCCGCCAAGTTGGCTGATTGAATGTATTCAATTCGTGACGGTATTTTGATAACAGGCTAAACAACCGACAAACCGATGTGCGATCCGCGCGCTTTTGTCATTTTCATCTATATCTTAAATTAATTTATCGTAATTTAATTAGATTTTTCTATAAATTTATATGCAATAAAATTACGTAAATTAAACAGAAAATTAAAAATAGTATGTACTTTTTGATTGAAATGAATTTATACGAAAAGTTATTGGGCAACCATGTTGTCTGTTGATAAACGCAATTGTTTACGAAACCGATATAGAACATGTTTAAGAAATGAATGAGTGAAATGGCATAATACATTCATGTACTTGTTTGATTTAAATAGCTTCTGTTATAGATAGCGCGCGGATTATAATGACCTGGCCAAAATAAGAAGTGGTGGTAATCTGAAATGTTTTCTCCATATATGTAGCTTATGCCTTGAGGCTTGCGCTCTGATGCTACATATCAAGAATCTCAGTATTTTATTTGTAATTCACACCCACTTAGATATTAGCTCTGTGTTTCGATTAACTAACCAGCATTAGTGGCATCCACATATCATTAATCTCCACTTTTATTCGTTGAATTACTTTAAAGCGGAAGCCTAAGGCGTAGACATTAATGATAAGGCGCGCAAGTCGGGTCATATTTTGAGTTTCGAAAAGATTCACAATTTAAAATGTGACCTTTGTGGTAATGGGATCTAACATTTAACTTTCTGACACTATGTGTGAGGAAAAGACTTAGAACGTAGAAGAATAACGAACAAACAACCTGATAGCAGTGTTTTCCACACTTATATATTCACTGGCGTAATATTTAAGACGGTATATAACTAATTCTAGAAAGGCAAACGATATTTGTACCAGGATGTTTCAGGTGTCAGCTTGGTAAATTTTAACTATATCTCTCAGTACAGGAAATTAGTGATAAGTTATATGTCGGTAGTTAGTAAACTTCTGTGTGTCTAAATTATATGGTACTAGCGTACCTCTGGAACCGCATGATCGTTCGCACCTACGATATGTAACGGCATAGTGATATGATAATCTACGTATTATAGTGACTGGAACACCAATCTACATTTATCTAAATCATTGTTATTCAACTATCCGTTTCAGTGAAATATTTATTACATATTTTTGATGGTTAATTAGAATCTATGACGTTTAAAAATAAACCATAGCAACATTGAAATATATAAGAATTAGTGGGATATTATTTGTTTTTTCTTTTGGCTGAAATATTTTATTAGAATTATTTTAAAAATTTTTTTAACTGCTATGTAAATCTTGACGAAATTATATTAACATTTAATTCTACTTTGGTAGGTAATTTCAGTTCGTGGTTGTATTCTCCGCTTGTTCCTTGTATTTCTACTAAAATATCCTAACTAGTAGATACATGTAACTTTTCTACCAATTACACTGGTCAACAGTGGTTTTGTTGCCCTTAATTTTGTTGTTCTATGTCAACAATTCATGAAACTGTTGATGGTTTCAAAAGATTGGCTCTGGTTTTTTTAAATTTATATTTCATATTTTTCCAAAAAAATAGTAAGTATAAAAAAATCATACCTAATATATTTTTAAATATTGACTTTTAATTAAAAATAATTAATAGTTATTTTATTCATTTTATTTTAATATTTAACTAAGAGACAATCGTTCAAAAGAAGAAAAAAATCATAAAATGTATGTTAAATTTCAACAAAAACATCTTTTAGCAGCACTTTTACTAATTTTTTTGTGGCAATTTGTTTTCAAATACCAGTAATCTGCCATCATGTGACAGTCCTATCTACGCTGGTACCTTTCTTCCATCACTTTTAGATCCTGGTTGAAGAACTCTATAAATTCTTATCATGTCCAGATGAAATTATATAATGATATAAATGATGTGATATATTTATAATTTCCAAGAAAGTTTTCCACCACCAACACAAAACTCTTCCAAGCCTCACTTTCAAAATTAATACCTTCTGTAGAGTTTGAATCTTTAATTAATACCCAAATTTGAGGGCCATCGAATTATCCAGCTTTTTTTTATAGAATAGTGGGCAAACCAGTAGACGTATCGCCTGATGGACGTAACAAGTGCGCTGCCGGCCTTTGGGGGTTGGGGCAGGGAAAGGGTGAGGGTGGTAGCGGAGGTGCTCGCTGAAGTTTATCTATCGACGGGTGGCTGAATTCCGGGCGGAGAGTGGCGTTCGCCCTCCGCCCGAAGAGGTACGCGAGTGGCGTGAAGCCGCCCGTCGAGCCACGACGGCTCGTTGATCTTCGCGGCTGGAGGCTCCACGTGCTGGTTTCGCCACCGTGGAGGCTCTCCAGCTGGTCATCCTCGAGTGGGCAGGGCGGCAGCACGGGACCCTTTCCTTCCGACTGACGCAGATGCTTTCCGGGCACGGTTGCTTCGGGAAGTACCTGCACTCGGTCGCGCGGAGGGAATTGAGTCCCGCCTGCCTCCACTGCGACTGCAGTGAGGACTCGGCCCAGCACACGCTGGCGGTGTGCCCCGCTTGGGCGCCGCAGCTTCGGGCCCTCACTACAGTGATCGGAGATCTCTCGCTGCCGGCCGTCGTACGCTCCATGGCCGGCGGCGAGAGCAGTTTTACCGCAGTCGCGACCTTCTGCGAGGAAGTCATCTCGCAGAAGGAGGCGGCGGAGAAGGCCCGGGAGGACGATCTCCACTCGGACCTGATCCGCCGCCGGCGAACCGGGCGGCGGAGGCGCGCCTATCAGCGCCTCATGCCGCCCTGAGTGTGGCCGCAGATGGGCGGGACGGGTTTTCCCCTCCATCCGCTTCACAGGCCAGCCGCGAGGGGACGACGTTACGCGTGTGCCGTACGTCGCCTACATTAAGAGTTTTATCATCAGACGACGGAGACCGCTTCAGTGCGGGTAGGCGCTAGGAGGGGTCCGGATGGCGTAAGAAAACGGTTCCCGGATCTCTCCCGTCTCAAGCGCAGAGTGGCACACCGTGTGGTTTTAGTCGGTTGATTCCGACACACCGCCTCGCCGCAAACCCCGGTGGGGTGAAGGCCCGAGGGGGCTTCCACACGTAAAAACAAAAAAAAGGGGTAATGGGGGAGGGTAGGGTCGGGGGGCTTAAGAAAGCGTTTCCCGGATCCCTCATGTCTCTGTCGCAGAGTGGCACACCGTGTGGTTTTAGTTGATTCGATTCCGACACACTGCCCCGCCGCACACCTCGGTGGGGTGAATGTCCGAGGAGGGTTGCACACGTAAAAAAAAAGAAAAGGGAATGGGGGAGGGTGATGGGAGAAGGATTAGGTGGATGAATCCGGTATCCTCACTCACTCTGTTAGACTCGGCGAGGCGCTGGTTCTCACCGGTTTTTCGTGAGATCGTGGTATCACTTCGGTCAAACCGAAGCGTGGCTTTTCCACGGTTAACGGTTTCGAATTCTTTATACTCTGCTTAATAAATACTTTACAAATGTATTTAAAAATTCTTCTTTCTTATCCAATTTTTTGACGAATTGTTTTCTCATATCTAACTTATGTAGTGTATATCTTACCTAACTTGATATGAAGTTTTTGTCATACCTAACATACCCGAAAGTAAATATGCGTCCTCCAACCTTGTCAATTAAATGAGTTCTTGGATAGTTACAGGAAGAGGTGGGCACAGGGGCGGAAATGATGCGCCAAATCGTTATATAAACCTAATTTTAACATTACAATTGTGTTCTAAAAAGTCAACGTGAAGTGTAAAATTAAAAACATTAAATAAGCTAAAATTATTAAAACCAGAGCTAAATCAGCAGTTTCAAGAATGGCAAAATGTTTTTTTTTGTAGAACTGTGTTGTCTCTACCGGTAGGGGATTGTACTCTAAATATCGCTAGTTAATCGAATTGATTTCAGTGGCTTCTGCTTATCATTAATTAGATGTTTTTTATGGGCCTGTCAAAGTGACTACTCTGCCTGATGGAAACATGAGCAGATTCCAAGGGTAGAGGCCACCATACTCGTTGCGAATGCAACAATGCAGCATGGTGATCTACATTATGCTTTAGCTTCATTGTTCTAGAATTAGACTTGTAATTACAAATAATAAAACATCAAAATTACTTAACATTTATATTATCACAACTAATTCTGTAAGCCATAGTTTTTATCCATACTGGTGGGGATAAACGGAAAAATATCCAGCTATCCCTACCAATTCATTTAGTAGTGATTTAATAGAATGTTCCCTACAAGTGAGGATATTTTAGTGGGCACATGGAACTAAGGTTATTTTCTTAATACATAGAAATTGATATATATTTTAACCTGAATCAGGTTGTAAAGTATTAGAATCACATGTGTATTCAATTGCGCAAGCCCATTTATAAAACTGACTGATTATTAGTGATTATTTTGGTTACTTATATACGTCACTCAGGCCTCATTGAAGTCCTTCTGTCTCGCCTAGCAAAACATTGCTATTCTCAAATCATTAATAATCAGACATTTTCTAGACATATTATTATTCTTTTTTAGACATAGTCGTTTTAAAGATTTGTACTCACAAAATCTTAGTGCAGTATGATGTTCATAATTTGCAATTAAATTGTTCTACATACTTTCCACAACCGTGAGACTAATTTAAGTGATGTTTATTTGACTGTATTTATTTGTCTGTCGTACAACGGGCAGTTTAGTTGTGATATTGCCTAATATAAAATTTTTTGTATACGTTTATTTTTAGTCACTACAGTGACTTTAATGTTAGATGCGACAATTATAGCGATATATTTAGATTACATTGATGTACCTTTAATAGTAAAGATGTGGATCGTAGTGCATTTTAGCTTTTCAATGATTTATGATTTTGGAATTATTTTTTACAGATATGTCTTCTATGTTTAAAAAGTTATTTATATTAAACAGTTATTTTAATGAATGAGCAGTATTTCAGTTAGTTTTAAGGTCATGTTATATCCATTATCATCGCACATCCCTATAGTTTGTTTTGTTTTCTCTTTTATACAAGTACTAGCAAAATAGTGTTGCTACATGAGTATTGTGAGGTTGCTATACTCAAATGAGGACTGCTGTAATTGTTTCATTATTTATGTAATATGTAATATAATTGTAACTGTAGACAACTTCCTATTATTTTGTAGTACAATCAAAGTATAATAAATAATTGACAAATACATATTTTGTTTTTTTAGGGGTTCCATGGTGCATGTCTATGAACTCTTATAGTTTCTTTATCCATCCTATCCATCCTTCCTCGGCTTATCTTACAAACGGTTAGTGAAACTTTGCATGCTATTTGACACTACCCTATAGTGTTGGTTTTTTTAAACGGTTCCCCTTATAAACCCAAACAGCTGGCACGGAAAATCTGAAAAAACTCATGATACTAGTGACAGTCCATGTCCATGAAGGATCATTTAGGTAACTTTGTTTTCAATGTGTGGTCTGATATAAACTTGGCCAGTTTTTTAATTAATAACTAGCTGAGCCTCGCTGTACGAAGACTGATGAATTGTATTTTTATAAATTGTAGCCTATGTATTATTCTGATGAATAAGCTGTGTGTCGTTTATAGTCATGCTTCACTCAGGTGGAAAAGTGTGCTTAGAATATTTCTTACTAGAAAGTCTCAAAGAGCTGTGAGTTTGGAAAGTCGGTGGTGTATATCGCCCATGCCTCGGAGAGCTTGTTAAACCATTGGTTGTGCTTGTAATAAACAACTATGGGAATCATATTGCATAATTAGTGACCTGAAATAAACTGACTACATCAATCTTTGAATTCTGTCAGCCCTTCAATGAAGAAACATATATCTGGTATTTAGTTGGTAATTAAAACAAATTATTATTTTATTGACATATTTATTTGGTAATAACATAGCAACCTATTTACTTTGCTTTTTACATTTGTGATCTGTACATTTTAATTTAACAATTATCACTTGACGGTTCAGTTCAGTTTTTCCCAACAACACAATCTTGGACAGCATCACTGTCACACCTCACTGGTGCTAATCACCTCCAAAAAATACTATCATATGTTTAGATTTGGAATACCAGTTTTAACACCAATAGATACTTCCATATATTTTAATAATCTGCGCGATAAGAACGAGGCATTCTCAGCATCAAATACATTAGCAGTTATAATATCCAGATTCATCTCTGTTTGGAAATTTAAGAGGTCAACGGCACTTATGGCCATAGCGTTCACCGGCAGTCCACTAGCGTTCACAAGCACCACACGTCGAACCCTTAAATCAGGATGCACTTGAGAAAACACATTTTTCGCCCACTTTAAACAAAATATCCTACTTGTGTCTATCGCTAATATAACAAAATCTATTGCAATTCTTCCTGTTACATCTGACTGTTTAACTACTTCATCTAAAAAGAAAGACTTTAGCACTATAAGCTTCCATCGGTGGTTCCCTTTGGCGTGAACTTCTGTTAGGGCTTCAGATATCTTTTCTATAATATCAATGTTTGACGACAAAACTATTGCTGATAGTGTATTTTTACAGCTTGTTGGTCCAACCCATGGTGCAACGACCACTTCTTCTTCCATCATGGACATATTAGAAGCTTTTTAAACTAAAAAATATGAACTTTTCTTAAAGAAGTGACCAATTTTGTAAAATTTTAACGTACGTTTTGTTTTGAATTGGTCTTCAAACAAAGTTCAAATTATGACATAAGTCTTGACGTTTCATTACACGTACACGCATCACGCTGCGGAGTGACGGGCAAACATTCATTTTTATTTTTATGGAAATAATATTCGTAAAAGATGACAATATACTAAACAAATCTAGATAATTACAAACTGTTATTGAAATTGAAAGATTTAAAAATCGATTTTAATAAATCTTATCGCACTTGTGCATTCGATTTGATATATCGTTTGATGTTAACTAAGGTGGAAACCTTCGGTCTAATCTGTCAACGGACATCGAGAGATGTCAGTAATTACGAGAAAATAGTTTTGATGTTTCGATAGTGTCAGAATTTGGATTGGGGGAAAACTAGAATTTCTTATAAACCAAATGCAAGATTAATATGCGAAGACGTGAAGATAATTTTCCCGACAATGGCTTTGAAGCCTGGGGAGGATATATGCATGCTAAAATATCAAAATTGGAAGAACAGTTTAGTGCTCGAGCGGGAGGTGAAGAAACCCTCTCAAATATATTTAGCGGTGTAAGTATTTATGTCAATGGTTTTACAGTACCTTCTGCAGACGAACTTAAAGTACTCATGACCAAGCATGGAGGTGTATACCATGTTTATCAAAGAAGTGATGATTACATCATAGCATCAAACCTCCCGGATACAAAAGTAAAAAATATGAACCTTGCGAAAGTTGTAAAACCTGAGTGGATCGTTGAAAGTTTAGTAGCTAGTCGTTTATTAGATTATAGAGACTATTTACTATATAGGAATTCAAGAACACAAAAACAGATAAACTTTAGAAAAATAATCAAGGATAATGATTCTTTAGTGAATGACACTAAAGTAATTAATCTTAAAAGTAGTCTTAAGCATGAACAAGATTTGTCAGAAATACAAAAAACAATAGATGAACCTAAACCAAGTACTTCTGATCATAATTCTTCTGAGGAAAGACTTGATAGTGAAACATTAGATGACAAAAAAATTGCCTTGGATTGCCAAGATATTCTGAAACAAAACTTAAGTGCTATAACAAAGACAGCAGCAGACCCTGACTTCATTGCAGAATTCTATAAAAATTCACGGCTTCACCATATATCACAACTAGGAGCATGTTTTAAACAACACATTAATGAGCTCAGAGAAAGCAGTAACTTCCAATTCCCTTCTCGAAAACAGCTGAAAGAAATATTATTAGCATCGAATAATTTTAGGAACTTGTCACAGTTGAAATTTGAGAAAAATAAGATAATAATGCATATTGATATGGATTGTTTTTTTGTATCAGTTGGATTAAGAAATCGGCCTGACCTTATAGGAAAACCAGTCGCTGTCACACACTCTAAGGGTGGGCAGGGACGATCAAAGAGACCTGGTGTTGATAGAGATGCAGAGTTTAATCTCTATAAGCAGAACAAAGCTAAAAAATTAGGAATAGCTACTCATGATGAAATTGAGACTAGAGTTGATAATATTGATGAAGAGGATTCCAAGTATGGTTCTATGAGCGAGATAGCTTCTTGTTCATATGAGGCCAGGGCCAAAGGGTTGAGCAATGGCATGTTCATGGGTTCAGCATTAAGATTGTGTCCAGATTTACAAACCATACCTTATGATTTTGAGGGTTATAAGGAAGTGGCATATACATTGTACAATACTGTAGCTCAATATTCATTAGACATTGAAGCAGTTTCCTGTGATGAAATGTATGTAGATTGTACAGAATTACTGTCTGATATGAATGTTAGTGTTCAAGATTTCGCTTCAAAATTGAGAGAAGAGATAAAAGCTAAGACAGGATGTCCATGTTCAACAGGTTTTGGAGGAAATCGGTTGCAAGCCAGATTAGCCACAAAGAAGGCTAAACCTGATGGTCAGTTTTTCCTTACCGAGGATCTTGTCGAGGATTTTATGTATGACATTAAATTAAGAGACTTACCTGGTGTAGGTAGTCAGACTGCTTATAAGCTGGAGTCTCTGGGGCACATCACTTGTGGTTCACTGCAAACTTTGACACTAGCTAGCTTAAAAAACCATTTGGGTAATAAAACTGGTGCTCAACTGTTTGAACAATGTCGAGGGCGTGATCCAAATCCTCTAACATTCCATACAGTAAGAAAATCTGTTTCAGCAGAAGTCAATTATGGAATTCGTTTTGAAAACAACAATCAATGCTTGGAGTTTCTGAAGCAGTTATCTGCTGAAGTTCATTCAAGAATGCATCAGTTTAAAGTTATGGGCAAATGTATTACTTTGAAACTAATGGTCAGAGCTAAGGATGCCCCAGTGGAAACAGCCAAATTTCTGGGCCATGGATATTGTGATGTTATAAATAAATCTGTTTCCTTGCAGAATGCTACAAATGATCTTGAAATTATTACTAAAGAAGTCATTTCTCTTTGCAAGAAGCAAAATGTTGATCCTACAGAAATGAGGGGCATAGGAATACAAGTCACAAAATTAGATTATGTGACAAGTAAACCTACTGTGGGTGCAATAAACAAGTTTCTGTTCAGTAATAAAATTCCAAAAGCTAAAATTAAAAGCGAAAACAATGCTGCAGTTAAAGTAGAACCAGTAAAAAATTATCAACAGAGTTATCCTACTACTCCTAGTAAATCCAAAGTTAGGTTGTCTCCAAGAAAATCACCTATTATTTCGGTAAAATCTCCAACCATTCGCAAAAGAGGCAGGGCTTCAAAAAATTCGAAACAAAGACCGTCAAGTAATCTCATAAATAAGTTTCTTCAAGGTCAAAATGTAGGTAAAGATGTACCATACAAGGACCCAATGATAAAAGCAGTTGTGAAGGAAGAAGTCGAGCTAACAATAGAAATGCCCCAAACAACTAGAGGGTTGATAGGACTCCCGTGGAAGAAAGTAAGGGATTTGTTAAGAGCCTGGTTAGACAGTGGTCAGACCCCATTGCAATGTGATGTTGTTATGATCACAGATTATTTACAAGAGATGGTAATAAGTAAGAATATAGAAAAACTTCAGGTACTTATGAATTTTTTGAGGAGAACTACCAGGGAAATTGGCAGTGTTGCATGGTTGGAGGTCTATAATCGCATATCTGAAGAAGTACAGAATGCTATGGTAGCTGTTTATGGGAAGAAATTGTATATCTTTAATAATTAATAACAGTAAAAGCAATGATGAAAACAAACTGTGATATTATAAAATGAAAATGCTATGTCATAGATATTTCTTTTATTTTTATATTGATAGTATTCCCTATGATAGGACTATAAAAAATTTAAAATTATATCACTAGTAATCATTTAAAGATTTCGTAAAGTGCCCATCAAATAATATTAGTAGGTACCAGTGTTACTATTTAAAATTTGGCAGCTGCAGAATCAAATTAATAAAATACTTGTTATAAAAAAGGAAATAAATTTATCACTCTTGTACTAAGTGTCCTTTGAAATCAATGTCTACGAGATCTCAGAATATCCTACCTTATAAGGATTATATAAGACACCTTGGGTATATTCATAATTTGAAATGGCAGTTAGTATCACTTTTTCTTAATAAGCATATCACAACATCTCTAAAAATTTCTGAAATACGATAGCTGTGTACGGTGATTACAAGTAGAATGCAAAAATAATATATAGATAAGTTGATAATTCAATATGAGATTTTACATTTTGTAATCTATAATTTATTATCACAGTTGCTTATTGCAAAAAAAAAAACAATTTGTAAATATAAGCAATAATTTTGTATCTAAATACAAATCATGATTCAGCAGGTTCCTTGAACAATTTCAATATAGCTGTATTTAAAAATAATTGTAAAATAAAACTAATTCCGCCGAGCTGGAATTTAATTTCTTAAAACTAAATGCTTTGTGACAACTGTTTATATCCTCTACTATTATAATACTTTTGCAATATTACACCTAATAAAACCACAGAAAACAAAACAATTTCTTACAAAAATATAACTAAACTCATCCACTTGCATAAATGTTAGTACAATAAACATTATGAAATTACATTAATGGCATCTACAGGCATAAAACCAGAATTAGTATGTATATATACTATTAAACACACAGCCAATATACTTCATAATATACATCATTTTTGCTGGGGGTACGTTGTATTGATGTTGGTTCCCGACTGTTTAATAGTATTTGTCATATAAACGTCTGCTTAAAACATTACTATCGTCAGTTGCATCTCTCAAGAGCAATTATTTACTATTAGTTACTATGGGAAATAACTGTTTCTTTAGAATATTCAAGACTTAGGATGTAGTCCAGTCTCTCTTATATATTTATTTTAAACGGTTAACAAAAGTGTTTATGTTAAATGCAACCGATACATGGAGATGTGTTGCCATTCTCATGCGGTAGCGTTGCCCGAGACGGAGTGCTTCAGCTTTGATTCGATAATGATCTCATCTCCTGATCGGATGTTGTAGGAGTACAGCTGCTTCGTAGGAAACCTCATCTCCTCAGGGCCCTGGAAAGGCTCCAAGCATAATGTAACATGTTAATATGTAATTTGTTATTGGAGTTTGTTAATTTATTAGTGATATTAGACCAAACTGGAAGGATGAAAACAAACATAAAATTCCAGTACATATATTAAAGTACAAAAAGTTAGGTCTAAAAATTAGTTCCATGTTACCAAATATTTTTATATTAAAATTCATTGTTACATAAAATCGTTGAACAATGTTTATCTGATGGATTCTAATTATGTATGGTAGTAGACGTAGGCATACAGATGTTCTCTAGGTTTAGAAACATAGAGTTTGAAAATTAATGAAAGTATTTTAGTACATGACATCTGCAGTCGTATCTAAATTTCTTTCGTAGTTCGAACGTAGTGAATTTTGTTAGTAAAGATAAACATGATTATTAATATTCACCTGAGTATCCCTAAGCTCCTGGTCGACATAGAACAGTCTCATTTTGGATGCGGGGAAACCGGCCAATCGTTCTAATCTTGTTTTTAAATCTGATACGGTTCTGGAATAAAAATGTAAATATATAAGTGGCTTGGAACACTTAATTCCGACGGCAAAAATAATAGGTGTTATAAAGTTTGACGTGTCTTATCTATCTATAACATCATAGCTCCCAAACAGATTAACAGATTTTGTTGTTGTTTGTTTGAAAAATGAAAAAACAGTACATCCGTTCAAAAACTAAGGGACATGAAAATAAAAGAAGAATGTTCAAAAATATCCTCGAGTGGGATATTAATTGAAAGGGAATGTGTACAACACATACGATTATGTTTCATTAAAATTGGTTCAGTCATTTTAAAGATATGGGGCGTGAAAGTGAATACACCCGATTGAAGTGTTTGAACTTTGTGTTGAAAGCTTTTTTTTATTAACATAATGATTATTTTCTTTGTGGAATTCCTCGAATACAATAATTAAATAATAGAGAGTGGATATATTGTCAAACCGACGTTTGTTGTCATACATCGACTTAATTATTTTTTATTAATTGTACACGGCTAATTTCTTTTTCTACCATTTTATATAATATGGTTCAGATTTTACCTTACTATTTCCATTGTTACTTTAACTAGAAACTATGTTAACGTAGCTAAATCTAAACCTTAGTTGATATTCTATTCTATTTCCTTCGAGTGAACAAATATTTACTAAAAATTGGGCCAAAAAGGATCTATTCAAATACAGAATGAGAATCTCTGAGCAAATTGTAATTGAACAAATCTGTGTTACATATAAAGTTTTATGGTCTACATCTCTCAGGTGGTTGGTTACTTATAGATACAAAACTACATGATCTAATACTTTACCTATACACGTCAACGGTACGCACTTCGCTGGCATCTCCGCAGGTGAATGTAATCTGCACGCGCTTCTCTGGCCGAAGATCTACTGACACCAAAGGATCGAGTTTGCCATGCACTCCTACTAATTCCCAGTACCTATAAAAATAATTCAATAAAAATAAATAACATCCTATTATGTATCTACCTGGAAACATATATCAACCTATATGTGAATTTTTAATAATAAAATGACAATAGTAAAGCAGGACCTTTATATGGGTGATAAGTATATAATTCTAATGTTAAGGTTCCACGTTATTGAGGAAAGATTCGACTGCCTCGGTGGCGCAGTGGTAGCGTACGCGACTGCTGTCCATGAGGTCTCGGGTTCGAATCCTGGGTCGGACCAAATGTTTGCATGATCTGCAAATATTTGTTTCGGAGTTTGGGTGTTTTCTATGTATAATATGTATGTATTTACAAAAAAAATGTATTTATGTATTCATATCAGTTGTCTAGTACCCATAATACAAGCTCTGCTTAGTTTGGGACTAGGTGGCGTTGTGTGTTAGATGTCCGAAATATTTATTATTATTATTATTTATAAAGATTGCCCTTTGATTTCAAATGTCTTTGTGTGTCAATTAAAAAGCTTGACACGACAGTCTCACGATTAAATTGCCCATAATACATTATAAAGTACAATTTGATTTTTTTTATTCACACCCACGTATTTATTATCACACAAGTTTAGTCATTTAGGTCGTGATTACCATTAGCACAGATCTGTCGCCTACATTACTCCTTATTTATAGAAGTCAAAGACAGTTTCATAAATTGAACGATATAGGTTTTCCCCGAATACGTAATGCAAATGCGTTTAAACGCTTTTCATAAGTGCTTATGATTTAAACGTTGAAATTAAATTCTAAGCACACATACGTTCATTATTACACTTTTATTTTTTATGTCTAGACACCTACCTACGACGACAAAGGACAAAAAAGTTCACCGAACGAAGGTCATACTTTAATATGTTTTTAATATCGCATTTTATGTTAAATTTTTTACTCCATATTAGTAGTAGTACATTCATCCTCGTAAAATTCTGCATACACTTTGGTGGAGTTAAAGAGAAGAATATGGTACATTTTCTCCGAAACGTAAATTTTCTGAGTAGTGGATAAATTTTTACTATAGTCTGAACCAGACTTTATAGCGGTTGTGAAGTTAGCTGCGCAAGCAGGACTGCGCAGGTACATTTAAATCGAAAATAATAAAATATTAAATCTGTTATAACATGTACTTATTTTATGGTGGTAGTGGTGTAGGTACTTGATTACCACATGAAGTGGAATGTAATCGGGACACATCAAAACCAGAATGTAAACGTATCATTGATGTAAAATGTAAACGCCCAGTTGAAAACTTTGGTCAACGTAAGCATAGCGTTGCATTACTTTTGTTTTCAAACAGGTTAGTATCACTATCTTCGATTTTTATCTGTATCATTTTATTTTGTTTAACATATGAGCAAATAATAAGATGTATGCACATTCTTTTTGAATTTTACGTTAAAATATGAAATAACTATAAACAAAGCGATATATTATTTTACATGTGCATACTTATTTTTATCCGTCATATAGAAATTCTCTAGCGGCAGTTCTGCGAATTGCCGCTAAAGAATTTCCTGATTAACAATACCTCGTTATTCCTACAGGTCAGGTACATAAATATAAGGTAATCTAATGAAGAAGCTACCAGATTCCTTACCTATCAGGCCGGTCGGCCTCAGCCTTCTCCATATAATATCTGATGAAGGCCCGTTCAGCTGCATCTCGTTCTTCTATCGGCACGGCTCCTCCGCCATTCAAGGTTTTTATGTGCGGTAATCGTGCGACCAGTAATAGCCGTCGCTCGTGTTCCGTCGATTCGAACCGCTCCCATAACGGCCAGCCCTGAAAAATGAGGAAGTAAAATAGAGAATACATACTGAAAATACTTAGGGAATCTTAGGTAAACTTAGGGTTTTATGGTATGTTGCCGATGAAACGGCCGTGAGGTTGTTTGCCGCATATCTTATCTGAAAACGGATGGTTGAACATCCACAAAACTAGTCAGTTTCTTTTTTAAATGATTACTGGTGAATTTGACAATGTAATATGTTGTGATGACCCTGTGTTGATGTTTAAATTTGTCATAATAACTAAGTAAGATGATTTCCAAAAGTGATGCTCAATTTTTTTAGTAAACAAATTTAAATCCCGTATAGGTAGTTTCAAGACCTGCGACGTTTTAAAATATTATATCATCAGACGCCATAGTTCCCCTATTAGCTCCGTGGTCCGTCACAAACATAACGTGAGAACACAGACACCTTTTATTGTTTATGTAATTTTGAGACCCACTTCCCCTAAATCTCATTATAATTCTAAAGTTTAAACAAAAATGTAATAAATATAGTGCCCTAGCTTTGGCCCGCGGCTTGGAACGCATATACTTATACCGGTTGCCACAGTAAAGAGTAGCCTCCTATGTCCTATGTCTTCTAAAATCAAAGTAATTCCATGCCAAATCTAATTAAAATCGGTGCAGCAGTGTAACCATGAATGCCAACAGACAGTTACTCCTGAATGTATTATAATAATATGGTTAAATGTATCTCGACTAAAAACATATTCACCAATTACGGCTCATAGATATAAAACAAACGATCACAATATAATGGTATGATGTTTGTCTAATATCGTGCTGTAACAGTATCCATACTTGCAGGTATATGTATGTACAAGTCATCCAGCCAACAGTTTACTTTCAAAGGCTATTATGCCATTACAAAATTCGTATTTGCATCTTTGTCAGTGAACAAGTTGTGCAGATACCATAGTTACCTATATTATGCTGTGCATTGTAACAAGCTCCTCAGAATGGATAATGACATCATGTTTTAAAACAGTACGTGGAGATGTGAGTACTTAGAATATTTTATAATCTTCTTACATACACACTTTAAAATATTTTAATTATACATTATGTGGGAAGAGATAAATTCCAAAAATTTGAGTCTACATGTTTCAATATGTCTATGAAGATTAGCTTATGAGCTTTTGTGAGAGTGAATTTGATTGATCATTTATTAAGACGCAAAACTAGTATCCAAAAGAAAAGGTTTCCTAAAACGGATACGTCGATTGAGGTCGTGACATATCTAAGGATCATAAACAATTAAGTATCCACAAAATCAAGTAACTTGGCCATAGTTTATGTACCGAATAGTCCAGATAGTATACTGCACATGCCGCAGCAAACTTAATTGAATTCTGACACTTCGTAATTCTATTAAACTAAGGCAAGGGCAGTAAGCTATCATATTTAGATGGTACAAGTTCGTAAAACATTTATTTATTTAGTACTGCTGCAAAAACGGTCGCATAGATACGATAAGGGAACTAAAGGAATATTGGCATCAGAAATAAAGTCGTAGATTTAAATTGTATTGGTTTTTGTACGTCTCAAGGTTCACCAAGGATCAAGACAAGTTTCCTTATAGGACTATTTCCATGGACGTTAGTTCGTGGTACAATCATTGAATTATGGATTAACATTGTTTTTTATTTAGATGTTTTATGTGGGAGCTGATTCTTTAAAGATTATATATTTTAGTTACATATCTAGTTAGTAAGTTTTGTTAGTTATGCATGTCGAAAACGGCATCTTACCGCAAACCAGCAACTTTTAGCGCAAGCAATTAACACTAGTAGTTGAATATTAGTCATTATTGCCATATAAATAAAGTCTAAAACGGCAAACACTAGCTTATTTTTGAGTTGCATACAAAATGAGATCTAATAGTTCAGGACTTTGGGACTAGTTTTGTATTAATTTAGCATTCCTTTGTTCTCCACGTATAAGATTATAAACGTGCATTCAACCTCGCTGGGTTGTTTTGCCTAAAACGGAAGGCGGAAACAGCTTTGCATGCATGGATCCCTTCGGAATAATTTTGTTGCCGCATTTTTGTGCCCTTTTTAGAGATATTGGCGGTTAAGACTAATATATCCGACCGAAGTAAGTAAATAAATAGTTAAGGAAGAGTATAAAGTGCACATTTATGATAAACAAATAAGCTTCTAATAGATACTTTACTGTTTGTAGTCATCTAGGCAGGTTCATTCAAACAAAGAGTTATTTCTATAGGAAATAATTTACGTATTTGTACGTGTTTTAATGAGACTTAGATCCTTCACAAGATACACGTATTTTATCTGTTAACCGCTTGTTATAGAAATAGGAAAATTACTCGAGAACTAAGAAACAGTGAGTGTCAAAAAGGTCATCGTGATAAAAGTCGAGTGTTTTTAATAAAAGAACACACAGACACAAAGGTGAGAAAAAAATGCCAGCCTAACAGGCTGACTAACAGTTGACTACCCACGCACTCTCACACTTAACCGTTCCAAAATTAAATAAACGGTAATAATTTTTAAGTTCCGTTCCAATCGGTAATGGCTCCGTTCTGAATCATTAAATTCACTGTATCGATTGCATTAGCCAACAGATACACATGGGTGAATAGGTGCTTGTACACTTACTTGTACATGCATTTGTTTTAAAGTTTTTAAAACTCTTCCTTGTCACAATATCACATATTGTATAGCTTTCTTTAGACCCCAGAATTATTAAAATTCTAAAAATATTTTAAAGTATTATTCGTTGCAATTTAGTAGTCATAATGCTTAACAAGCAATGGAGAGTCAGGTATAATTTCTTTGTTAACAGGAACAGAACTACATACTTCGAATATTAATAAACAAATTAGAATCAATTTAGTTTAGTTTATAACAAACATTTATTAAAGAATATGTCATACTTTTAAATAAGTATCCTACGTAACATTGGAATAATGAGGTACAGAAAGTATGGCTTTTTTTCTCTAGTATATGGGGCCTGAGATTAACTGAGATCAACTAAGTATCTGAGGCCCTAGAGACAAGTGCATTGATGGTTACACCTCAATCACTCACTAATTCGGTAAAATTAAACGAAAATGTTATTATTTATAAACAGCGGTTTTGCTCTTATTCTGGTCATGAGGACACACATTTGTCAAAGCCTGGCTCAGCCAAGGATGTAAATGCAAATTAAGATGTTTTAGTATTTTTAATAAAATACTAAATCTATTTCTACTTTATAGCTTATTATATGATCGTGACGAAGCATACATTATAACGTGCAAATATAAAGAAACATTATTTCATTCGACGCTACAATACATAAATAATAATTAAGGTAATTGAATTAATGTGAGATTATCGCGATCATGATCTGGCGTGTACGTAATGAACAAAGAACTAGGAAATATTTCGTACCAACATATCTTACGCACTTACATATTTGTAATGTACACTACTTTTAAGATGTATACTACACACACCTTGTAAAAGTTAAATCTTTAGAGGAATTTATCACTTAGAGGAAAAAAGAAGAATGTTAGGGATCATCAAGTCCCCTTTCCTTTTTTTTTAAGTTTCAAGAAGTATTCAGACGTTAAATAACTAATGGTAAAGAAACAGGTTTTTGTCAGAACTGTCTGGAATTTCTGCAGACCCTTTCTGATTTTAATATTAGTATAAAGCCGACACTCGCCGTCATAAATTCATAACTGTTATGTAATGTTTCTAAATTTTCAATTAAAATTGTGTTTACAATTTAACAAAATTCACAGTTAATTGATGAGTTTAGTTAGTTATCTTATAAAGGAACAAACGTCCTTGGGTAGAAATTAAAATCGATTTCTAGATGTTGATTTCAATTGGTCTTAACATTGTTTAAAAAACAACAACAATAGTCTACAACTTCAGATTCTTATAATGAACATAACATTTTTCTTTTCATGTCTCAGGGGCGTTGTTCTATAATATCATCGTTACATTTTACGATTATAGACATCAAAATTGCTTTCACATTTACAAAAGTATAGATTCAACAAGTCAAGGTCTCGACGACGCGGCGACACGGGGACGTTAAAATGACGTCATCTTGGTCATCCTTGTCGGGTGAAGTCCAGTCTAGACTAATGGTTGAGGATTCGAGCCATTATTTTTCAAAATAATTTATCATTTTTCAAGGATTTAACATTTGCTGTCTCTAGCCGTATCGATCTTGTAAACTAGTTTCGAATACTTAGGAAAGTTAGTAGGTACTAAACCTGAATGAGTACCAACTGATATTGCCATTGTCTATTGTATTGTTGATTATCAATTGTACCATAAAGTGATCTGTAAGAAGGCCCACTCAATAATAAAATGTTTGAGGTTTTAAGTATCGTAAATCTTACATAATTGGTTAAGAAATTTCACACAAATAATGCCAAAATGATGTTTCGAGCGAGCATTACTAAAGACATCATTAAAATGCAGCTTGTGATTAGTACACAATTAGCTAAGTAATGTAGAATAGTATTTAAAATTATAAAACGAATTTCTGAAATAATAGAGGTGCACGTACACGTTTATACTAAGTATCTAAAATAGATTTTGCATAGTTATTCGCTGATAACTTGTACATCATATTTTTTCTAAAATTCTAAACAATTGTTTTTCATTAATAGTTATTTTAATCTATTATTTGTTTTGTCTCTGTTGTTATATTAAAAACTAGCATCATCACAAAGCTACTCATAGTTAAGCTTGTGGAGAAGATTGGTTACCAGTACATCAGTCCTATATACATTTATAAGATATTATTCTAAACACAATTTGATAAGAACCATTGTGATCCAGGATTATGGATCACTCAGGTTATTGTTTTCATTTATACCGTAAGAGACTAATTGACTTTTGTCTGGCAAAGTTACAGTTAAAAAACCTATTTAATTAAGTGTTTTATCGTGTGTCAAGAACCAGTTAACAATGAGTTTGTGTAGTTTCAATGTGGCCAAAGTGATAAATTATAAGAAGGCGTGGTCACTGACTATATTAGTAATAAGGTTCTGAAATACGATGACAATTAGGTAAAGGCTTGTGTAGCAAACTGTGACAAAATCGATAAGTAAGGTAGGAGATTTGGCAATATTTAGTTTGATTGTTTTACTCTAAAAGGCGAAGTGGACTCGAAGAATGACGAAAAACAAAAGATGAAGCTCTCAGAAAGGCATCTGGAAGTACATAAATTGAAATGTATCAAGCATTTCAATAACTACCTTGTTCTTTACTATCGTGGTATAACAGTAATCTTTAGTTAGACAAAGTTAGACTACGTCCTGATTTTTGAATTTACAGGAATAATTTTCCGAACAGAATCGACAGCTGTAATACCTCTTCTTACACAATTTGGGATATTAGAATTAATCTGCATATCAGATGGATACAGTACATGAATATAACTATTTATTGAAACTTTTAAAGTAATTAAAATCGATTAAATCTAACTTCTTTTAAAAAAGGAAGCTAACTGGTATGTACAAGTATAAGTTACATGTGTATGTGTGTATATATATATAGGAGACAGTGGTAGTTGTCGGTGCAATGAGTTTTGAACAACTACCACTGTCTCCTATACATTTCGATCCACCCTAAGGTTGCCTGGAAGAGATTGCATTAGGCAATAAGGCCGCCCTTTGTACACTCCGTCTCACATTTTATGTACTCCCTGTAATATTATACTGTGCAAATAAAATGTTTTCTATCTATCTATTTAGCTAACTTATATGTAGAGTTCACATAAACAAAGGAGTTTCTAATCAGTATTTTGTCTTTCTTAATATTTTCCGCATGCCTCATTGAGGATGATCATAGCCCATTTACCGCTTACAAACAATGAAAATTAAAGTATAGATCGGGCGGTTAGCCTGACACCAATATTTCGTTTGTCGCACGTCATGTATTCATAGGTCACGACAACGCAGCTGTTCTATAAACTTTTACCCCGAGCTATCTTTTAAAATGTTCAGAGAGCCTAGTGTGAGTTTATTTCATAATAACTCGCTCTCCTCACCGAGAGCGTTAGGCGTTGTGAATTGGTGAAGATTTTAGTGAGGGCCAATAGCAACGCCGAGTGTGGTCTCACTGACGATCTACTTAATATGAAATAAACTCACAGTAGGCCCTCAACGCTGTGTTACTTCTAAAATGAAGTGTACGATTTTTGTGTAAGATTTTATCGGCTACATTGGTATGCCAACTAGAATAATATTTTCAGTTTCACTTTTATTACAACGGTTTTTACATACAAATTCTTCCGCAAAGTACTGTGTATACACTACATAATATTTTTATTATGTTAACTAAATTATTAATGTATTGCTTCATGTTTTTCTTGCGTGAAGTTTTTCAGAGACTTATTATTTCATTTTGTTGAATATTTCTGTGTTTAAGAGCAAGAAATCTATTCAGTTCCGTGTATACTAAAACGTAATAAATAAAGTCTACAAATAAAATATTCTTCATAATGATAAATACTTAATAACATTACTGCGATAAATGTTAACGAATGTTAAGAAAAAAAACAGTATTTGTTAAGTAATCAGATATACATTTAAAAGCCTCGGAGAAAAATAAAAAAGACAGAAATAAATAAATGTGAGAAATAGCTAGATACCTAATGCTAGTTATGATATATAAGTACGTATGTAGCAAACGGGAATTCTCAAAGATAAAGGGAAATACCCTTTATCTCACTCTCTAAACCAAAGGGTTGATATATGAGTATTCACAACCTCAAAAGCCAAGACCATTTATAGAAAATCTGGACGAACAGGTTTACGTAATACAATCGATAGTAAGAATGGAAACGACCAGTTCCGTAAGAGTATTACATCTTCGTCAATATGTTGTTTTCTATTTCCTAATCAAATTCTTGATAGAAATACGAACATATACCAACAGTTCAAACATAATAATATTATTGCACGAGAGTTTTTGGGTCAATCCATGACCCACATTCACTCTACTGAAATTCTTGAAACCATACATTTTGTAGTCACCGCTTTGGAACGAATCATTACTTGCTTTATATTTGACAAAGTATAATTGTACAAGAAACACAAAGATACACCTTATGAATTCTAATTTATAATGTAGAAATAAATATACAAATGCAAATATATTAATTTATACTTCCGATAACAATACACCAATAAAATTTACAATTCATATGAAACTCATTAAGATTAACTCAAATAAGATGCATAAACTCATTTCGGATATTGCGTTATGAGAAATGTTAAAACGTATCAGCCAGTTAAAGTAAATAAAACACAAGAGGTAAGGAGACGCGCAAAAAGCGTGGGCTTAAGATATGAAAGACTCATTTAAACAGTTGACGACATATGAATCACTGCTTTATTGTACACACATGGCAGGTAATACACATTTACGATAACAACGTAACCGCAGAAAAATTGAAAGGTAATAAAAATCCTATAATCATAAAACATAAACTTCTACTCTTTGTACAGGACTTGCACAAAGTGGTATACAAATTTAATGATGTGTCTTATTAGATATTATACTGTTGACGCCTTTATTCATATTGTATGTCATTTGTGTGCCTTTTGTCAACATCTTTCTAGTTTAATGTTAACAGGAATACTTATTAGTCTATTGCTGGGATATGACGGCCATAAACAACCAGTATCTAATATCAAGTCGCTTTGTTATTCAAATTTATTTTGGCACAATATTCCATATGCTGCTTGTATTGTTATAGAGCCTTATAGAGTTAAAATTTCCATTAACAAAGTTACTCTTGTTAAAATTTTGTAAACCTTATTTGAAAGTAAAGGCTTATTACTAACCAGGGGACTGTTATTTCTGTTGATGATAGACTTTTGTCGAAACCGCAATGGAAGAAGAAAGATGGGTATGCTTAGAAGAACGTAGTGATTTCCATAGAACAAAAGTCTGTAGTATATGGATCATAATCCCCTTTAAAAGAATATCAGCAATCCTAACCAAAGTATAAAATGGTGACTAACAATACGATAAGTAATCTGTTTAAATTAAAGCAACTGAAACTCTTATTACATCATTCTTTGCAGCTAACCTACTTGTGGTTTTCATGCATGTCAGTTTAGACCAAAAAAATAACCACTCTATTACAACACATTTCAGAGTTTCGTATAAAGAGGCGTACATTCCAACAATATTGTATATTGAACACAGAAGGCCACAATCCAATTTAAATTGAACAGAGATCTCCGTTTTGAGATAGACATTTGCACAACGTCAAATAACTTTTGCTTACACTTTGCTTAACATCGTGAGCGTCAGTTATTGAGATTATTTCGAGGTACGTACGAAAGCAAAGACGATATGCCAGTTTGCCGCGTTTCTTAATATTACACAATGTCTGAAGTTAAAAAGAATTGAAATACAATAACGATTAGATATTACCAGATTATTTTAAAAATTATGACCGCATTCATTCTTATTAAAGTTGACAAATTAGTTTGTGAGATGTCTGCGTATTATCCCTAGCGAGAGCTCAAGCCTATTTTATTTGCGAAATTAAAACATGAGTGATACTCTATGGCTTCTGAAAGTATTTATATAGATTATGGTTTGTTTATTGGCTGAAACGTACCTGCACTGATTACGTTCACACTAATAAGAGTACAATAATTCTGCAGTTCATTTTATTACACCTATGTCTATAGAGAAACTAGGCTTGAGCAATCGATGAATTGGGCATTTATCCATATCATATTTTGTAATAATAATATTCAACAAAATTAAATCGATCGTCCATAGTAAAAAAGTCAGTGGAATTTTGAACATCTACATTACTTTAGTTGTTTTTTAACGTAAAAACGACGTTTCAAATACTCTACTCAAACATTGTCTTTTTGCAGATCCAAAATTATAAATAGGCACCATCAAAATATTCTATACTTAGGCAAAATATACTTATTACAAAATCACTGGTTCCATAATTTGTAATCATCGAAAACAAAAATAAAATAATTTAATCTAATCTTGAGCTTTGTTGCTTGGTGTGCATAGGAATCCGCTCAATCCACTTAAATATCAATCATACCAAAGTAATTTCAAAAAGCGCTGAATGTCACAACAAGGACATCTTGCATTCAGCATTTAAAGTGAACGACCGACTCCTTCGATATTTCTTTTGTATGAATCATTGTGAACCCCTTTAGGATCTTACCTTAAGTGTTTGTTCTAACTGCCTGAAGTTTAAATTACATGTTTTTATTAGTATTTATAATAAGTCATCAATCATTAAATCAAATTGAATATTTTATTGTACTCTGAAGAAGTGTCATTTACTAAAAGAAGTAGACATCAGTTCAGAACTTTTTTGTGGCCGTTGTTTTCATTTTATTTAAAACCGATGAACAGGTTTCTGTGTTATGAAACAAAATTGAAGATATTTTTACTTCCTTTAGGAGAGTTTTCTTCTTATCAATAAGTAATGTTTTACGAAATAAATATCTGGTGACAAATCAAACTCGTATATCAATTGTAATAGTGATTATTACATAATAATAAGTAATATTATTATTGGCGAGCTAATTGAGCGACGAGAACGTTGTAGAGAGAAGATAAACGCGAAAAAACTCAACACCAATCCGTCTGGCCAGAGAATGGTACAGGAGGCCAAAAACCTCTTTTCTTTGAAGAGGGTATCTATAGGAGTGAACTACAAAAGTTCCATACTGGAGATCTGAGATGAATTAATTGCATTCTGAAGTAGAGCTTTTTAAGTTTATCTTACATCTTTTATGACGATACAACATAATTCTAAATTTGATCATCATCATCAGCCTATCGTAGTCCACTGCTGGACATAGGCCTCTCCAATTTCAGGGCACTTAGTTCAATCTATGGCTTCTCGCATCCAGCTCCTGCCAGCCGAATTTAAATATTTTAAATATAAATATTTTAGACATCAAACACACGACGCCATCTAGTCCCAAGCTAAGCAGAGCTTGAGTTATGGGTACTACACAACTGATATAAATAAATATATACTTTTATTTTCGTAATTACATACTTAGTATAAATAAAAAACACCCAAACTCTGAAACAAATATTTGCAGATCACACAAATATTTGTTCCGACCTGGTAATCGAACCCGAGATTTTAAGCATAGCAGTCGCCTACGCTACCACTGCGCCACCGGGCAATCGTATTAGAACTGCGGTTAGCTGTGCTTTACACATACATAGATAGGTAGGTAATAACAGAAAGAATTCGTTACAAACTCGGTCACAGGAGAAATGTTATATATTTGGTGGTCAGTTTACTTAATACAAAGCAATTGTGTATTCATCGTGATGAAATGTTACAGCCAACGCAATGTGATATGCTGTTTTTTGACACGCTTGTTGCTTTTCGACCCGTCTACGTTGCACTATAGACTTCTGTGAAAGTAGTTTTGAAAATTCTTTTATATAATTAGCACCGACTATATTGTTGCTCATTACTAAGAACTGAATAAATAGAGTTACTGATAGGATATAGCTACTTCAAATTCGTGTCATTTTCAAGAACTCAATGCAATATAACACTTACAACTGTGTTTGTGGATATTACATCGTTTTTGCGGGTAGTATCGTGGTTATTTTATAGCATAAAATAATACTTTATGAAAGTTAAAACAACAGTAACAGCACTAACAGCTGAAAGATAGCCACCGCGCACGCTCATTGGGCAAATTAAATAGCGCGCGCTTTCTCGGACTATTGTTACACATCCGTCCCTTTTCACGAAATAGCTTCCACATATTGCAGGGTAGAAAAAAAATACCATTCAAATCTATCTGACAGTTCCATAGACTAACACGTTAAGGCATGCCAAAAAAATGTCTTCAGCTTACATAACCAGGCGTTTTAAAATAACTAAATCAGTACATACGATCAAAATAATTAAATTTGGGCCAAGGAGTTTACATATTTGTAAACGACTGTGCATCGTAATAATTATAACACTAATATGTAACGATGTTTGAAATTTACATACAATTACACAATGCGCGTATTATTCACGATTTTAACGCACTTTACCGCGTAAAGTGTAACAAAATAAACAGACACTTTCACATTCTTTGTCGCGTGACGGTCACATAAACAGACATTTAGTTGTCATATAAAAATGACTTTAAACCTTCCCACAGTACGGGTAAAATTCGTTTGACGATATAATTATATCATTGAGTAAAATTTACGTAACTAAGGACGTGACTGCGCTGCGCTGCACCCATAAAGAGATAAACATTAGACCACACTTGTGCGAGTTGTACGTTTAGTCTGCTCAACCTTGAACTTGGCAATACAAAGCCTCGTTAAATATATTACGCATGATTCGACGTAATAAAACAAATATTGACAAAGGATATACTACTAATCATATAATTAAACGATAGGAAATCTTTATAAAGTCACACAAATATATGTACATAATACTACTCGTATCTATTGACTGCCAAGACATTAATACCGACAATGTTATTTAATTCACTATCCTACGGAAACATTATATTATGTTTAACTATAAAAACTATCCAAAATGATAGTTTTTATAGTTAAACATAATATAATGTTTCCGTTTCATTCTGGACTACGCTAATGCAAATTTTCATGATAATCTAGGCAGCAATTTAAGTGAAAAAGCGTAACAAAGAAACTAAAGTGTCGGTTTAAATTAATTTTAAAACGCCAATAACATAAAACATTAGTCAAATCCAAGGATAATGCTATTAAATCTCCCTCCATGTGTCCCCATCGACTCCGGAGCGAGGACATGACGAAATAATACGTGTC
Organism: Hyphantria cunea; assembly: GCA_003709505.1. Lineage (NCBI taxonomy): Eukaryota > Metazoa > Arthropoda > Insecta > Lepidoptera > Erebidae > Hyphantria > Hyphantria cunea. The sequence continues at coordinate 258,516 of PKRV01000138.1, forward strand.
TGTAGATCGATGGCACATTAGTGCAGTTACACAACTCACGTTAAATAGGCCGCACGCGCTATATCTGGAAGACCTTCACCCGCATTACGCCAGTCTCCCGTGCTCCCGACGGGCATCACACGGGTAATTTAAACCAACACATCTTAGCAACCAACACTGCCAACGTCCCATATCGCATTTAGATCCGTATAACGTTGTTGGACTAGGCGCCGGCAATAATGTTGGCAGACTCTAGAAGATTGCCCGATGCCAAGTGCAATATCGTTTCGTATTTTACATTAAAGAGAATGAAATGTACGGTTTTTACGCTAACACCTGTTGTAGTGACTTTCGAAACTACATTGATCCTAGGCACGTACCTATTATCTATTAACGAATTCCAGCTGGTATATGTGGTTGGAATACCATTTACATTTCCGGGGCATGTGTTTAATCCATCATTAGCGAGGTCAGTATTTGCAAAACATTTAAGACTACCTATTTTGAATACGCAATAAAGTATGCTCACCTGCACTCGCAAGCTCTTAAGCGCGGGGAACTCTGCCAGTCTATCTACTTCATCCCACGTCGCTAAGCCCGTATTATTCAAATTTAGGAACCGCAGGTGCCTGTAAATGAGGGTCAATATCAATAAGCTGTTAATATTAGTGAAGCAATCTGTACATTATATATCGAAGATCAACAGGTCAATGGCAATAGATAATAACTGGCCATTTGAAATCAGTTTCTATTGTTATTGCTGTATCAAGATTATATACTGTTTATACTCACGGAAAGGCATCGTGGCTCTTTTTATTTCCATTACTGTCACCACATTTTTCACACGGATCTGGCTCCAAAGTAGTTATAGGACAGTCATTGACCAATAGCGTTTCCAAATTCGGGAAGGCATAGCCAAGTTTAGAGATCTCTCGCCAACTGCTGACATGGTTGCCGGAGAAATGGAGTTTCTTTAGCTGTTCGTGTACAGGTTCGGTCACGTCGACGTTCAGCCGAGAACACGAACCACACTGGTCATTCTTGTCGATCTCTTGCCCACTTAGGTCAACGTAAGTGTACTCGTTAAGGCTCAAATGCAACTCCTCTAGAGCTGGTAGAGCTTTGAGAAAGCCATGGACGCTTGGCCATCTGACATAAGTAGAATTCAGAATAAGATGGCTCAGACTGTCCCATCGTGGTTGTAATGCTTGTGCTGCTTGAATTTGGGCTGATAAGCGGTTGAAACTTAAGTTTAAAAATCTCACTCTCGGCGTCTGCTCCAGTATTGCGAAAACCTGAAATCAAACCTTTGTATACCAGGTGCCGCACTAACAAAGTATGTATCACATTAATAGGGGACAACACGTAACAGCTTGGTAACAGCCGCTTTCTGTAACCAATAATTGTAGCTGTTTGTCATAATTGTGGGAGCGTTGCGCCTTTTGCGCCAGGTATGTTTGTCCAAAGCATTATTTAAAGTCATCTGTGGTCTATGATTGCAAAAGCATACAACTTACATGTTCCCATTCCGTCAGTTTATTATTGGCTATGTCGAGTTCGACAACATCTGCGCATTTATCGGCAAGGGCGCAAGCGTCACCGGCACAGTCGATGTCGCAGTCATTGAGCACCAATAGTGTAGGCACGCTGAGTCTCGGGGAACGTTTAGGAACGAATATGGCTACCGGCATGTCATCAATGGGAGGGTTCACCTCACCCTTAGCGCCGTATTTGCGCTCCAGAGCTTCAAGAAGCGACGGCATTTTGATTTGCACTATTTTATCTTGTGCACCTGTAACAAAAGAACAAACCAAATGTAATTGCGCATTGACATTTGAAATATTAATGTATTCAATTGTTGTGCTTTACAATTACAACATCGACTGCAATTACTTAATTCAATGCCAATAGGTTAACTTTATCAAGATTAACTTGGTTGAGGCAAGATAATTTATATGTGCTGTTTTACCCGGGGCTCCGACCGTGTATATATCTGGTAGTACTATGTATTACTACAGAAAATTCATCACTTCATTATTAAATTCTATTTTAGACCATCATGGCTTCAGTCGCGTTAATACCTTCTTTTTTTTGTGTAGAACTTTTAACAATTCTCTAAGTTAAAGTAAGTATAGCACCAGCAATTTGTCATTAGAGTTTGAATATTTTTCTATTGTTGTTAAGTAAGACTAGTCAGAACAAACAGTGTTTTTGGGTTTTGGTGAAGGTTCATTTTGATGCAATCGTACATGCCATACCTATTTTTTTCATTTGTTTGGATGTATTTGATTGACAAGCAATCAAGAACTTTAAAGAAAATAATTAATTTGCACAATCAACGGCAACAAATTCTTCAATTGAAACTGATTAATTGGCTAATAATAATGAGCTTCTCGCTTGAACTCCTGCGTAACTGACTAAATAAATACAAACTATAAGTACGTAAAGCAATAAGCCAACAGACCGGAATATTTGCTCAAAGCCTTGTATGAGCAGCAAATGTTCAATATTCATATAGTAATCTGTTTAATTCATATGTTTTATCATGCCACCGTACACTTTTTATCAAATTTGCATTGTATCTTATATATATAGCAGTTTTAGACTCTGCTAAAGGCAAAAATAGAAAGGTTAATTAAATTATATATAACACTTACATGTTACTTCTAATTTAAAGGTAGAATAACTTAATTATTCCGTCTCGAAAAGAAATTACAAGAATCATAATAAAGATTACATTACCAGCAATTCGCCATGCAGATACTGCGTTTTGTAAGTTTTCTCATGTTCTTTATTAAGATTTTTTGTGTATTATACTTAGATTATTATATTGTTTCTTATATTACCTTATGATCAATTGGTTTAGGTTAAAAAGATTGCTATTTAAGGGTCCCGGAAATTCGAGACCACAATGTAATTTTTGTATCGTTCATATGACTTCGTATTATAATTTCGTTGGGTCTGAAGATTCTATTAAGTTTCGAGACCCGAAATAAAGACATTGACTACAAGTCCCGGGACTTTAAGCCAAGAAGTTCCGAAAGCCATGTCCTATTTAAATGTCAGCTGTTGGAAGATGGCACACATTGTGACCGATATATTGATAAACCACGCTCTAGTAGTTAGTTTAGTTTAACATGTGTTTTCTGTTAAACCCATTTTTTCTGTTATCAAAGCTGTGTAATAAGGGAGAACCACGCTTCCACATGATACCACGGTCTCACAGAAAACCGGTGTGAAACTGCGCTTGGGCTGTTTTTACCGCGTGAGTGAAGACACCGGAGGCCCATACCCCAATTTACGGTTGACAATTTACGATAACTAATCTTATCGATCGCTGTGAACTGGCTGAGCTGACTTATTTAATTGATTTTGTCTCGCGTCGTAGAGAGGCAGAATTTTCGTCTTTCGCCTTTATAATATTAGTGTGATAAGACCACCTAAAAAGACCTTAGAATTTTATTTATTTTTTAAACATAAAAGCTGTGCTTCTGTGGATAAACCGTACTATGTAGATATAGTTTGTCATTGCTTTTTTTGTAAATATTTTAAAGTTCTATAGTTCCAGTTCTATCTGTAACTACTTTAGCAGCATTCACCAGGGTACTCTTTTTAATGTTACTTACTTTTATATATAATTAGTAGTAGACATATATACAAAAAGTACCCTATGTGTTAATCCAGGGTGTCTGCTTTCTGCATACCAAATTTTATCAAAATTGGTCTAGCTGTTCGCGCATGAAGAAGTCACAAACATACACACTCACAAATTTTCACCTTTCACCACTAATATTTAGTGTGTTTTAAATTTTATCGTGAATTTTATAAGAAAGCTTATCGAACCTTGACATCTTCCTCTTGAAGATCTTTCAACTTTCAGGAAAAAAGAACCAGAAATTGAAGAAGTCAAAAAATAACACTAATTTAGGGGAGATACTTTCTAAGTATTATACACGAGCATTATATATAATAAGATTCTCGATTATCGCTCGAGGCAATGACTTCTCTAACCACGCAACACTTGATTGCTGATATTCGTCGTGATATATGTTTAGTGCGATTGAATAAAATCATTTATCGTTTGACACGAATAACACTATCGAGAATCATTCATGCGAATGCGTATCAAAACGGTCCCAATTGATTACCTCACTACATCATCAATCATCATCAACAACCCATCATGTCCCACTGCTGGGCTCGGGTCTCCTCTCGGGAGAGGGTTAAGGCCATACGTCCCACGCTGGCCAAGTGCGGGTCACTCACTACAAAAATATCTGAACTGAGGTAATCAATAGAACTAAAAATTCGCTGAGCGACTGATAAATAAAGAGGAAAATTACTACATGGAGCTGAGGCAATTTAATAATTTAATTCTGTAACTGTTCAATTCTCTCTCAGTATTGCATCGATATACCTTTTTGTTCACAGCTGGATTAAAGGTAAAGAAACCTAGAAACGTCTTGGGCAGTCCGGAACCATCTGCTGGGTAGTTGGTGCTCTTTGGGAGAGACCTTCACTTAGCAGCGGTATAGAGGCCGGCAAGTAACTTGGCCAGATTAGTTAAATGCACAGAAGTCATTTTTTAAGGTCCATTTCGTTGATAGAGATAGTGGTAGTAGTAGTAGTACCAAGCAAGCGATTGGAGTGTCAGTCGACTACAATTCGATTTTGTTTATTTTGATTTATTGCACTAGTGTACTATGCGCGAACTTACCCCCACTACGCTGAAATCTGGCCAAGTTACGTGACGGCGCCTATAGTGCAGGTGGTTGGTTTATATACAATTCAATATGGATTAAGTAAACATTGTCTTTCGAGTAAATATAATAAATAGGAATGAGATACGTCATATTGGTTTAAAAGAAAACAGGGCATAGCAAATTATAATAACATTAAAGACCAAATAAAGAGCTCAATATGGAAGAGCCAGAAGCGTTGTTTTTTTATGTATGAGCTGGCCAAAGTGACAACTTTTCCTGATGGAAAGCATCAACGGAATCCAAGAGCGGTGGTCACTATACATAATTGCGAATGCAGACAGTGCAACAATGCAACATAATGTCCCATATTATTCAGATGCATCTGGATCATTGGTCCTCCGGTCTTGCACTCACCAACGAAACGCGACAGCACAAATTTCTGTTATTTTTGGTAAGTCTTCTCTGAGAGGATTGTACCTTCCCAGCCGCAAGGGGCGAAAAGCGTGCAGAATTCGAGCGTGTCTCTACTACCTTGAAAACTTGTTAGATACATCATAAATGTGGATTTCTATGAGCAAACTAACTTATTCTTTTAGTTAGTTGTACAACATAAAACCTGAGGAACAACATTAGAAGGGACATTGCTCAACATTACGGGTCCGTTACTAAGCGGCTTCGTGATTCGTGATTGTGCAGGCAAGGTCGAGTTCAAATGTGCATTTAGACTTAATTAGTTTGTAATAACAGTACCTAGTTGCTGGGGAGAAGTGTTAGTGATTTCTGTAGTTATTGAATGTTAAGTGGGTAATGTATTTTATTCATTTAAATAATCTGACATAATAGTTTATCGAGCTAGTTATCAGAGTTAATCAGAAAAACAACAAAGCGAGTATAGACTTTGATGTGGTTTAAAACTAAAATCGGAAGCTATCCTCACTTATCTCTGCAGTCTTTGCAGTTTTTAGTTTTTTGTTACGGTTCGTTTTGCGACGATAACATATTACAAACTTTAGTTTAAAGTTAGTAGTACTTTAGAGTAATATTAATTTTACAAAAGATGAAAATTAAATGAAATATTTTCATAATTCCGTGTAAATTAAGTCTGTGTTCTTACAGTTAAAGTTAAGCCTAGAATCAAATCTGGATTAAAAATGGTTGATTTGACTTAAAAATAATGAATTTATTGTTTTAAATACTTTTTCTTCGGCTTTCCTCAATATCGGTGCACGTCTCCTCCTTGCAACATCAAAATAGATAAAATATCTTCATGAATTTGTTTTTAGGGTTTCGTACCTCAAAAGGAAGAAAATTGAACTCTTATAGGATCATTTTGTTGTCTGTCTGTCACTGTCTGTCTGTCTAGATTCTTTTTCTCAGGGACGCGTGAAGGTATTCCTCGGAGCTATGAAAAAATCAAAATTCTAAGCCGGTGCAATCAAAAGATACCTGCAGCCATTTATGCTGCAAATTTTCGACACTCGCAGGGAAACAAAACCTACAGGATACTTCCCGTGAACAGAATCTTGAAATTTGGTACGAAGCAACGTCTTATAGCACAGATAAACAAAACATTGCGAAATGCATAATTTTTTTGTTATATCATATAATATACCTACAGGTTTCTTTGTATGTAGCTGCCTATATTCTGTAGTTAATATCAAGTCATTTATAAATAATAAACATTTAAAGCCGAATAACTTATTCGGTGAACGACTCTTTCGAGATCATGTACATCATTCACTTTTTATTTTATTATCTTCATAAAATAAACATACTGGCAAGAAATATAAAACCCTCAGGATTCGCGAGATGTTCATTGTAAGTGGAAAATGATATGTGAAATGAGATCGCTAACTACATTATATATAACATAAAATCCCGTTCGACATTTTAACACGTGTTTTACATTATTGCGTCTGGCTTTGCTGTCGTTAACGTGACGTCCACTGATTGTGTAAACCTTCATGAACATCGCGGATGTGATGATGGTAAATTAAAACGTTCATTTAGCGTAACCTAACCTCCTTCGTTACTGACAGACTACTGAAAATAAAACAAGGTGTGGGTAGACGGGTAGTGTAATCGAAAGCCTTGTCATGGAAAATTTACGACATGAAATTCATAAACAAATGGTTTCACAATCGAGTTTTACTTTGTATGTTATGCTCTCTTTAGTTATTTCCTTAAATTTTTATCGAAGTTGATTCAATCAAGCAGTGTTTAACTTCTTACAACTAGTTTTTAATACACTTTAAAATTCCGGAACTTATCAACCGCATACATTAAAAACAAGTTTGGCGTATGTGCGCGAGGGCCACACTCTACAGCTGCTTTGCGTGTTTAGACGGGTAGACGACTGACACATCGCTCACCGTAATAGGGTTAGCATATAAAATACCAGGCCTTCCGCTCTAGTAACCGTTTACATAACATGAAATAATTAAATTTTATATTGTGTCTGCTGAAAGTTCCATCTTCATTAAAAAAAAATACATAAACCAAAGTTAAAATTTAATTCTATCGTGTAAGGTTAGGTTGTTCAGAAAGCGAGAGTTGCCAAGGCCGAAATAATTGTAATAACGGTATATTTGCACAACATGCTTCTGTTAAATTATTTAAGGCAATTAACTATCTTCATCGTTATTTTGTTAAAGTAGCGAATATTAATAATTAAGCCAGGCAAGTGATTGGTAGAGGAATGACATATTTCGAATAATTAATTTTACGGTATATAAAATAAAACTTGGCTCACAAACGTGTTTTAACAATAATAAATTACTTTTTTGAAATGATTGGATGCGCATTCTTCGCCACGATTTACCTTGGTGGACATTTATATAATCAAAACTTAGTAGGTACCTATACCAAGAACTAACTAACTTTGATATAACTCGCAAAAAAATTTCGCCTCGTTTAGAAAATCAATGAAAAAATTTTGGCTGGTAGTTCAGAGACATCCTACAGTAATTGCTATACTTAGGTTGATATTCGTATCAGTAGACACTAAGTAAATGGTGTAGTTCTAATTATCTAGTACCGCTTTAAAAATACAAAACACTGAGTAGAAAAAAATCGAAATTTAATTTTAAGCAAATAAATATAACTATAACCTAAAAATAAATAAAACCTAAAAGCAAATAAATATAACTATAACCTATAAATAAATATAACCCTCTCCTGAGAGGAGACCCGAGCCCAGCAGTGGGACATTATGGGTTGTTGTTTGTTGTTGTAAATAAATATGTATCAAAGTAAATTGTTGCTATGTGATTTTGGGAAACGCAATAATAACACGCTTTTGGCGATAGTTCCTGTCATGTCAAGTGTTTCGATGAGGACCTAAGCATCATTTAAGGTAGCAAGGATGACCTATAAGTACCCAAGTGCATCCGATCTATGTCTGTTGCAACCATTAGAATCATTTATTATTTCTTGAAACAATAGTGGCATTATAAATACTGCACGCCACTGAGCAAGTATTCATAAGTAATATTTATGTAGAATCGATTCAAAATTATTATAGAGACTGGCTTACGTCAATGTCACTACCAATTTTCATGAGCTTAATAACATGATAAAATAAAAACTTTAATAGAACCAAAATAATTGCATATTGCGTAACGGTTACTTTTAGGATACCGTGGTGTGCCAATATCCGAAAACTAGACAGTAAATTAGAATGTCTCTTCCCAATCAATATTAACAACATCAACCTATCAAAATTAAAAGCAAAAAAGATAATATGTCTGCAATATACAATGTGTTCCACACTCTTAAATTATTCCAAAGAAAACAAAGAAATGCAAGTGGCTCTTGTTGTGGTTTCGCTCACGGAATAAATGAGAATTCATTCACAGGGTGTGCCACCCTGTCGGGCGTCGAGACGGCGAGGCCAGCGAACCTTTTAGTTCACCAGCGATTGTGAACCACTTTGTCTATTTCACATCTGTGACAAACGTAGTCTGAGTCTCAAGTATTTAAGAGAATTCATTTTAAAAGCGAACTGAAAGATATAATAAGGTCGGTCATCTATTGATTTTAATGAACTTTAAAATAATCCTATCTTGAGCTATATAAAGTAGTTTTTGCAATGGCAACCTTCAAGGTCACATAAAATTTTAGTACAAAAATAACTGCTAGGTTTACACAAGTTTTTGATGTCGAATAGTTGTTTGGCTAAAAAACATGAATGAATTACCCACAGCGATTCGACAATTGTTGAATGTACCGGACTTGAATCGTGAGACAATTTAGTGACAATAACATCGGTGCGTGATTTGATGACAAAGCTATTAGATACGTCCTTCGTATATGGACAGAGGTTAACAAAAAATTGTTGGCAAATCCAAAACATCACAAGATAATCACACTACGCAGTTCCATTTTGCGCAGTTATTTTTTTTACATTATACGTTTTAGGTATGTTTATCTAAAAAAACGGAATTAAAAATAAGTCTTGTTCCACGTTTCACGATTATAATCATTGTAATGGAATGTTTTGTTGTCTCGCACTGAGAAGAATACAGGGTGACTTTAGACAGGATGTTTGGTGATCCTTGGGCGAGACCTTAGTTCATAGTGAACTGCGATTGGATAATATACAGGATTAAAAAAATTAAAAATCTAATGTTACAAACGGTTCATATTATTACTAACTCAATTATTTTAATAGCTTTAACTTATTATTATTATTTCACAATTTATTTCGAAACTAAACGGTACAATTCCAAAATTAAACATTCTTGAAAATAAACAGGCATGTACCTAACACATGAGTTTAATTTCAACAATGTATTTTAACAATTTCCATCAAGTGTATAAATTAGATATGGATTTAATATAAAATATTTTGCACATTCAAACACTATTTTCGCTTTCAGTGCGGTTTGCTATCTAAGAATGTTTTATAGTAAGTAAATAATCATGTAGGTATGATTGATTTTCCTTGAATAACGTCACATCACTAGTTACATTGTCTATGTTGTATTTGTATTTACAACTACAGCTGTTGTAGGTAGTGCCATCTTTGTATAAATATATAATTAAAAAACAACGATTTTTATTTAACTCAACATGTTTACGGGCTTTTGTTGACTGCTCTATCCCTTAACGTAAATCGAATCGATTAAAGATGTACTTTACGTTTACTGGAACTAAGCAATCGCCTACTAACATTTCATCCCTATTGTTTTTTAACTTAGCGTTCGTAAAAAAGACTGCAACGATTCATGTTGAATTATGATATTGGCAAGGATCATAGATAACAGTGACATAGGTGTTATCAACGAATAATACGTGAGCGCTTTACACTGATTAAAATATCGCTCATGACTACGTGTTCAAAGATATGATTGAAGGAAGAACAAAGAAAAATTAAGCTATTAATCGAGGAAAGGGAGTTAGTTCGGGACACAAACGACACGTGCAGAGGGTTTGCCTTGAATGGAACCACGACATACTGTAATTAGACTATATATGACAAAATCAATTAAAATATTAAAAAATCACCTCACACATCGCATCGCGTCGCTTGCATTTTTGTGTACACATAAGGGGCTAGAATAAGAATGCCACTCTCAAGGCTGACTTGTTTGTAAATGACAACATCCAGCATCCCTATAGACATGGAAAATATTTAAAATAATTTCAACAGATACCAAGTCTGAATACAGACAGCGAATACTACTAAGATTTTTCTTGCTGGAAGATTTTCAGAATACATTTTCTATGAATAGAGCGGGTAGAAGAGAGGATTTTGGAAATTTAGGGGTAATATTATCGATGGTTTTTGTTTTAGTACTAGAGTTTGATGATTTAATTGATGCCGAGCACACTCCTCGACACGATAAGCAGACGAGGGACAAGGGACACAGTTTGATGCTCTTCGCAATCACGATGTATCAAAACATCATCTAAATATCAGCATACATAAATAAGTGCCGCCGGGGCATCGATTTCAGTATCAATATTTACATTAAATGATTTCACTCTAGATGCCTCGTAAAATTTTAATATCAGCTACATAAAGCAAGAAATTCTTTGTTACGTATGTATGTATATTGAGAAACATCGGAAGGCTATCGTATCCGACTGTATGCGGTAATCTTCTATTTCTACTAATAGGAGACATGGATGACCATTAGCCTTTTTAAGTTGAATCCAAATATAAACTCTGGCAGCCCTGAAAAAGCACCGGAACATCCCTTTAGTCACAGTGATGTTGTCTGGTTGACTTGCAAATTCAGTTCCCGCCTTTAACTAGCTTTCCTCAAAATACTAGTTTTCAAAAAGATATACCACTAATTAAATTATACTTTCGAAATGGTAATAAAGTTCAATAAATAGAAAACAATATTAGTAAATGTAGACCGTTTTAGCACGCCGCGTTACCAAGGACAGACTATTTCTAAACGTAATGTTATGTTGTAACGCGCGAGTATTTTACGCTTTTGTCTTGCGGTTTTGTTGATTGTTTATTTTATTGTAGAAAATAGAACTAAGAAATACAATTTTATTAAACTTTACCTATGTTGTCGAGTTCTTTTCGAGGATAAGTATAGTAACAATCAATTTATGTTATTATTTAATTTTTAGCTATTATCAAAATTTTTGCCTGTTCACCTAATATGTTCAATTACAACGTTAATTACAGAAGCGATAAAATACTACACTGATATAATTTCAACACGCTTTTGTAATGGGGAAGTAGGTGGCGACCGAATAGATTAAATGGGTCACGGTCAAAATCGATAAGGTAATAGAAGAATATGTGAAGAAGGAATTTGAAAGCTGTATCACGAAAAATAATTAGTAAATATTTTTATATCAGTAGGCAGTACAGGTTCCTATGTCAAAACAATAATAGATAAATACAGCGGACGAATTAAAGAAGGCTCTACATGAAATCATTACGTATTTTAAAAAGTATAAGCCAAAAAAAATCGAGTACCTGTCTTATGTGCTCCAACTTCATATACTTATTTACCCACAACAAGGAAGTAAGTTGTAGGTGCGTCTTATCATCATTAGCTAGTAGGTACAGACCAGTTTCTTACATTACAATATTGAACGTTAGTTTAGCAGATTAATATTTGCGAAATAAAAGCGATTACCTTACTAAGTTGTTACTAGTAAGTAGGTACTTACCCTAATTCATTGTTGACTATAATCTCTACTTCCAAATGCAAATTTTAAATAACGAACACACAAAGAATAGATTTTTACGATTATGGTTAATACTAGACTTTTACATCATATAAGAAAATAATTTGTGAACTGACCTTTTTCATAAACACTCATAAACAAAGACCTTTGGCTCACTATATAATTATACAGTTTTCTATCACATCGAGGTACACAATAATTTTTATTAAACGAAATCAGCTGTTCACATCTTTTATTTTCAGTAGCGCCTTGCAAGGACTTCCATGCTATCCTCCAAACGCACTGAAACAAATGACAAGAGAATGTTTACATCAATACGTTGCACAGACGCAATGCCCGCCTTAACGCACACTAGTAACAGCTTGTGTACCTACATACAAGAGCGAAATCGAAATATTGTCTGATAGAAGTGGGGATGAAAGAGGTCAATGACGTTTACGTTTGCAGTATTGTTAGACGAAGACAGCACAATAAAAATGTGTAAAAGAATAATGAAATAGAAACATAACAAAAGATTTTCTCGAATGAAATCTACATACCTACATTTAATAAATGACTGATACCAATATTCAGAAAACATTCTCTTAAAAATAAAACTAAATAAAAAATATAGTATGTTAAAATGTGGACTCTTTTAAAAACATTTAATTCATAATAGTCGTATTATGTATACAAATTGTAACCTGAATAGGAAATTTTGATAAATAACTCAAGTTTATCAAATACGTCGTGTTTGAAAAACTTGGGAGTCGCTAATTACCTAATCTAACAATCCATCATTTTACCTGAAAACAATACTTCCAGTGCTAAACCATTTACTTTGTAATTTTTATAAGAAATAATTATATTTTTCAAAGTTTTTAATTTTTACATTACTGTATTATTTTAACTAGCAAACAATTTCATGTGACATAAAAACATTTTAAAAAACATAAAGGTAATCCATGACCAGTGTAAATGGCCAGTACATTTATAACTTCGTAAACTTCAGATATAATTTTAGTATTAAAGTGCATTCTTTTAGTAAGTTACGCAGCACTATGATTTGTCAGTTGCATGACGGTACCAAAGCTTTAAATGAGTTATTCAAACCTAGACTTTTGCGCAAGTGTTTCTCTTAAGCAAAAGTCTAGACGTAGCGCGTCAAATTGAATTTTCTTCTTCTTCTTTTGATGATATGGCAATCAGCCGGATCAGCTATTTCTGCCAATGTCAAGTATTTCAAGTCTTCAATTCTAAGTCTTCGTCGTGATGGAATTAATGATAAAAAATATAAAAAATGTGGATGACATGAAATGGGGACTGTCTTTCGCAAAAAACCAAAATTGAATTTTTTACCTGAGTGTTAGTTTTCCTTCTACGTGCTCCTAAAACAGGTAAATACTGAAAGTGGGTAGATTAGAGAAAGTGAGAAACCATGCACATAAAATTGCTATTGAAATTACGCTGATTTAATTTTATCGTTTCGATTATGGACTACTGTATTATTAACTGTTTTGTGAAACAAGAAAGACAATAGGATATTTATTTTTTTGCCTCTTATTATCTACCAGTTTGTAGTTTTGAGAGCTGCTATATTTTTAAAATAGATAATTCTTTCAATGGTCATAATTTGCCTGCAATTAAATCAAAGTGTATGGTTATTATAAATTTATTTTCAAAATATATCATTACTTTAATATAATTTTTCACTACTAAAAAAAATCGTAATCGTGGTGTTCCCAGTCCAGTCGCAACTCGCAACGTGAATGGTACTTTGAACTGTCACTGTCAACAGTGTCAAAATTGATGAACGTTCCATACTTTCAAGTGAAATTAATGAGTATTTTGAGCATCAAATAGTTCACTTTTTTAAAATTACATGCTTAAGTTGTAAAGTTATTAAATTATGTGACCTGTCATTTTAAGGAGTAATGTTTATTTTCAAGAATGTCCTCAGTATTCTCGTATTGTATCAGTTCAATTCATCCAAGTTTTGTTTCAGCACATTGCTGTGCGGCCAGTGGCTAATTTTTATCACCTTTTACGTAATGTGATACTGATAAGTGAACTTTATAGTGACGATAAGATTTAAGCGTTTTGCTACACATTTGTTTGATACATACCTAATAAATATTCCTTTTCAAGTGAGTTTTTAATGTTTATTGCTATTTTTATTGAATTATTAATGTTGTTTTAGTTTAGTTTTTTTAGTTTTAAGATTATGTTCTCTTTCTACTATTGAAATTTGAAAAAATATAGAAGTGTTTAATGTTACAGCTTTTAGATTCTTTACACAGACATCTATAATTATTTATGTTTGTGGAGTTTGTTCAATATTCTACTACGAGCTCGTAACACAAATACTTCTCAAATAATACAATTAACAATTTTTCCACCTAAACACAGTTTTAATACATACCTTATAACTACATATCTTTGAAAAGAAAACAATACTTTATAGGCTTAATCAACAATAGCTTTTAATAGAATCAAAAACTTTAATTATTAATTGCTTTTCATTGCCTTGATCTCTTTCATAATTTTCATTACTATTAAGGCAAAAATTAAATAAAAAATTGTGTAAAACAACTAAAAAAGGTGTATACTTAGTTTATTAAATTTCTATAACAAGTAAAGTCTGAACTAAGTACAACTAAACTAGGTACATGTCCACATAGATTAAAAAAGCACTGTCATATCTTTTTAAATTTGTTATTGCACAGTAAACCAAGAATAATCAGTCAATAACAAAGGATCATTTCTGTCAAGGTGCTAATAAAGGCAAATAATAGGTACATTCTGGTTATCATTTAAGATATTTTTATTGCTTTTAGTTTTGTGTTACTGTTGCTAGGAGAATTAACTGGTATTTCAAGGATTTTGTGAAGTATATGAGGCGCTCATAGTCCAGTTGCACTCGGTGATTAGAAACAATCATCGAGGGTAAGCAACGATGGCGCGGTCAGTACCTGGATGGGTGACCGCTGGTGGCATATTACCATGAGCGTCTCCGTGAAGCTTAGTTGGAGGCCTTCGGGCGGCTTAAAAATATCCAACAGCAAGATTTACGTAGCCACAACGTATTCTTGCCAGTCCCCAACCCGCACTTGGCCAGCGTGGGGACGTATGGCCTTAACCCTCTCCTGAGAGGAGACCCGAGCCCAGCAGTGGGACATTATGGGCTGTTGTTTGTTTGTTTGTGAAGTGTATAAAAGTGTATGAATGTCCATTATCTATTAAATATAATTCTATTATCTTGTTGTTGCTCTTGATGAACTTGGAAACTGTATAATGGAGTTTCTCATTTTTTTAAAATAATGTGTTCTTTGCTGGTGTTTCTAAGAAAGGATAGTTAATGCCACGCTTAGAGCTATAGTAGCCAAACATGATTGAAAAGTAATGTAGAAGAAGTTGCCTGGGTCAGGTTGTTTCTCTATAAGAAAATAAATATTTCAGAGACATCATCAACTGTGAGATTAAATATATCAGGCAATGTTATAAGTATTCTGTTTATTAGACGTTTCATATACTCCTTGCTCTCTGATAGTTATGCTTCTTTTAATTTACGAATATCAAGTAATTTCCATTTAAAAAAAAAATTATAATTACAGATTCTTTAAAATGTTTGTCTATTATCTCTGTGAATACTCGTTTTTGAATCATATTTATTCTATAAATTATAGGACTTATAGTAGTACAATATTTAGAAACTGTATATTTATTGAGTGTATAGAAAACTTTAGGGGGAACCTATGTCTAGCTGGCTATGTCTAAGGACGTCTTTGACGTAAACCAACTCAATTATTTTGTAATATTTTCTTAATAGAAAAAAACACCTGAATATAAAACTTTAGGGTCTTTATACAATGAAACATAGAATTTTTATTATTATTATTATGCGGTTAAATAACATATGTGTGTTGTCTTTTGTTTTTCATTATTGTCTTGTGGTTATAAAACTACATAGGAATGGGTTTGTTTACGTTGTAAATTTACCTTATATGAGACAGTTGATGGATGCATCATAAGTAATCCTTTAATACTACATAATCATTTTGTTATAATATTATGTATTTACAAAGTTAGAGTAATTATTATTAAACTTTTATTTCATATTTAAGAATCAGATGATCATTATAGGCAGATAACTCGAGCCTTGTCCTCACTGATCACAGAAAGTGTTTTGTGGTCTTTTCAGTGGTCATACGTACATATATGACAGTTCGTTTCTCTAGATTGTCTACCATTAGCCACTTCAGGTACTCTGGCACACCAACTATTTTATGTTTTTTTGCGATTTCCATTTATGGGTAAATATCATGCGTTCTGTCAGCACTGATCACACAAAGTGTTGTCCAAGTGGTGATTCTCACTAAATTCCATTTAGTTTCTTGAAGAACTGGCACCCCGACTGTATTTTTTTTTACGATATCCAATGATAGTGCTCGTCAGGCTAGACCGGGCCCTTGTAATTTTAATTACGAGATTTGTACGAATTTAATGTATTTTGTGACACAAATTTTCTACTTCAACTATGCTATACTGTACTTTGTTTGTACGAAACCCAATCTCAAGAGTCCAGGCCAGCCTGACGAACACCTATTAATAACACCAACATAACGCCTTGCGCCATCACGACCTACAATTTTGATGTACCTCAAAGCACCCATCGTCGACTACCCTTCTAGATAACCGAATTAGGCGTCATACACTTAGCCGTCGGTGCGAACTCCTGATGGCTTTCTACAAAAAAGATATGTTGATTGAAATCATCAACTCCATTTCCTATTATTACTTGTATGAAGTACAGGTACTGTATAACAGCCTATAGAAAACATTATATTCAAAATAAAAGTTCTATGCTTGTAAGTGCTATCATCATCATCATCATCGTCAGCCTATCGCAGTCCACTGCTGGACATAGGTCTCTCCAATTTCACACCACTTAAGTATGTAAGTGCTATGCTATGCTGTATACATTATATTTTGGGTACTGGTCTACTAGCTTTAACGTTGTTTTTAACCTTGAATTATATCAAGTGACTTTTTACTTAATAATTTTTTACTACTCTTTTTAAAGGTCTAACTTGCTTAGTCATGTTGTAGTAATTTTACGGTAATTTATTGCAAGAGCCCATCCATACACTAAAGTTAATAAAATATGTAAAATGTTTTATATCGTTGATCAATATGATCTGTACTGTAATTGTGTATATTTTCCGTGCCCTGACATATAAATATATAGCTGATCCTGTCTGTAGCTTTTTTGCCAGTTTTTTTTATTTTAAAATGTATGAGATATATATTTCTGCACATCTGTATGCAAATATAAACGTTAAGTTCATACATTTTCTCATTCCTCTTTCGGTGCAAAATTACATCTATCTCGACTTGATCTTAGTCTTTTAATTATCATTTTTAGAATCTTGTGTTATTATGGAGCCTGATATACAATGGAAGTGCTACCTACACCACACTCTCTTCTTTTCGCCCTGCTTTCTTTTGCTAAATCTAACCGCAGCTACTGCCGCCTCGTTGGTCTAGCGGTTAGCGTATGCGACTGCCGATCAAGAGGTCTCGGTTTCGATTCTTGGTGCGGGCCAAAAGTGTTGTTTGGCTTTTCTTACAAGAAATTCTTAATAGGAGCCTGGACTATGAAAATTTGGCAGTGTTTCACGCCCGTGCTTCGGAGAGCACGTTCAGCAGTCGGTCTCGGTTATCATGAAAATCTTTGACAAACGTTATTGGGAAGTCAGTGTACTCAGATATAATGACAAATAGTTCAACCTTCGAATTCAGTACTCTAGGTTTACGGAGGTCCGATGCCCGCCGCTCCGTGAATAACTTATATTCTTGTAAAACCGATTGAACAAGAAGTTGACCCTAAATAATATTGGGAATAATAAAAGCTAGGAGAACATTTTTTTAATGTAGGCCTCCCAAAGTGACTATACTCTGCCCGACGGAAAGCATGAGCAAAGTAAACGAGCAATGGTCACCATACTCATTGTGATTGCAGATTATACAACAATGCAGCATTGTGACTTATGCTATGGCGGCCTATTGAGATGTTTCTGCATCATTTCTTATTTTGATGTCTTACGTATCATCATTATTTAGTTAATAAACCCTTAATAGTCCACTCTTGGACACTGTTAGAGGATTTGTTTCGGCTTTCACGACTTCTACGGATTCTTCTTCTGAATCATATATATAAAGGTCGTCAAACTAATAAATTGACTAAGAAAGTGACTACACGGTTGGCCTAGTGGTTTCAGTGGTCGCCACACCGCTTCCTACTGCGCCAAGTGTTGTGGGTTCAAATCCTACATGGGACAACACTTTGTGTGATCCATAAATTGTTGTTCTAAGGGTGTATTTTGCGTCTGTTTCATGTATATTTGTAAAGATCCCCGTGACACAGGAATGTATATTCCTAATGCGAGAGTTGTCTTTTTTTAAAATGAAACTGAACAATAATAAAAACAACCATGTTTACAAAATAAACAAATTTTTTTATTTAAAGTAGCTCTGTTTACAAAACTTTTTGTTCTATTACTTGTCTTAATAAGGTACGTTTCCCACAATTATAACTGTAGTTAGGTTTAAGTACATATTACAAAACATATTGGCAGAATACTAACTATTGTCTGTTGGATACATATAATGATAAGTCATGCTAAACAATCACATTTGTTACTAGTCAATATTTGGACATGTACGTAATCCTTGGTTCCTTTAGATATTAAATAAACCGCAAGATAGAATATTGTTATGAAATATTTGCCATTGTTTTGATGTAATAGGATGCTGGAGAGACTGACATTTGGTGGGTGGCGGATAGCGGGCGCGTACTGCACTCTGTCGAAGGCGGGCGTGCAAATCAGACTTGTTTCATCAGCCATGGACAAAGGATCCAATTTCTTTTTTAGACAGGTGAGTTCAGATTTTAAATTTGTTTATTTTTAACCATCTTTTTTTAAAAAGGAAGAGATTTCTTAATTCGACCGTCTTTTTCTATCGTGTGTATTGTATTGAATGTGTATGATGAAATAGTGATACAAATATCTTAGAAGTTTGTTTGATAATGATAAACGGATTAAAGTTAGTATTAAACAATTATAAATAACGTTACTGTCAATTGTTATCTGTTATCAAAATTACATAAAACTTAAAATTTTCATCTTTGCACTAATATATAGGTGTCTTGTCATTTTCGTTTTTCTTATGAAATTCTATTAATATTTTTTGTTATTCTAGGTTTTAAAGTAACATTATTTATTTCACTTGATTTGTCATTACAAATGGAATATTATTGACCTACCATGTTATATCGGACAGTAATTCTGTTCATTTATTTCTGAGTAATAATTCCGCAGCCATTTCTATTGCATGTTTTGGATTATCGACCATAGATTTTAGGACTAAAGGAAGACTTACACTAAAACCCTTTTAGTATTCATTAACAGAAACTGTCTAGTTTACTATACACTGTTAAAAGGCACTGAAGTTCTGATAACCTGAACATACAAGGTTTTATTGTTAGGTTGCTAAATCCACTTCACTCAAAGCTGACAGCTGATAGGTAGGTAATTACGGATGTATTAAGCCCCAATAGTTTGGCATTGATTTCGTACTTTATATAAATAATTTGCTGTTATTACGTCTTTAGGAAAATATTATACATTGCCATCTAGACATATATATACACAATATACAAATAAATAAAATTGTGGTGTCGGTTTATAACTTCAAATTACTTACTTTTCACTAATAAAACATTGTACCGCTCTTTGTAAATTATATATGTGTCGTTTTCTGTACTGTGTTGTAAAACTGTAATACGGTGTACAAGTAGAGAGGTTTCTGTCCATCTATCTAAAACATACATAATAAAAGTATTTTTTTGTGTCTCTCTGTTTATTGAGACTATCTATGGAACGGCTAGTGAAAGTCTATTCAAAATCAGTCCAGATTTTGACGGGACTTTCATTCCCGGGTAACTGATGATATAAGAAGTACTATTTTTATATTCGACTAGCTGCACCCCGGCGTTACTCGATGTTGATGATGTAAAGGTACAATAACGCTAAAGTAGAAAGTGTAATTAATGTAGTTAGAAATAATGTAGTTCTATTCTTAATTGATAGTCAGTATATTGCAATAAATAGATCAATGCCGACAGAGAATAGGTCTCAATCAACCAGTGTTCTTCATTCATCACAAAAAAAATAGTTTCATTGGTTGGATGTATTTGAAGCGCAGGTTAGGATGTTCACCTCTAAATTGACCATTCTACTTGATGGATGTTGTATAATATCACCACTTGTAAAATACTTACGACGGTCTATAACGTTTCTTTATGTGTAAGAGTTCGACCTTCAAGTCCTGAGGTGAATCCCTTTTTATCACACACATGCAATATGATTGAATCCTCACGGTTGTAATCCTTTCAGCCTATCTATCTGTCTAAAACATACATTATAAAAGTAATTTTAATTTTTTTGTGTCTCTCTGTTTATTCAGCTCTCTATGGAACGGCTACTGAAAGTCCACTCAAAATCAGTCCAGATTTTGACGGGACTTTCACTCGCTGGTAACTGATGATATAAGGAGTAACATAAGTTAGGCTGTTTTTATTTTCGACTAGCTGCACCCCGCGGTGTTACTCGAGGTTGATGATGTAAAAATACAATAACAACCGCGGTTAACACTGCAGGGAGCAGCTAGTATTATCTAAAAAGGTTTCATTTGAATTTTAGCTTGAACATGTAATCGAAATACATTAGAAATAACATAAAATTTCTTATGAAGTTTTAACTTCGTTATATGATAAAAATTATCGTTGAATGTAAACTATTGTTTCAGTTATGGTTACAATAATATTGTGGTTAACAATAACATAAGTTTTGTATGTTATAGCTATAGACGTTAAAGCCTGAGGATTGAAATCGATACTAATTCAAACAATTACTACATTAACTGTACTATTGGTATTAGATAGAACCATGTCTAACCATTTTACATAGTTCAATGTACTTTTTGCACTTGTACGAATAAATGAAATTGAGGTATTTAGTTTTAAATTAATAACAGATTCCTACGAAATGCTATTGAATGTTTACACAACACTATTTGCATCGTAATTCGAATTTCAATATTCTTTTCTGTCTAAGTGCTTCGGCCCAATTTCCACGTCGCTAACATAAGGAGTTACCTAATGTTGTAAGAAGTTATCCTATTAATATTATAAACGCGAAAGTTTGTATGGATGGATGTTTGTTACTCTTTCACGATGAAATTACTAAACGGATTTGGACGAAACTTTGCAGTAATATATCTGATACATCAGAATAACACATAGGCTACTATTTGCCGCGATAACCGACATATACGCGGGTGGAGCCGCGGGCATAAACTAGTAAGGAATATTTTTATCTAGGAATAAATCAAAGCTGAAAAGCCCAAAAGGTATATAGATACGGTAGCGAAGCCAAAAGTAGTGAATTTGACACGATTGGTTAAAGATAATATATCACCTTTATTGTACACCAGATGCATTGCATTCTTACCGCCCGGAGGCAATCTCTTACAGGCAACCATTGGATGGCGAGAAAACATGATAAAGGGAATGTGTAGGCTAGTGTTTGGTATAAACATAGGTAAGGCGGAAAAAATAATAATAATAATAAAAAAACTCCATTCAATTCAAATTATTTATTTCGGACTTATTATTCATACATATTTGGTTAGTTACAGAATGATTAGTGTGGATGTATAACCGCCTGGCCATAAGGGGAGAGTCCCACCTATCTCAAAATATATTTAGGATGCTGTTGGAGGAGGAACGCAGGCATTTAAGCATGGAAGCAAAATAGTAATAATAATATAGTAACAACGTTCAATTAGAAATTGTAATTAATGTAGTCAGAAATTATGTAGTTCTATTCTTAATTGATAGTCTCAATCAACCAGTATTCTTTATTTATCATAAAAAAAGTAGTTGCATTGGTTGGATGTATTTGAAGCGCAGGTTAGGATGTTCCCCTCTATTTTTTTTTACGTGTGGAAATCCCCTCGGGCCTTCACCCCACCGGGGTTTGCGGCGGGGCGGTGTGTCGGAATCGAACCGACTAAAACCACATGGTGTGCCACTCTGCGCCTGAGACGGGAGAGATCCGGGAACCGCTTTCTTACGCCATCCGGACCCCTCCCAGCGCCTGCCCGCACTGAAACGGACTCCGTCGTCTGATGGTAACCTCTCAATTTAGGCTGTTAGGTTAGGATGTTCCCCTGTAAATTGTCCATTCTACTTGATGGATGTTGTATAATATCACAACTTGTAAAATAATTACGACAGTCTACGTTTCTTTATGTGTTGATGAGTTCCACCTTCAAGTCCTGAGGTGAACTCCTTATTATCACATCCATGCAGTATGATTGGATCCTTACGTTGGTAAGAAAAGATAATTCATAACAACAGAAGTATGCTGATAAACAAGACAAGATAATTGGCAGCCATTATTTGAAGAATATAATGCGATATTGTTTATTGATGTCGATCGAATGTTCGCGTGATATCATTAAGTAGATATATCGCGATAAAGTCTGTGTAAAGATATCGAATACTTGAGTAACTATAATCATTTAATTCGAATACCTACATTTAATTACTTAAGTCCGTTAGTTTTGTGCATAGGAGAGTGAGATGGCATGGCATGGCAGAGGTTTCTGTTCCACGATATAGTATTACATCATTTGTCCCGATTTTCGCACATCAACAAGTAATAAATTATATGTAATACTAGCTGAACCCCACGGTGTTATCCGCGGTACTACAATAACAGCGGGTAGCGCCGTGGGGCAAAACTAGTCTAAAACAATTGCCTACGTAACGCTTTATAATATCAGCTACCTATCAGTAGGAATAACCGTTCCAGAGATTGGCCGGAACAAACAGACAGAATAGATTTTTTTATGTAAGTATTGTATATACTTTCATATTTCCATTTAGTGAAAAGCTGTAATATATTTGAAATTACAAATAGACGCTTCAATTTAATTTATTTATATAGATTGTGCGCATCCTTTGAAATATAACTTTGATTCACATTTTTAAAGAAAACATCCGCCATTTTAATATTTCAGTTTCATTTAAATGGTCTTTTGAAATTCCAAGCACTTGTCGTTAGTTCTACTAGAGTCACGATTCCAAAAATAAGGCAGGTTTTGGTAAAAAAATGTTACGAAAAATATAACGGTGATACAGGCCTATATCCATAGATTGGCAACGCCGATAACAATCATTAATGTTTGTTTGACTATTGATGAAAAAATTTTAAGTCATCATCAACAACAGCCTTCACTGTTGTACACATAGTGCACTGTTGGACATAGGCCTTTCCTAAGCAAGGATGTTTTGGCCTACTATAACACATTAGCTAGATGTGTTGGTATGTTTGAAAATTTCCTGCTCAAGTAAAATTAAGTACTAAGTATTTTTATATCTTATGTTATGTGTTATTCTGGTGTTCTTTTTCTCTTCAGCCTATTCCAGTTCTCTTTCGAACTGTCTCATTACGAATTCTATCGACAAGAGAAACACCCAGCATCGCACGCTCCATCGCACACTGATCTACTTTAAACTTGTGGACCAGTCCAACGGTGAGCGTCCACGTCTCGGCTCCATATGTCATTACGGGCAGGACGCACTAGTTGAAAGCCTTGGCTTTCAGTGATTGCGGGATCGACAACTCGAAGGTATGATGAAGCTTCCCGTATGCCGCTCAGTCCAGACGAATTCTATCGTCCTCCTGATGGAAGTTGTGCCGGCCAAATTGGATAGTTTGGCCAACATATACGTATTTCTGCACAACCTCGATACTAACGCTATTAACGGCTACGGGACCCGGAGATACATGCATATTATGCATTATTTTGGTCTTGTCAATGTTCATCCGGAGTCCCACTCGTCTCGATGAATTGTCCAAACTGTTCAGCATTTCGATATCATGCAGAGACTCCGCCAGAATCACAATGTCGTCTGCAAATCGCAAGTGTAAGATGTATTGACTGTTAATATTGATTCCACCCTTCCGTTCCAATCGAGTGTTTTGAAGACATCTTCCAATGCACTGGTAAACAGTTTCGGAGAAATAATATATCCTTGTCAAACCCTACGATGCAATGGAATTGTCTTGTACTCTGTTCTTGTACTTGGACAGTCATCGTCTCGGCTTCGTACAGGCATTCCAATATTTGGATATATTGGCAGTCGACTAGACACCTTTTCATAGATTCCATAATTCTCGTAGTCCACATATTCTAGGCAGATTCTGAGTAAAAGCTATTTTTTTTTCATTTTTACGTGAAAGAATAACAAACATCTATCCATACTTACAATTTTATAATATTAGTAGGACTATCAAGTTACAATTCTTAATCTCCTTGCTAAGTAAGATTAAATAAGTGATCTGAGGATCTAGGTAAGACCTGTGTTTCGGGCAATAACTGTTCTCACAATTACTTTCTAGTTCTAAAAAGCTTTTTTTTCTTAAATCGTAGGGTATAATTAAGTGATTGAAATTGAAAAACTTTTGGTCAATTCGCAAAAAGCATTAGAAAGATTCCCTTAGAAAGTTGAAAGGCAAGTCAGTAAAGCACAAATAGTAGTTCAATACTTTTTTAGTTTACGTACAAACTTAAAGAATATGAAGAAAACTTAAAACTCGTTTTTATTTACTTTCTTGACTATCTTGTAGCTAGACAGGAAAATGACGCGTTATATGTGGAAAATGTAAAGATGACATAATTTCTATACATGGCGGCTGTGCTTTCCTTATTGATCACGATGACAAAGCATTTTTAATCATTACTAATAGTTAATAGACACATCACAACATGTACCTACGAGCCGGCTCGAAAGAACAGATGCTAGGTGCCCCGCGTAAAAAATCGAAGTTCATCAGTATCGTAGTAGACTTAAAGCCGACCCTGAACCTAGTTTGGGAAAAGATTCGGAGGAAGAAGATTGATTTTTATATTAAGTATCATTAATATTGTATGTTTTTTTTTGTATTCCAGTTGTTTGACACCGTGAGTAGTACGTATACGTACTTGTTGGGGGACAAGCGTTCCTCTGAGGCTGTGCTCATCGATCCTGTTCTCGAACATGCCGAGCGAGACGCCGCACTCATCAGGGAACTTGGCTTCAAATTAATATATGCAAGTAAGTTATATTACTGACCTTTAAGAGTAAAGATATGTCTGGAGTGGAAAAATTGTATAAATATTTTCTTAACACTTATTGTACAATTTGAATAATTATCCATCTGTACTCAATAATAATAAGGTGACATCATACTAACTCTTCTTTAGAACCTGAAATGCACTTCTAACGCACGTGTTTCCTTCCACGATCCAGAGTCTTTTCATCGGGTATTAGTTCACCATAGTGTCTGTCACCATGTTGGAGTGTCCACATTCACAATGAGGATGGTGACCATCACTCTTGGATTCTATTCATGCTTTCTATCTGGAAGAGTAGTCATGGCTGGCTAATGTATAAAAATTATGGTTATAATATTCTTCAATCCGTATTGGCTCTATATCGGTGTGACTAAGGGTGTCGGGTTCAAATTCAAACTCATTAATTCAATTAAGACACCAAGTAACATTTATGAACGTTAAATTGAAGCTACAGATAAAAATCATAGATCGACATAAACAGACGCGAGATGTACTGTATCGTCAAGGTGAATTAGGTGAAAATACCAAAATTAACTGCCTGCCGTCGATCCATAACTTCCAGTTTTCTTATGAAAAGGATACTAGCAAAGAAACTTATGGCCACTCTTTTTAAGGGTGAGATCTTCAGGTACAATAGTATTGGTATTACATGAATGGTTAACTGTATGCAGGCTATTACCACCTGAGTTTCATTTTATTAAAATGCTTTAAAATCTAACGTACTAACAAAAAAACAACACTCAGTGATACCAGGCCTTCAGGAGTCTTACTCTCACACACTGAAAAACAAAAAAATAAATAAAATGGCTTTGTTTTTAGTGAGACTATGTTCTCATTGCATCGGAAATAGTTTGTAAGCATGACATTGAAGTTTAAAATTAGTTTAATTTATATTAGAAAATTCGGTTAAGTAAATGATTAATATTATATATTCAAATTAAAAATAAATAAATCATTATTGTATTTTAGAGTTCAATCATTCAAACTGGTTAGGGATATTAAAAGAAAAGTACAAATAAAACATAAAAAGGTAGGTCATTCCGCCAATGTCAAATTTCAAACACTTTATGATACACTTCATTATTGTTTTCAGTGAACACCCACATGCACGCAGACCACATAACTGGTACCGGCAAGTTGAAGTCTATCCTACCTGAGACGAAGAGTGTGATCGGCAAGGCGTCAGGAGCTCAAGCCGATGTGTATCTGAAAGATGGTGAGGTGATCAACTTCGGAGGACATAAGCTGGTGGCCACAGCGACCCCGGGTCACACGAATGGCTGTTTGACTTATATTTGTCATGAGCAGGTTAGGTTAGCTTCCATATTATTATATCACATCAACAGTCCACTGCTTTTTTCATGAAATAAGGGGCAAACGAGCAGATGTATCGCCTATCGCCTGATGGTAAACGATTACCGCCGCTCTTGGGCACTCTGGGAATGGTACGGGGCGTGGGGGGAGGGACAAGGATATTTGGGGAGTGGTTGGGGTATGGGCCGCCGATATGCTGACACTCACTCGGTGAAACTAAGCGCAGGCGCTGTGTCACACCGGTTTTCTGCTACACTTCTGAACATAGGCCCCTGCTTAAAAAGGAGGTTTTGGCTTATTACAACTATTAAAATAGGCATCGTTTCACGTTTTCCCTTCTCTATGAGGAAATGTTGTCCTGCGTAATTTTGCTTCCTTAATCGCCTTTTACCATCCATGGGATGAGTAGAGGCTGTACACTCATATTCTTAATCGGTTACCATACAATTATGTATTTCACCGTAAGATTGTAGAAACTGTTAGATTGTAATATACCTAGCGAGATTGTAAACTGTCGAATGATTATGAAATGTGGCATACCGCTTTCTATTTAGCGTCTAATGTTCGTTAAATTATAATGTATCGAAGCAAAATTGTAAGCAGTATGCCTCACACAGTCTTTTGACAGTTTACAATCTCGCGAGATATATTATAATCTAATAGTTTTGATAATCTGACAGTAACATATATAATCACGAGTGCATGGCTTACTTGAAATTATTAAAAATAAATTTTACTATGAGACGAATTAAAAATATTAATTTAAAGATGAATTTAAGAAACACCGAATTCATGAATAATCGTTATTTAGTATTGCCAAGACAAATAAATCTACGAAATTTGATTACCAGTGTCTAAAATACAAGGTGTATCTCCAGAAAAGACAATAAGGCATATTCATGTCTTTTTATTTGTTAATCTGATCATTTCCGTCCCTGTGTCAAAGAAAAAAATATAATTAGGCTTAAAAATAGTCAAACTAACTTTCAAAGTGAAATTTAAAACACTGACTAATTTGAGCTATTCAAACGCCGCAATTTTGCACGCGCTTTTGACGCAGCTAATGACGTCATTGTCATTTTGTGTTTTTTACTGTTCAGTGTTTCAGTTACTTTATAACTATTAACAGTGTTAATTGCTATAAAAATCATGAACGAAGGTTATTTTTCTCACAAACACTACTTTGTCGATAATTTGGACGAAGTGACTATCGACGTCACATTTCGTTTCGACCAATAGTGAGTTTTCGTTTTGTAAGTTTGAATTCCCCTTCCTTAATTTTCACTTTTATTTAATATTTTCTGGGTTTAAATAATCACAAAATAAACAAAATAAATTTTAAGTGTATTGCAAAGACAATAAAGAATCTAGAAAAAAATATTTGAGATACATAAAAATTTTATGCATATTCCCTATTAGCAAAACCTCCCCAGCTCAACTTGAAATCCTACTTTAAAAAAGTACTATACACTGGTCAGAGAAGAGTATTGGTAGTTACGTAAGAAAAGTTGAATTATGAAATTCATTTAGAAAAAGTATTTTCTTTGAGTAAATAGTCCCGGATCGATGGTCATAATTTTGCTGATTGTCTTTGCTGGAGATACACTTTGTAATGTATACGAAAGTGGTCCGAAAGTTTCCGACCTGACGATGATACAAGACATTTTTTCTTAATTATTTTTCTACATAACCGGTACAAAGCAAATGCTAAATGAACAATTATAATCAATAGTTTTTACTAACGAGCGCTGCGATCTTCATGAGGTCGGAAACTTCAGAACACCTAGTATATGTTATTGGAAAAAAATGTACTTAGGGACTTTATTTATTTCCGACTGCCTCTGTGGCACAGTGGTAGCGTATGCGTCTGCTGTGATTAAGGTCTCCGGTTTGATTCCCGGGTCGGGCTTAATGTTTATAAGATCTGCAAATATTTGTTTCGGAGTTTGTATGATTGTTGTATAATGTAAAAAAATAAATATATGTATTTAAATCAGTTGTCTAGTACCCATAACACAAGCCCTGCTTAGCTTGGGACTAGATGGCGTTGTGTTAAATGTCCGAAAATATTCATTATTTTTTATTATCCTTAAACATGACGTGTTTAGGTAAAAGGAAAATATATAAACATAATCTATTTGATATATGTATATTTTTTAATATAGCCAGGCTTATCTCCAAAAATTTTGTACACTACCATTTGAAAAAAGTTTTTTTATCTTATAAAATTTATAAAATAGCATTTCAAGCGTTATACTTATAAATAGCTTTTTTCTGTGGTTTCGGCCTATTTCGATTACCGCGGTCAATAGTAGATTTTGTGTTATTCTTATGTCAAAAGTTAAATATATTAGTGTAAAGTTCAATTTAAATCCATTCATTAATTTTTGCCCGAAAGAGTAACAAACATCCACATATCCTTACTAAACTTACGCGTTGATAATATTTGTAGGATATTAATAATAAAATATTCCCATATAAATTTTCTATTCCAGGGTATAGCATTCACCGGTGACACTCTTCTGATCCGAGGCTGCGGTCGTACAGATTTCCAAGAAGGTTCCTCAGAGAGCCTCTACAACTCCGTTCACCAGAAGATCTTCACGTTACCTGATCACTACACGCTGTACCCTGCCCACGACTACAGGGGACAGACGGCCACTACCGTCGCGGAGGAAAAGAAATACAACCCACGCTTGACGAAATCGTTACCTGAATTTGTGGAAATTATGAA
The DNA here is from genome assembly GCA_003709505.1 of Hyphantria cunea. Lineage (NCBI taxonomy): Eukaryota > Metazoa > Arthropoda > Insecta > Lepidoptera > Erebidae > Hyphantria > Hyphantria cunea. The sequence continues at coordinate 287,640 of PKRV01000138.1, forward strand.
GAATTTGAATTTGCCTTATCCTAAGATGATTGGTAAGTGTTCAATCATTTATTTTAACAACCAGCTGCCCCGACGGACTTCATTCCGTCAAAAGTCTATCGCAGTCCAATAGAAAAAATAAAGAATTGTTGTTTTTCCTATTTGCCTCGCCATTTTCACGTTTTTAGTCTCCATAAGAAACTCCTTTGTCCTTAACGAAAATATGAAAAGAAAATAACCGAAAAGAGGTTTTCGAGATCTTCCAATTTCGAAAAATTGGAAGATCTATCTAACTTGTCAATGTCGGGGTTTGACATTTACAATGCGTTCCATTTTACGCTACACGAGTATTGTGCGTAAGAACACATTTGGCGATTCATTTTTCTTAATATGTTTATGAGTGTATCAGCAATTAATATATAGTACCTGACCGAACTTTGCTCTGTATCTTTTATTGGTAATTTTCTAATATAAATCCAGCTAGCGCTTTATCGCTTCCAAAACCCCCTGGATACAAAATTTCATGAAAATCGTTAGAGCCATTTCCGAGATTAAGATTATATTATGATTATACGAGAATTGCTCGTTTTAAAGTGTTAGATAGATATAACACCATTAGCAAAGGCATTACATTAAAAAAAATGTTTCAGATAAAGCTGTGCCGGCCAACAGAGTCTGTGGATTACATTATTAGTAAAGGATGAAGAAATAACTATAATATTAGGGTCGTTAATGGAACAATTAACACACAATTTGAAACAACAACTATCCAAATACAATAGAATCTTGGTAAGCGTAACGCAGCTTAAAGAAAACAAATGGCCAAGTGTGAGTCGGACTCGCGCTACCGAGGGTTCCGTACAAACCCTGTAGGTATATGATATGATGTAACTAAAAATTTATGCTTTTTGCAATTTTTCCTTTATCTGTACTATAAGACGTTGCTTAGTACCAAATTCAAGATTGTGAGTTCACGGGAAGTACTCAGTAGGTTTTGATTTCCTTACAAATTTGCAGCATTGACGGCTGTATCTTTTGATTGCGTTGGCTTAGAAGTTTGAATTTCTTACAGCTCTAAGGAACAGTATACCTGAGTATTTAAAAATGAATTTCAGCTTGGTACCTCCACTCGTTCCTGAGAAATAGGGTCTTGACAGACAGACACACGGACAACAACGTGATCCTATGAGGGTTCCGTTTTTTACTTTAGAGTTACGGAATCCTAAAAAGATGGTAAAAACGGAAAAAAAGATATTGATATGAAAAGTTATAGATTAGCACAACACTAGAACGAAATACAGCGTTCTTTTGTAGTAATTATTACCGTGGGGCATAGCTGAATTAAAGATATAAGTCTAATCGCAGAATAGAGATTATACGTTTCCAAAAGACAATCCTTTTAATTTAGGTAAAGAATTCTTTATACACACAATCAATACATCACTGTATCTTACTAAAGAAAGGTATTTCAGTTACTGTTTCACTTGGGTTTAATGCACTATCAACAAACTTGATTCACGACCCATTTTGCGGATAAATCGTTTGAGACCGTCAAAACAACATAGATTTCCCTCCTTTACAGTGCATACCACACTTAGGACGTTTTAAATATTAAGCAAGCTACGTCAAAACTGGTCGGAGATCTATACAATTTTTACCTTTATCTCCAGTAGAAAACAGCAATAATCATATTTTGAACTATATGTCTGTTCAAATGGTTTTTGGATATTGCAAAGTATAATTCTTTGTGTAATTAAATGACAATTAACAAGATTCCTTCCATGCAAATCCATATTTACGCGAATGTCGACCTAATTGTATTTGAATGCCTGAGAGGAAGTAAGCTTATGGTGGGTCACGTTTCAAATTAGTCTATAGCACATTAGGTGAAGTAAGACACGAATACGAAAAATTGTATTTTCTTAGGACATTGTGTAAATAGAAAGTTAGGTGTGTGGGATTTATGTCAATTCGATGTAAACAGTTTACGGCAGTTCTCTATGGCAAAAAGGCAATGTCTGAATATTATTATTGTAGTATTGTAGTCAATAAAATAAAGTGAACCGTTTATCTTTAATGCAAGTATGAAGTTGTGGGTTCAAATCCTACATGGGACAACACTTTGTGTGATCCATAAATTGTTCTAAGTCTGGGTGTACTCTGTGTCCGTTTCATGTATGTTTGTAAAGATCCCCGCGACACAGGAATTTATATTCCTAATGCGGGAGTTTTAAAAAAAAGAAAAAAAAATATTGAAAGTTCTACGAAATTTTTAAATATAAATAAGGCAAAAAAAGCGGTGAAAGATGTCAACTATTGTAACTAAAAGCAATGTTTGTAAAGGTTTGGAGTTTGTGTCAATACATTTTTAATAACGAGATGTACATTTTTTTTGGCTTTTTTTAGTTCAATCATCGTGTAGTAATTATTGGTAATTATCATGTTAATATATTGTTTGATTTTATGTATATAAAGTCACCTGTGATAACGATGTAAATAAATGTGATATATGTATAGAATACCGTTATGTTAGTTGTTCAAGTAAAACCATCAGTGAATAACCCAAAGTGTAAATAATAATGCTCAATGTCGCTTAGTTTTCTATTTTAATAAGTGCATCATAGAGTTGAAATTTTATTAATTGTTACTTTCGAAGTTATATTTTGTTATATGAAAACTTTAAATGCATCAGTTTAATAAACATGTTGAATAATAATTATATGTGGTTTTTATTTTTAAATATAATCATTTAATAGTTTTTAATAGTCCGCTGGTATATCGCCTTTACCATGGAAAGTGTTCTGATGAGCTCTTCCAATTGCCCCCCCCTCTCCCTTCCTCCACAGAATCTACTACTCATCGCTTCGGTTCTTGCTTCCTGTGCCGAGCGGTCAAAACCTGGAACTCACTACCAGCGCACGTGTTTCCTTCCCACTATGATCCCGGATCCTTTAAGCGGGGCGTGAAAAAGCATCTCACCAGGCCGCCATAGTGTGGGTCACCATGCTGCATTGTCCTTGTTCGCATGGAGCATGGTGACCACCACTCTTGGATTCTGTTCATGCTTTCAATCAGGCAGAGCAGAGTCATTTTGACAGCTAAAATATGTATAAAACAAAATACTTAACTAGTCTGCTAGTCTGATATAGGGCTCACTTTAAAAAGGAGGCTGGTTTAGGGTTTATGATAAGATTTCCTTCTCTTTGCTTTTGTCCTGCATAGTTTACATACCTTGGTAGTCGGCCCTAACAGCACTCCTTCCCCTGGGGGTGACACTCCCTTTTCTTAATACATCTCTCGGGTGACGGACGGATGTTTTAATATATTTTTCAATGCAATGTAATGGTAGTCACTAGTAGCCCACTCTTCGATTTTACTTATACTTTACATCGGGAAGAGTTTCTTTGGCAGGCTTTAAAGCATAAAAACCGTTAAGAATTATTCAAGTTTAATTTGAAATAAGCTCCCAATGGAAAATAACGATATTGGTAAATGGTGGAAAAAAGTAGTGGAAATCCAGTGCAAAAACGTCTAGCAAGTGTATGTTAAAACTCTTCATAGAAAATTATTTTATGTCGGGTACCGGAAGAAGGCATTTGTCTTCCACCTCATCCAATGAAAGGTGACAGACTCCTAGACGATAGGATTACAATTGCCCGGGCAAATAGATTCAGAAAAGAAAGCTTGTTAATAGAATGCATGAGACTACATATTTGACACAAGTCAAAAAGGAGTCATCAAAATAATGAAACATTTCATCTGTGTAGTCTAGTAGTACAGTAAAGGAATAGTGCGAGTTCAGGTGATTTAAAAGAGCTTTCACACATTATAAACAAGCTTTCTATAAACCCGATAGACAACCGGCTTGCGACAAGGGAATGTAGTTCTCTAATTCGCGAGTATGTCCCCGTTCATAAGCTTTGCCAAACAAAGGAACTTAGAGTACATCTTGCTGAATCTTGCCAACAGTGCCTGCAGTATATCAATGGCTACCGAAATCGGCGTGGATGAGACATTTAGTAACCTCTAGATCCTCATTGTCATCTTTTGAAATTAGTATCAATTTACTGAAACATGTCTGTGCCAATCGATCTGTAGCCAGAAGTTAAGTTCAGGCACGGACACAAAGAATCATCACAGGAGCCTCTCATAGTGGCTGACACAGGAGATCACTGGGAAAGGATGTTTCGGAGAGCGCCTGTGTCTGATCCGCAAGGACCCAACGCTTGAGCGACCACTGCGATGGACGGCCGTGGACACGGCATTACACACGCTGGCAGAATTTCCGGCGTGGGGAGAGCTCTATAAACTGCTCGCGCCCTTTTCTAAATAGAGCATTAGGGTTCTTACACAGAAGGGGGCCATCTACAAACCGAAGGTGACCCGAGGTACGTCGGGGTTCCAGGGATTTCCTTTGGAGAGTGTACCTGGTTCCCCGATTAGACTAGTTTCGAGATGGTGTGCGGTTTTTACTCGGTTTGAGCACGACATAGCCACCATTTGTTGGCATCCGAGGGGATTTACACGAATCGTTTTTTGTGCATCGTTTTTTATTACAATTCACTTACTTTTACTGCTAGTACTAACGTACTTTTTTATCTACATAGTATATCCCTTTTTATTGTTTTGTCCCTCTCTTGTTCGCTAGAGGCGACGGTGGAAACGCATAATTATTTTGAATGACAAGTTTTAATTACGTACGGTACCTACCTATTAGAGTTTACTGTAATTTGGGAATAAGGTTTTGGACTTGAAATAAGTCATCGAGTTGATGTAAAATATGTTATTTTGTTCAGTACTGTTCTCACGCAAGTGACGATTGTCTTAACGAGAAATAAATATCTTTGAACCGAAATAAAATAAAAGAAATGCATTATTTTAATAATTTAAGTTAATTATACTCTCAAGCTGATAATACCCAGAAAACAAAAACAGATACGCTACTGATTGATCCCCTTGTGAATAATTCTTCGGTTGCTTGATGTCAGGACCCCACTGCCTCTCGCAATTCACATTTGTTTCTGTTAACGCGACAGGGCCCCATTTACGAAATGTTAACAACCATGAGCTGTAATCTGAGCCAGTAGGTGTCCATGTTGTTTGACATTTCATTACAAGTAGTGTTCTCTAGGGATACCACCCTGTCTACGTTGTATAAACCTGCCATGTTTAGAAGGTACTCTGTACAAAATATCTAAAAGCTATCTAAAGGTTATCTTGCGTCTAGTGTTTAATGACCCTGAATGCTGAAGTTGTCTTGGGTTTGATTCCCGCTCATGACGAATAGTTGTATTGAGCAATTGTTATATGCATGATTAGTATTTGCTACAACCGAGTAATCAACAGACAAAGAAATACCGCCGCTGGAAGATAACTAGCAAATCATGAGGCGTGAGTAATTTGAAGGTCTATTTGTCTACTTTTCAATAACTTAGCAAAAAAGGCTTTAATTTAAAAAAAAATATAAGTTTTATATTTAACCGTAATTGAAAATTTATTTTATAATAATATATCTGAACAGGTATTTGTTTGTACAGAGTTACGCCCACCATACCTCGTGTACGGACATCGGACCCCACGGCGCGGCGGCGGGGCGCGGCGTGACATTAGCCAAATGTCGCGGAAACTGGGGACGCAATTAATGGCCCTCGTGATATATCGGCAGCGCCCTCTGTCGCCCCTACATAACACAAACTAGATAAAATATTTACTAACTTGTTGTTTTGTCACAAAACTTTCGTAGGAGAAAGATATTGTTCAAGAAAAGATCTTTAAAGGGGCTTTAAATAAATACTGTATTTTGATTTATTAATAAAAATATGAGAGTAGTATTTTACTCAATAATTTTTAATTATAACTTTAAAAATATTATAAAAGTTAACTATTTTATTTATAATCTATTTACTCAACAAGAAAAAGTTTAGTTTAAGTTAGTAAGTAAAAACTATATCCCGACTACGTAACAATTTTTGATAAACTTTATATGGTTTTTGTCACCCCGGGCTATTATTAGAAATCTATTGACACCGCATTCAATAAAATCGGTTCATTGGTTAAGGCGTTACTGTGGAACATAGACTGCTAAAAATTACCTTTCAGTTTAGCTTCGCTATAATCGAGTAAAAATTCGTTATTTAGCTTTATGAACTAAACTAACGTTTGTTTATGATTTGTCGTTTATCGTAGTAAATGGTTGCCGATGCTCTTCCTCGGGAATCAAAGGACCTTCAATGTAAATTTCATTAAAATCGGTTCAGCGATTTATCCTTTATATTCAAATAGCTTTACCTACCTTCCAATTTATAATATTATTATGGTTTCTTTTAAAGTTAGTTCCAGCCTGGTTTATTTTAAATTTAAATAAAAGAATTCACTTCAAAAAGTGAAAACTAAGACAGGAAGAATATAGTTATACATTTCGCACGACTAAGGTGCATTGAAATAGGCTAAAGCCGTAGGTTTTTAAAGTTTTTTTTTGTAAAATTAATTCATGGAGTCAGGATCATACTTTGTCTCAAACGTTTTAACTAAATCAACACAGACTATCAACACAGGCTTACTATTGCTCTTGCATGCGAGATGCTCGCTCTAATTAATGTAAAGAAAACTTCGAAACATTCACCGCTTGGCAAAGACCCCTTTACTAAAATTAAATGGGGCCTTACTTACTTGTTTATAGTCTCGTCAGCAAGGTCGTTTTATGCCATGCCATGCCAGAGTCCTTGCGCACACAAAATTTGAGGCCCAGTTTGAAAGTTAAAAGTTAAACTTGATACAAACACAGTTTTGGCACAAAACCCGAAAGAATCCATTTTCTTGTAACATTAATTGTTCTTTTATAGTTGATAAATATGTCAGTTCACATAACAATGTACTATAAGATTGATGTCTCATAGTTTTTCAATATTACTTTTCTGATCGGATGATACTTTTGTGTTAATAGTTTGATACCGCCCTAAATGACATGACAATGAAAAAGACTAGCCTAACCTGATTAGATTGAAAAGGGACGATCTCAGGAAGGTGCAAGTTATTGACTGGGCATTGTCCCCGAAACAAGTACTTATTCACTACAGGCACAAAAGACAATCCTCTGTGCCTCTTCTTTTGCCGCCATGCATCTGGGGATCTGAAAGAAACACCACAACACGTTCTCAAGAATGTAGAAGTATGGCAGGTCAACGGGGGGACATCCTACATCCCGGAAACATTTAGTGACCTAAAAAGGCTGCTGAGCTTCTGGGATGATCTAAGATGGTTGGAGGAGGCCCAATCAAGAGGCTAAGTGCGGAAATAACCCGGTAAAACCAACAAACAAACTCAACTTCTTATGAGGCATTGGGGTATCATCGTCAGAATGAATGTCTTAGTATATTTATAGAGTGCTAGCTTTTGCCCGTAATTTCACTCGCGCGTATTTCGGTTTTCGCGGTAAATCTCAATCCTGTGTGGTATTCTGATGTATAAGCTACTTTGCTGTAAAGTTTCATCCAAACCCGTTCAGTATTAAATACGTCAAAAAGTAACAAATCTAGTTTCCATCCTCCTCAAATTTCACATTTATGGATAATATTAACAGGTTGGGATGAAAAAATGCTACTGAAGTCAGGCGCTGTGCACTGCAGCCCTTTATACCGATGCGAAAAGAAATTTCCTTCACCTCTTAAAAAAGCTCAGCAATCGCTTCGGGTCCCAAACTACTCGGAATCTTCGGGCACGCACAGAATACCACACACGTTTTTTTATTGCAGCTCATAAGATACATTTCAGAATATTATTTCATAGAAGCAAAAGTCATCTTTAATATAAATCTCAAAGAGATTGCCATTAAAAGTGCAAAGACGGAAACAGGGCAATCCGTGATTTAGTTTACGTGATCCTCTGGGATAACAAAGTGTTTAATGGTCTTCCTATTTCTCAATAACCGTTGTTGATTGGCTCTCCCCAAAACAGGAAGAACGCGGTGATATATGTATGCATTTATACGCCACGGACTTTGGGGTAAATATGATATATCGTGCAGTATCATGATTGTGGTGCTTTGAACAGCCGCGATTAGTCACGGTGTGGGGGACATTGGCCGGGTGGTGCAAACGATGAATCAGTTTGTAACTTTATTAAATGAAGTAGAAAATTGAGTGTTCGTTTCTTTCTGGTGTATTATGCAACCACAGGTTTCGTTGCTTTTGCGCTATGTTGTGCTATGTTATCATCACTTAACATTGGTTTCTATTTAATTGTTGTTATTGTTTTACCTTTAGTACCGATAGTTCATCACAAGTCGAGTGGGGCAGTAAAAGTATCAACTAATTTCTAAGAAAGTATTGTAAATATTGAGTAATAATTATTGTAATATCTATGGAATAAATAAATAATTGTTTATGCTGGCGGTCTAACGTACAGACACTATCCCGCCAGCAATCATTGCTGCCATGCTGGTGGGTGAGGAGGCATGGCGCGGTGGTCTCTTTCTATGAGGCTGTAATGCTCCAGAAAGAGATCGCTGAACGGAATCGGGAGAGGGCCAATCCCGAGCGAATACGACGTCGGCGGCGATACCAGCCGCCGACAGAACCCCTAGCTCAGTTGTCAGACCGCAACAGAGAGTAGAGACCTCTGGTAACAGATTAATTACAACGATCAGCGGCAAGAGCGTAGCCTGACCGCAAAATTCGGTCAGGCTTCAACATATAATGATTGTGCCGACAGACAGGGTAAGCCCAGGCTTCCCCCAGGATAGTGGATTGTCGCGGCGTCGTTACTGGAGGGGATCTGAAATAATATGGTCCAGTTCCTCATCATAGCAAGGCGCGTGAGACCTGTCGTTGTGGTGTTTTTTAGTGGAATCACTACATATCTGTCTCCTCAGCCCCGGAGCAGCCGGAGATCCGAAGGGATTGTAAATAAATTAATAAATATTCTCGGACATCTAACCCACAACGCCATCTAGTCCCAAACTAAGCGGAGCTTGCATTATGGGTACTAGACAACTGATATAAATACATAAATACTTTTGTTTGTAAATATTTATATATTATATATAGAAAACATCCAAACTCCGAAACAAATATTTGCAGATCTTACAAACACTTGTTCCGAACCAACCAGGTTCGAACCCAAGACCGCATGACCACTGCGCCACCGAGGCAGTTGTAGCTTACGCGACTGCTGTCCATGAGGTCCACCCTGTCAACAAAAAAAAACGTACAGATAGTATACAAACATAAAGAAGATAGACATTGTTCTACGTAAAAGTATCGTTTCAATGCATTAAAAATAAAAGAAAGTATTGTTCTGTGTGACATTACTTTTAATATATTGCGTTCTGGTAGATTCATCCAGTCCTCGGAACAGTAAATGCCTTACTTATATCCCTGAATATAATACCTACGTAATGAAAATACGGTCTTCTATAAGCACTTTCTGGTAACATAGCAATTTATGGCAGGCACTAAACAAAGTTTTTACGTCTCTACAAATAGTACTTCGCGTGGATGCCGGCAGATGGCGTTGTTCATATTTCTTCACACTCGAAAAACAAGTTAAGTGTATTGCCAACGATAGATCAATGATAACCTGAGATGGAATAAAGATGCAATTCCACTAATACAGCCGAATTTCGTAACAACGCTGCTTTTTGGCGAAAATTCAAGAATATAATGAGGACAGAACAAAGTTCGGTAGCCATTTTGTTCCAATTTTGTTTTGTAAGTTCATAATCGTCGAAGACCCATTTTCTTTGCTGACTCATTGGCACACGAAAACTTTCATGCATAGAAATGCTTTGACGTAAGCTAAGGCAAATTTCACGTATCGATTACTACGCAGTTGTAAATTGTTTCTAGGGTTGCCAACTTTTACTTTAAAGACCTTGAAGGACCAATGATGACGAAGTCTTAGGAAGTACTTTTAAGTTCTTGTATTGCACATACGATTTGTTGAAAGAGCTGTCATTGCTCTTCGTTTATTATGGGATCGGTAGCACTAGTCAACGTGATCACTCCCCTTTACATATTTATTAGAATTACGTCAAAACTATGTAATTAATTGCAGTTGGAAATTGATGCCACGGTGGACATTAGTACTAGCATTCAGTACCTAGTATTATATTTGTTTTTTACCCTTTGTGAATTTCGACGTATGAAATTCGTGTAAGAAGAAGGAATATGGATTATGAGCATAACTTTAGTGTAATGGAAGAACAGGTGGGGAAAAGTCACTCCCTCATTCGGCCAAGTAACTCCACGCCTCTCCACAACCACAGTTGCCCTTAGATTACAACTTTTGTATCACAAACAAATTATCTTATCCCCAGTCACATACTACACACAAAATTTGAGTATAGTCTATTCGGTACATACTATATAAATTTATTTGTATGAATATGGTACTAAGTTCGTGAAAAATAAACACACCAGGATCAGTAAATATACAACAGCGTCTTATCATCTTATAGGCTTTGCAACTACGTCCAAACATTTACCTATTTTAACTACTATTTGAATTATATATATGTTTGTAAAGGCAACGAAAGGAATGCTTTGAATACATACATATATAAACCTGTCCAAATACCTCAACGAGTGTAATACCAGTCTCATTTACGCAATACTATGTACAACACAAGCCACGTCTTAAGTCAAGTTTCTATTCTAAGATATACAACCTTATAACATAGCCTAAATAAAGTAGCCAAGAGAGATAATGTTAGGCAAGATGGTCGGTTATATTAATCATTAGTCCGTCTCTTAGGGAAGAGACGGAGAAAATAAACGCAACAGCTTGGCTCGTTTGACGGTGCCTTAAACCTCGGACTCACTGACCGACCTCATTATTGTACAGGATAGCCTTAGATGGCTGGTGTAAAGGATAATGATGGAAAATATATGAAAGATCTTTTCTCTTTAAAGGCTTTGTATCTTGTTGTTGTATTTTTGGGAGTAGAGAACTTAGTTCTTTTTCAATCCATTGCCTTAGTTTTTGTACGCGAGAGAGTCGTGTCAACCAGAGTGTTCCACGGCCTCTTAAAGGTAGCCATTTACGTTAGGGTGTACATGATAGGATTGCCTGTACAGTTGAATTTAACAGGTAAACCAGAGCGTGAATGTGTGAAAACAGGTAAACAACTGTTCAGGTATGTCCTGTACTCAGCTCAAATTTACCTGACGGGTGTTACTGAGCAGGCAAACCTATCAGGTATACATTATCGTGTTTGGTAAGCTTAAAAAAATGGATGTTACGCATTTTTTTGGTGGTTTCTTATCCAATGATCTGTGATTTTTTTTTATATATTTAAGCTGCCAAAATGACTCTGCCCTGCCTGATGGAAAGCATGAGCAGAATCCAAGAGTGGTGGTCACCATCCTCAATGCGAAAAAGAACAATGCAGCATGGTGACCCACACTATAGCGGCCTGGGGGGAAGGGGGATGGTGAGGGGGATAGGGGGCGTTGGATTGGGGTATGGGCCTCCGGTATCCTCACTCACTCGATGAAACACAGCGTAAGCGCTGTTTCACACCGGTTTTCTGTGAGGCCGTGGTATCACTCCGGTCGAGCCGGCCCATTCATGCCGAAGCGTGGCTCTCCCGGAGCCAGAAACATCCTTCTCACATGTAAAATTCAGTTGATTGTGAAGAATACTATATTAAAGGCTTAAATTCCTTACATTTTTCATTTACATTACTTCCTCTATGTATTTTTATAACTTACATATGTACGCTTATGATCCGTGTATTTCTCATATCGTAATTCTTTTTATCAAATTTTAATGTGACTTATGTAGCTTACATTATTATTGGTCAAAGTAACAGTTAAAGTAATAGCTATCTCCCAAATATACTTCGAAACTTGTATAACATCCCATAAACCGCAAAATTTATTTCAACTATGTAATATTTATTACGTCTAAAGCCAAGAATTTCAACACAAATTCATACAGTATTCTTGGCACTCCTTAGGGGCTACTTAACTTTTAATCCATTTGATACAACAGCGACACACAATTCCTTTTAGATATACCATTAGTTAGTAGCTTCGAACTGGCCCTCGACAAATCCAAGCACATTTATCTCCCTTTGCGTCCCCAGCTTTACAGTAAGGCCCGCATGAATACCGGAGCGTCTAGCTGCATGCGACACCCCGTGACGTCAGTCGTCCGCCATATGCAAATTTCTAGAATATTCCTACGAACGAAGAATCGACCAATTCTATGTACAGACGCCTTAATGGTTCGCCTTGGTTCTCTTCAAAATTCCATTTGGTTCCTACTATCTTTTATTTGAGATGCTAGACGGGCATGTATCTGCACTTTTGAATGGTTTCTTTGATTTATTGGATCGAGTTTATAACGATCCTGAGGTAGGATTTCAGAGTTCTGAATGCTTTATGATATGGTTTTAAATGATAGTTTGGTTCCTTATGTTATGTAAAATAACAATAGCAGTTTCATGTTTCTGCACTGAATTTAATGTTTTGAAATGACGATTTTAAGTCAAATCGGCAACTTTTTTATGCAAGGGCCGTCCAAAGTAACTCTACTCTGCCTGATGGAAAGTATGATCATTCCATTACCACCATATTTAATGCAGCATAGTGACCATCGCTATAGCGATGTATCGAGCGTCTGCATCATTGGGCCTGATTCATCAAAAGCTTTAATTGTCCAAAGCTGGACATAGACCTTCTTAATTCTTAGTATAACTTTAGTGTAAGTATGTAAGTAAGTACAAAGAATGGCTTTTTCTTTCTATACCACCATCAGATGGATATGGAGTATGAGTCAAGTTCTCGTTGCAGTGCTATTGTCCTGTTTGGTTGACTCCTTTGGTCACTTTAAATTATAAATGTGTAAAGACAGCTATAGTGTCCTAACGAAGACTTATTTTGCTTGACAGATTCAATAAATAAATAAATATTTTCGGATATTTTAACACCGACGGAAGGAAGACTAGATGTAGTCTTCCTTCCGTCGGTGAAGATACAGAGCAACTGCACGCTGTACTGGTCTACCTGGCTCTAATCCACCAGACTCTGGAACCTCAAGTCCATACGCTGAGCTGGATACGGTAGTTCCGCAAATAACTCCATCGCTCTACCTGCGGCCGATGTAAATGAACCAATGTACCTTGTAAGAAAAGTAATGGTTCAAAAAGATTTATTTGAACTGTTTTAACTTTGCTTAAGGTCAGTCTATATTCTATTATATTTAGAACAATTGTAAAAAACCCTTTTTTCAATTGTTCTAAATATGATAGATACTGGGACACATTTTAAAATACTTTTGGACTTTATTCATCTTCGAAATCTTTTAATTTTTCGTATTTTAATGAATTGAATTTATTAAGTAATATTAAAGAGTTTCGCGTTGCACAAAAAATACTAAAACACACATGAAACGAATTCGTTACACATAAAATGATGACAAATATCATATATTTTATTTACGACAAGACATAATTATATCGACCAAATTAAGGAAAAACTGGCGGTTGCGACGTATGAGGAGGTCAAGGAAACCGCTCTTGATAGGTAGAGCTGGATAAAGCTGCATCGACAAGAGCAAGAAAGTTAAGTAAATGATCATGAGGTGTAACGAAGTGAGTAAGACAGAACCATTACTCCACGCGTCATGACATGCATGACCGCAATCAGACACACGATTCTAATCTCAAGTCATTACAAATATTTTATATTGATTGAGATATAGTACTGTTTAAATCACTGTTATATATTATTAATAAACTTCCGATTTTAAATTTTGGTCCGCATTTATTAAATTATTCTTTCCCTAAAACTTTTACAGGAAATGGTAAAAATTTGAAAAATCGGTCTTAACACATTCTATATAATGTGCTTACCGGTGATTGCAATGATTTGTATTACAAAGAAAATGCATAAAACTAAAAGGCCAAGAAACAAATATGTGTTGGAAGTAAAATAACAAAATATTTTCGTGTAATTAATAGAAAATGTAAAACTTATACCCAACCAAGCATCACCTTTTTAAAAATGTAATGTAACGAAAGTAATAGCGGGTAAATAATAATTTATTTTTAAAGCATGTCCATCTGGATTTGTAATGACATCATTTTGACATGAGGGTTTTGTCTTTTATAAGCAGTAGGCCTTACGCTGATGAACTAAGCCACAGATTATTCAATGTTTCAGTTTTAAAATGTGTCTGGAATTGGAATTCAAGATGCTATTATTTTTAAATTTTATGTTGACATTAAACAGATTAAGAATTTATTGGTCTAATTGATGTTCGAATAGTTGTACTTTTAGATGATCGGGTTTTGAATAATTTTTGCATATACATATAACATTTTGCAAAGTTGATATGTTTGTTGCTTACAGATATTTTAAAACTAGATACTAGTATTTGATATACTTACTAAGATTTCTTCAGGTGTTGGTGTTACTTCAGTAAAGTAACTCAATAAAGTGTAAGTTCATTTGTTGTATTTATACATGTATAGATAATTTAATACAGATTTTTAATTATTGCGACGGAGCTTTTTCAAGACGTTTAGTTAACACTTTAGGATTATACTCAAGCCATCCGCCGTTACAACCCGCAGATTTACCAAAAGAAAGTATCATTAAAGGTGTTTGTGTAATGCAACATAGCACAGTGTATAAGTCCACAAACTTTACGTAACACGGTAAAATCGGTTAAGCCGGATTTTGTGTGATCAATATTGGGCCAATCAGATGCGGATGTGGTTGTTAGTTGCCAAAATATCTACGTCACAACTTGGAAACACGAGCAAGTGGACAAAATAATGGCTGCGTAATTTGGAGCTTATTGTGACAACTAAAATATATTACTCATACCGCTTTTAGAGCTGTATAAAACATGTAGTCAAGGTACTGTTAGTTATTCTTTGAAAGGTTACATAAATAAACATAGAATTATGTAGAATAGTACCGTACGTTAATTTTATTGTGGTTTTATGTATTACTAGCTATTGATCGCAGTTCCGCTCGCGTTCATTGCCGGCAAAAGTAACCTATCTTCTTTATTAAAAACCAAAGTATCTTCATGTCAAATTTTATTGAAACCGGTGCAGTGGTTTAGCCGTGAAAGCGTAACAGATAAAGAAAGTAACTGTCGAATTTATAATATTATGGTATGAAGTATTTAAGTATGGCTAGTGTTTTCAGTAGGTCATTTTGAAACTCAAATAACGAGTTAAATCGCCAATGTCATGTCCAAATCAACCTCAACATATTAGTACTTCAACATATGACGTATGCAGTGGCCAAACAATATCATGTTATTATGCAACGTTCACGAATTAACAAAAGCCCTGCATCAGCTACTTAAAGATCATCTGCGGATCGAATTTAGACCATAAGTCATTAAGTATATAGAATCATATTTAGATTAAACGAATGAAAGCATGTGTAGTGTAAATGCAATCATAAACTCAATAGCCAAACGGAACCAGACTCGGAAGCACTCAATCATCCTGAGAGTGGCCGCAGGTACTCGTACTGTCTCGTCCAGTTACCTCGTGCGTACAATCGAGTGCATAACGCAATTGAATTGATATAGTATCTTTCATAAAGCCGTGTGTGTCTACATGCATGTTAGTGAAACTTAGAAAGATGCTTTGTCATGGTTTAGTTTCATACGCATTTCGGTTTTATGTAAGCCACGGTTGTCACACTACATATGGACACCGACGCTAAGAAAGCTCTGCATTTCGAAACTTATTTCCAATTCCTTAAAGAGCAATTTATTTAATTTATTACATTATTTTAGTACTGTACCTTTATTATAGTTTAGTAAGTCAGTAATATTTTCTTTAAGAATACTAACAGTTAACTACAACTTTTCTTACGATTAAAATAAGTACCTGGATGACCGAGCTCTAAGCATTTTTTAAAAATTTTTCTAAAAATGTGTCCTTACTAGATCGCTTTATAGCCTCGAAAACCTATATTTCATATTGCACGCTATATTTCATAGAAATTGTTGGAGCCGTATCCGAGATTTCGATTATATATATACATACAAGAATTGCTCGTTTGTATTAGATGTTATTTATATTGTAGTTAGATGAATCTTACAGGTTAATTCTGCATTTTCCCTGGCTCCTAGTACCAAAGACGGCGTGCGGTTTTAGTCGAATTTCCACACGAAAACAAACAATAATTGGAAAATATACTCTACCTTACTAAGATTATACACTCTATATATTTTTTTCATAATCGTTTATCTGTTATAAGTGATATATTTTTTTGTTTCTCTTCTTCAATTTTCATTTATCACCCAATCTAGTGACATTTTTGATTGATTGGGTTCAAAAACAGATTTCAGTAGCGTGTGAACCAATTTTATTGATATTCCAGCGACGAGTACTATATCAGTTCTGACGATAACTGAATATTAGGGTAATTTAGTACGAAAACACACAAATTATATGTAATGTATATACTCATATGTTTTAGGTTGTGTATGCTTATTTTTGCGATTCAAACTTCCATTCTTACTTACTCCATTACTTTAAATGTTGTAACAAGAGTCATATAATTCATAAGAATTTCTGAGAAGTAATAAAAGTAATTAATTCTCCGAAAATTTATTGAAATTTCATAGTTTAGGATTTACTTTCACGATGATGATAAAAGTAAAATGAATAACTTTTATACAATTCTTTACTTAATCTGGGAAAGTGTACAACAGGTATAGGTTTTTTGATTTTCTGTAATAAAATCAACAAAAACTTAACGAAAAGTTTGAACAGAATATTTTTGTTACATAGTTGTGTATAGAGATTGTAATTCCCCCTAAATTGATTGTTTTTGGAGCAGGCTGGATGTTATAATTGCCCAAAATTTGAAGTAATTAAAATATCTACTTGAAAAGTGTTTAATTAGTAAATCCAAGAAGGATAATTAATAGGAATTTCATATCATTATCAGCATAGGTAACAGGTTTTTATTAGTTGTTTCAAATGCCTGTCTGTCAATCTATACAAAATAAAAAGTTGCAGTGTCAGTTTGTAATTTAATTTTATTAATTTTCGCAGAATATGAATTATTTTTTCTTTCTGTTCGTTCTGTTGTTTTCAGGGAACTTTAATTGGCAGAAAGAGATGTTGGAAGGAGTAACTGAGGCTAATTTTATTTTAGAAGACAAAGGGTTACGAAAAAAAATTTTTATTAAAACAAATGACATAGTGATCAATATTCAAAAACAAAACAATAATCTCGTGTAAAACCGCCGGATATTGCTAGTACAACAATAAACAAAAACGGATTCCCTTGCAATGTAGAGTCTAGTTAACTCTTTGGATGATTCGTAATTCGTTCCTTCTGACTTTAACCTCAGTCATTTGCAGTTATTATTGCTTGCGTATGCGAATTTTAAAACAGGTGTCCCCGTGTCGTCTGTAGGGCTGCCAATATAAAGTTATACTTACGCCCAGAACCATCGTGCGTTTATCCAAAGTTATTTTAGTCATTTATCGTTATTGTACAAAAGAGTTACAAAATAAAAACGTGATAATTGCCGGTATTATCGCTAACGGCAATCTTTTACAGACAACCTTTTAACATTGAAAGTAAAATTGAACTAAGGATAAATCGCTCGTTTTTGTATCATCAGCAAATAATTTGCTGAGTTTTGTGTATTTTAATGAGCCTAAATAGCCTGAGCTGACCCAGAATTATATCAATTAGTACCCTTTTTTATATAGTCTAATTGACAAAAGCTGTACAGGGTCCTGATTCGCTAGAATTAGAACATACTTTTTAAATACGGGTATCATGTAGCCCGTATTTAGTAGAATGTAAATAATTTTAAAATTCCATCTACAATGTTGTTTCTTCTGAGCCTTTTATTATATATATGGGCTTGCCAAAGTATGTCTACTCTGCCTGATGGCAAGCAAACTGAATTTCAGAATAGTGATTCACTTACTCATGAATGATTCGTATTTATATATTGATTCGTATTCAGACAATGCAATAATGCGGCAAGGTGACTCATACTGTGGCGGAATATTGAGATGCTTCTCTAGCCTCACCGTCAGGTCTGGTCTAGGACTCACTAACGAAACACGAATGCTGTCCTTTTAGGTTGGTCTTTGAGAGGGTAGTACCGCCTCGGTCGAGTTGGCCCGCTCTTGCTGAAATCAGCGTGGCTACGTATGATTACAGTGAAGCCAAAAAGAACGTTAATACCTATAGCAGTCTATGTATGTTTATATGTTCCACCGTGGCGAATACACTACTAATAGCGATTTTAATGTAGACTATATAAATTTTATCAAAAAAATTATTCGGTCGGGTAAGTAATAGTTTTTTTGACTTGTCGTTGTTCCGAAATTAGTTTAGGGTCGGTTTCAGGTCTACTGCGATATTTCTGAGCTTTGTTTTTTTTACATCAGATCTAAGAAATCTAGCCCACAACCTAAGTTCTACGCGACGTCGAAATTCTGTAGAAAAAACTGGAGACAGGGTTTTTTAGGTTACAACTATCCGTAACGATTGCCAAAGTTGTTCGTACGGCCATCAGGGCCGCTGATTGAATGTGCTTTTTGAGACACAGAGGTGTACCAATATGTTAAGAAAGGTCATCCATCATAGACTGACCTGGCTAGCATTGACTTATATACCAATGTGTTAATCCTCGATCTACCTATTGACTGTATCTCTTATATCTACTATATTTTAGTAACAATATAGTTTCTAAACGAATCAAAATTTGTATATAGTGACTGTACATAGCGACGCTCTATAGGAATATTAAATACATATATGAAGATAAGTTCGTAAGTATCAACTGTCAAAGATATTTGCATTGCTATTGAAGATTTCGAGCGTTCTGTTTATAGCGTCGGTATTAAACCGGTCAATAACGACAGACAACTCCAGACACATCAACATATCTATTTATAACAACCATAAAGTAACGTTATTGGAGTTTAGGACCGCAGAATATAATGCGGTATAACCCGTTATAACCCGTTTTTTATCCAAGAGTAGGATATTTTATTGTAATTTTAAAACTAAACAAAATAGTAGCGAAACTGGACTGGATCCCTAGGAACTTAATAATGTAGTTAAAGTAAATTTAAAATCTATCGTCTTAAAAGTACAGTGAGTAGCTATGAACGTTATATATATATTTTGTGAGCCACTAAGTAGGTATCAGAGTAAGTTTAGGAGTTTAAAGCGATCTTTTAACTAGTGTCCTATACTTCCACAGTATCATAAAGATCCGATTGCAATAAATAAAGGTAACGCTCAAAAGATGGGTGTCTTTTCTAAATTAAAAAGATACTTAACGAACGTACAAAGTACTTTGAACTTACTTTAAACATCTGGAACATCACCATATAAATTATCCGGACTGCTAAATGACGAGCGATTCCCTAGATATTTCATCATCATCATCATCATCCAGCAACGGTCTTTTCAACAGTCTTTAATAGTCCAGGATTTTCTTTAGAAAGGAGGCTTAAAAACGATTAGTCAGATTATAGACACGAGCCATATTATGGCGTTCAACCTTAAAAGATAGATATTTATTCATTTTTTTTTGTAATAAGGGCAAACGAGCAGACGTATTGCCTGATGAAAAGCGATTACCGCCGCCCATGGCACCCGGAGGCGTCACAAGTGCGTTGCCGGCCTTTTAAGAAGGAGCACGTATGGTTTTTTGAAACCTTAACCGTTTGCACAGCACACGCGGTGGAAACTCACAAAAGGAATAGTTTTGTACCGATTTTGCAACTTTTTATTGTTACTTAGTTCCTTTTGGTTTTAGTGTGATGATATATATCCTTTTTTGATACTGAAATGATGAAAATCCAAATTGGACCAGTGTTTCCTGAGATTAGCGGCTTCAGCCAAACAAACTCTTCAGCTTTATAATATAAAGATAGATATTAGTAGATATATAATCCAATGACGTCATACTGATATCGATAGAATGGTAGAAATCTAGAAATATCTATCTAATATAGATTAGATATATATTTCTATTCTATAGATAGCTATAGAAGTAGTCTAGTAATTATTTATAGCATCCACTTAGATTACAAGTTCGATTAGTAATATTGTTAAGGTAATCCATGAATAACATAAAATATTCAAGACGTTATCATTAACAACATAGAGACGAAGTGGGTGGAAGTGGAATACTGAATTGGGTCATCTCAACCGGAATTATGTGGCCTCGAAATCATTGCTAACCAAATTTCTGGTTGCTTATTACCGAGTGACTGAGGTTCTCAGAGAAATACCCTTTCCTTTATGTCCTAAGCGGGGTGAAGGGGGGGTCAACTCAACCGTGTGCTTAAGTTCCATCAGGTCTTCAGGCGTCCACCATCAGGTACTCGTTAATCCGATAAAAACTGTTGTGACAGAAAAACATAAAAGTCTGATTAAGATCCTGCCTTATTCTGCACCCCTGACCAAGTTAGGGTAGCAGAATACAAAAAGGTAAGTAAGGAAAGCTAAACCTTTATATGAATGACATCATTACAACGCTAAGTCACGTGGTCAAAATAAAAATTGACAATAATACAAAACAATAGAGGTTTAACGACTGTAGCTAGAGAATCGGCACGAAACACTCACATCTTGGCTAAAGGAGCAGTTCTTTTTTAATTTAAAATAAGTCCATACATGAAACGAGGCATGAAATCTTAATGATACTGCAATCCTTGAATATTCGTAGCATAAGTGTACATAACTTATGCTTTGGAGGTCGTTATGCTCTTGCACGAGTGTACAGCCTTGTAACTTCACTATTGACTAAAGCGGCCGTGAGTTCATAAGGCCAATTCCTTTCTCGATTGTTCCTCTTTTAATGTAATTTTTCAGTGTTTTGAATAAAAATATCTTTTGTTTCCTTTACTTTATGTATGACTTTTGATATTTGCTCGTGACAAATAATAGTTAGGTTGGAGTCGTAGTTATCGACTTACAGTTTGAAGTTTTTGCGTTATTATCGTCATTATTATCATCAGCCTATCGCGTACCACTGCTGGATATAGGCCTCTCCAATTGCAGGCCACTTATTTTGAAATTTTTGCGTGCTTCAAATATTTTATTTAATCAATATACTTAACTTAGAATCTATATCAAAATGCATAAACAGACGAGAATGGCATTTTGTTCACTGTACTAAGTATGTGTTATATTAAACACTAGCTGAGCACCATGGTGTTACCTGTGGTTGTTGTTGTGCCTTTGTAACTTCAATTACGAGTAACGCCCTGGGGAAAAGCTAGCCTATATAGCACTATGTAACTATCCGCCATTAAAAGTCTCGTTAAAATTGATCCAGGCGTTTCAGAGACTAGCCGTAACAAATAGACAGACAGACAAAATTTTTATTATTATGATGATGATTAAAAACCACTTTATTTTTTTAAAGCTTTTTGTATCATTTTTTGTCTGTCTCGAAGGCTGAGACGGGTTTAGCAATCAGAGTGTTTAGAGACCATTATCGTAGTCAACTTATGAATGACCACCATAGAAAATAGACCCGTATATGCCCTGGAGAGCACACATCATGTGACGTGCCCTGCCTTACATGAATGCCCGTGACAATCGATATCCATTCAAATTAGTGGAGTCAGTACACTCAAACACACAAGTGATCATAATATTAAACTTAGTTATTCCTTCATATTGAGAAGGTTAGATATTCATTTCTGACATGTCTCGGCACAAAAGCCGAATTTTGGTCATAGTAGCGAGATTCGGGTCAATTTGCCGTTGTAATATAATAACGAGATTTGCTGATGTTGATACGTATAGTCACAGCATAGTTCTAGGGTATGGCGTGTGGAGGAACGGGTCACATGTCCCTCCAACACAAAGAGACGATCCTCCAACCAGGCGAGGTGATCATGCCTGGCTGGTCACTGTCCAACGGTTGATATTGGGAAGTTGTAAATATGTTAATCAGCGAGAGAACTTCTATTGCGCGTTTGCCGGATTGGTAGCTTCTTCGTGCACTACGTTACTCCGTTGTTCAGTGTATCTTCGGTAGATGGCGTGATCATAACGCTGACTACGATGAATACTTGCAAACTGAATGAGTCATAGGAAATGCCGGTGTGTAAAGTTAAACGTATAAACATATTTTATTATAATTTTTCATTAATGACATTTCTGTAATGAGAATGCCAGTTTGCCCTATAATTTTTCTATGAGCTTTTTGTTCACATTTGACAAATAGAAGGGTTTCACTTTCATTGTCAAGTGGTAGTAGTTTACGGTTCAAATGAGTTCCGAATGATTTTTCTTTTTAATTCTAACTTATCCGCTTAGTTAAGGTATGGTATTTTATTTTTATATATTTAAGCATTTAAATATACAATTTCAGACTTAATATCACCGATATTGTGTCTGTCTAATAGTATGTAATATAGTATACCTAAGGGATACCTCCTAACCTACTATATATACATTTATGTATAAGGTAATATATTGTCCAGTTCATTCTAACAGGTTTAAAGTCTGTAGTGTCTACAATGTGTTTAAAAAAAAACTATTTATTAATGTGCATGAAAAACTCAAAAAGTTAGACATCGATTGACATCAATGTTTGACACGATGTGCAAACCTATTAATAGATTTTTTATCTTTTATATGTATATCTATAGTTCAGGTCAGTTTTATTTTTAATTTTTTATCAAATATACCACAATGTGTGAGACTAGATATAGTTTCTAGATAAAAAAAATTCTTTGTGTCTATTATCGTATACACAAGAGTCTGATAATATATTTATTTGTAAATCACTATCATTAGTGTCTGTTTTTTCTTATTTGAATATTAAGCTATGCTGTTAGCAGTTTAAGCTGCTCAGGGTTATTCACTCTGCAATAATTGCTGCTTGTAGTATTTCGAGTTTTGCCCCATTGTTCAATTCAAATGAGCAATGCTGATCAGGTGGCAACAGCTTACATGTTGTTTACCTTTCTTATAATACTAACACTATTGTGCCTGAATATCGGACTTTTAAAAAGAGTGGCCATGAGTTTCTTTGCCAGTATTCTACATATAAAGCTCTGCGCACTTTGGAAACTGGAAGTCATGGATCGACACAAGCGAGCATTAGGTTTTGGTGTTTTCACCTAATTTACCTTAACAATCCAGTACATGCTGTGGCGTCTGTTTGTGTCGATCTATGTCTTTTAACTATAGCTTCAATTTAACGTTCGTAAATGTCACTTAGAGTCTTAATTGAATATATAATTTTGAATTTGAATGAATGAACGGTCTCTGTGGTGTGCCTTGGGAGAGTCCTATGTCCTTACTTAATAATCATCAACCTAAACTTAATAATCATCACTTGGGTGATTGGCATTTCATCACTGTGAGTTTCTTAAGAACATTTTTGCAGCACATTCAATCTTTGGAACCTTTGGAAATTGGATACTAATGTAGTTTCAGAGCTGTGTAAAAAGAGGATTTGCCCAAGTTCTAGTTTTGTATTACTTTTTAGTTACACGAGGCTTGGGTTGGGTAGTCACTTAACATCAGCTTATCTGCCTATCTACTCGCTAGCCAGCGTTACTAAAAAAACAAAAAGTTTAAAACATCTTATTATAAACTTATTGATTTAATATATTTTTACCTTCTAAAACAACAACAATCTACAGTGAAAAACATTTGCATGTAAATCATTTTAAAAGATACTTTTGAAATGTAAGCCGTATGAAATATTCCACATTGAGACCATACCTGATGACTCAGTATTAGCGTTAATTTGATAGAGGACAGTATTTTACTGGGTATATAGCCAATTTAAGCGGGTTGTATGAAGTATGTGGCTAACTGAAGCCTACACATCAGAATGAAGCCTCTTGTGATATCAACCTAAACCTAAGTATACTATTTAACAACCGACTTTAGACTTAATTTCAATAGACATAAGTACCGAATCCTACTAGTTTTAAAAAATGACGCATCATCATCGGGAAATCCAGACAAAGCCAGACGAAGACGGCATTCGCGATTCCCTTCGATAGAGTCCTCATTGTACGCAGCGTTTACAGCATTGCGCGTGCGTTATCCTCCCTATTACCTCTCTGTCCGACCTACGGCATCATATGTGCCGTCCTCTTCGCACCCGGGAGGGTCGATCTATACGACGCTAGGTACGACTACAGTGCCGTACTAACTGACTAGTACGCAGGTTTCTGGCGTCTGGCATAAACGTCAGCTGTCGCCAGTCGGGTTTAGGAAAGCTACGCGGCCGCAAAAATGACGCGCGCCGTGGTTTTTATAAGTGTATTTACCATTATTTTGGACGTCCTGCATGCCGGACAGGTAAGAATAAACTTTGTTAAGTACATTTTTGGTTATTTCCATCGCATGTGTGCCGACGGCATCGTGCTGGGGACACTAAGTCGAAAATCGATTGAACGTGTTCGGTAATAATGTTTTCAAGGCGTAAAATAGTAGCTGACTGAAAGGAGAACGTTTGTACACCGGCGGATGCCGTAAAAGTTGTTTTCGTAAGCATTTTTGAAGCCGTTTTCTTCTCGATAAATTAGATAAAGGTTGCGTAACATTTTGGTTCATAGGTGAGTATGAAAAATGCTAAAAAATGTGTTTTATTATCTTGTGATAAGCTTCCGACGGACGGTGAAATTCGGATATTTCTTAAAAGATATACTAGGTATTTTTAAATACATAGACTGCTTTTTAAGTACGGGCATTTGAATAAATGTTCGATCGGCAAGTCAACTGACTTACTTTAGTATGGATTTAATTGTACCGATTCGTTCGATAAGTAAGTTCGACATGTAAGGAGTTAGAACGTTGCTTTTATAATAAACTATACATGATATTGCAATACCATTATTGCATTAGGATTACTCTTTATTAAAAACTGTTTTTTTAACGTAACACAAAGCTTGCGTAATATAAAGATAATAAAATCTAATTTCATGCTTTAGTTTCAACTTAAAATAGATTGTGAAGTCGATGATCTTAGATGGAGGACTACTTACTGGTATTTTGTAATTTAAATTACGACTGATGTTAAAGCAAGGTAGGAAATAATTAAAGTATCGCGTAAATAATTAAAGTTAAAGTATAAAATATTATGAGTAAAGAATTAATTTAAAGTTATAGAACTTTAAATTCTTTCCTTTTATTCTTTTAACAAATAAATACGATAACAGCTAAAGAAGAAATAAATATTTTGCAAAACCGTATTTCTATATTCATTTTTTTCTAAAGATAATATATTTAAAAGAGAATATCATAAATTAAACGATAAATTATATAATTTATCACATAATTTATTTTTTTATTTTCCATTTACATATTGTGAAAAAGTTGATGGATGCGACGTTTGAAAGATTGTATTGTAGGACTTACTGAAAGATTTTCAGAAAGCTCTTTAGATCAAGATGGTTCAAAGGAATGATTTAGGTATTTACAACACTTTACATAAGTGTTGATTTAGACTATATTTACTATTTAAAAACACCTTTATGCCATTCCATTTATTTTAAAAGCCGTTAATTTCATTAATGAATTGAAATATATACCTACTTTATTTTATTTAATCAAAAATAGTACGACCATTTGGTTGAATTGGTCTAAAGAAAGAAATTAAACTTCTCTGCTTAAAAAAAAGTCACGAAATTAATGTGAAATCTTTGTTTCAATTAATGATATAATTTGTTTTTATTAATGATACATGACCTAAATAAATTATTACAAAAACGTTAATGCAAATAGATGGTGCGACAGACGCGCGATGTGGTCTCA
Source organism: Hyphantria cunea (assembly GCA_003709505.1). Classification (NCBI taxonomy): domain Eukaryota; kingdom Metazoa; phylum Arthropoda; class Insecta; order Lepidoptera; family Erebidae; genus Hyphantria; species Hyphantria cunea. The sequence goes on from PKRV01000138.1 coordinate 313,385, forward strand.
TTTAATTTTGAAATGAAACAAAAAATATTTTACATTTAAAATGTAATGGCATAAGTATATCAGTCTCACAAAAGTCTCTGATAGTCGGTAGATAACTATCAACAAATGTTGTTAGCTGTAGGATAATAAACAGTAATAAAAATTATCATTTGCTGTCGATCGACTTAAATATACATTTTTTTTATGTTATTAGGGGCAAACGAGCAGACGTATCGCCTGATGGTTAACCATTACCTCCGCCCATGGACAACCGCAACACCAGGGGCGTCACAACTGCGTTGCCGCCCTTGGGAGATGGGAAGGGGGATTAGGGGCCTCAGGTATCCTCACTCACTCAGTGAACACAGCGCAGGCACTACTTCACACCAGTTTTCTGTGAGGCCGTGGTATCACTCCAGTCGAGCCGGCCCATGCATGCCGAAGCGTAGCTCTCCCACGTTGATTAAATCATTAAATTTATGTTAATTTAATGATTTAATAATAATTGTGGTACCGAATGGTAATTAAGATGGGCAATACTTCATAATAATATTTAATTAGTAACAGTAATAAAACATTTTAAAGCACAGTCTATATATTCGGGAAAATTCATAATTGAAATTGTAATATTTGCCGACGGAGACGTTGTTATATTAAATTTATTACACAACGTTTAACTACAACAAAAAAGTATAGAACGCTTTCATGGTTGGTAATAAAAGTAATTATAACTTTAATATTCCATTGAATGTGTTGAAGGAAACTGTTTAGTTTACGTAACAATCGCTTACAGGGCTTCTTATTTCGTTGTAAGCAGACTTATAAAATCAATTACAGAGACAAAAGGGTATTGAACTTCACGGCATAGAATATTCTGGAATTTTCCACACTTACCTGTGATTATATAAATAGTATCGGTTGAAGAGATTCTGTTTACAAAACGCAATCGGTTTTGGTGTTAAAATAATCAATTACGCTTTAAAAATACACTTATTTAGCTTAAAATTGCATAAAATATAAAATAAAAAACTATACAAGGCTTAAGGTATCAATATATACTTCAAAATATATGGTAAAAATATAAAAGATGTAATTCGATTTTAAAAATATAAACAAAGACTTCCAGCTATTTTTTTAATGTAGAGTATATTAAAATTAAATGGAATTTGAATTCAGAAAGATACTCTAGATTTGGTAATAGGGCTTTTTACATACGAAGCTCTGTACCCCAGCAAGTGTAAGTAATGAGCAATACTCAACGTGTCTTATCTTATACCGGTGCTTACTGCTATCTAATTTAATGCGCAACTGCACTTAAATATCGGGGACGAGGCAGGGAATAGATAGTCGTAAATTACAAATGATTCAGATACGAACAGATTTATGTGATTTGAAAAATTAGACAGTGAAATGGAATAGTTTTCATAACAATTTCTTGTACTGCTTAGTTTAATGTCAATCATCATGATCATTGTTAGGAAACAGCTGACCACTTTTTATTTTCCATGGATATTTAGAATAAAATATTTTCGCATTTCATATGTCGTGCGAATAGGATTTTAAATTGTATTTCTTATCTAATAACTATAACTACAATAATAAAGATTTTGTAGATACAAGAGATTCTACATAATTTAAGTTTTAATAGGCAGTAACAATGTGAATGTTATACTTTAGGTTTGTTGAAGACAGTTTTTCTAAGTCAAAAAAAGGCAAAAAACCCAAACTAAATCTTCAAACAGCTTTAGTCGTCGGAAAAAACTTTACAAATTCTTTTTTGAAATCTAAAATAATTAATGGACCAATTTAATTGATGTCCTAAATTTTTTTTTTAGAATCCTCTGTCATTTTTATGTATTTGAAAAAATGAAAAATTTATCAATCATCATGATAATTTTTCATCAAATAAATTTCAAATTTTATCATCATTCCGTATTAAATATCTAAGAATGTAATTGAAATCGATTCTGTCCTTTCCGTTGAACTGCCTCATATGAATTTTGTATGAAGTTACCCAGAAACGACGTAACTGACAATGGCCGCCATTCAAGTAAACGGCAAACGTGAAATTTTTTTGAGAAGTACTCTTTTGTACTTTCTGGTTAAGGAGAATTGAGTTTAGAATGCACTAATTTCATCTTTCATATAAATCTGTGAAAATAATGGCAATTTTTATGAAACAACACATAATTTGTGACGGAGTTTCAGTTTCATTTTATCTTTTAGGTAACTGTCTTTTGAAAATAGCATTATCACATTCAAACAGGACAAGCTTTACGCCAAGATCGTACCAAGTGGCGTGCAAATGGAGTGGCATATTCTTAGCAGTGAACTGCGATATGCTGATGAAACATTAATACCCAGTGCTCTTCACTCTTTTCACCCTTTGATACTAGACTAGACTATTTAAATAGATGCCAGCCAGCCTTGCGTGAACCAATTTGAAAATGAAAAGGTTAATTGAAATTAGATCCCAAAATATCACTCGACTTGAGAAGTTTCATCTCCTTATTAAAACACTGGATTCGGAACAAGCTATAAATAAATAATAAATAAATATTTCGGACATCTAACACACAACGCCTAGTCCCAAACTAAGCGGAGCTAGTATTATGGGTACAAGACAACTGATATGAATGCATAAGTACTTTTTTTTTGTAGATACATACATATTATACATAGAAAACATCCAAACTCCGAAACAAATATTTGTAGATTATACAAACACTTGATCTGACCCAGGATTCGAACCCGAGACCTCATGGACAGCAGTCGCGTAAGCTACCACTGCGCCACCGAGACAGTTGTCAACAAAAAAAAACGTACAGACAGTATACAAACATAAAGAAGATAGACATTATTCTACGTAAAAGTATCGTTTCAATGGATTAAAAATAAAAGAAAGCATTGTTCTGTGTGACATTAATTTTAATATATTGCGTTAGATGCATACGGCATTTACCGTGGAAGAGCCACGCTTCGGCATGAATGGGCCGGCTCGACCGGAGTGATACCACGGCCTCACAGAAAACCGGTGTGAAACAGCGCTTACGCTGTGTTTCATCGAGTGAGTGAGGATACCGGAGGCCCATACCCCAATCCAACGCCCCCTATCCCCCTCACCATCCCCTTTCCCCCCAGGGCGCCATAGTGTGGGTCGCTTTCCATCAGGCAGGGCAGAGTCATTTTGGCAGATTAAATATAAAAAAAAAAAGGACCAGGGACTTGTTACCAACTAGAAACCGTAAAACTTTAAAAAGGTACCTGACACGTTTGTCTTTTCTAATTTAGACTTGGTAGTAAAACGTTCGAAGAGTTTTAAATCCAAGTCGTTACAGTGTGGATAAAAGTCGACCGAGCGTGATGGATTTAGCCAACACCAGGATATACGGGAAGGTTATCGGAGGATCGTTAAAGTGTTTTATTTAAAAGTTAGGTTTCCCTTTATCTTATTCGGAAGTAGTGGCTGTTCGATGAAAGTTTTATTTCGCTGTGCATATTTAAAATGGATTTTATTTCGCAGATTCGGTCAGCGAACTTTTTGCGAAAAAGAAACTAAGTTTACGTACGAAGATATTGCTGACATACAAATAGTTTTATTGTAGTTGTTGTATTGTGGAAAGTGAAATTGATAATGAATGACAAACCAACTATCAGTAATGTTAGGGAAACTACCCCTACATCGATATTGATATAGATTTTAAAATAAAACCAAGTACCTACGACGACGACCATGACAGCATGATTGAAAGAAGACGTAGATGAAGTTGCGTATCTATGTCTCCTTTCAACCCTTTTTTTTTTACACATCGCCATCTTGTCCTAAACTAAGCAGAGCTTGTACTATAGGTACTAGACAACTGATATTAATACTTATATACTTTTTTTTGTAAATACATACATATTATACATAGAAAACACCCAAATCCCGAAATAAATATTTGCATATTATACAAACATTTGGTCCGACTCAGGAATCGAACTCAAGGCCTCTAGCACAGCAGTCGCATTCGCTACCACAGAGCCACAGAGGTAGTCAACCATGCTAGGCTCCTATTTTTGATATTAACTCATTAAAATAAAAACGTGAAAATCGGTAAGATAGTTTTAGAGTACATTGTAAACAAAGTATTATGAGTATTATATATACCTAAAAGATTTGAATTTTTCTTCCAGCATGAATCATATTTTTAGGTATGAAACTGTTGAGAATTCAATTAATTAAATACAATAATCTCTATGTTGCATGAAAAATAATTAATATTTGTTTTGGACCGTAGTGTGTGTAAATTGTCTATTTCAATCTAGACTCATATAATGAATATTTTCATAACGTTTAAACATTTATAGAACACATATATAGATCCGATATGGAGTATATTCGATTATAAGTACTAATTCACCTAAAAATCTCCAACCCACATTTTCCAAAGAATATTTACCACAAAAAAACATAGTGACATCACTATAAGCACTCTTATTGCAGAAAATATATCAAGATTGTCTCGTCAATGTTTTACTTTACTTAGTTTTATTCCAAACTCTTAGGAGTTACAACAAAAATCCATTATTTCTCCAGACAAGCTGTGAAATAAAATCTTTTCGTTTTTATTTTATTTCCAATAAAATATGAAGTGAGATTTAACTATTGGAAAGTAGTGTATTAGAGAATATACTTTAACAAGAGCTGCTTGGATTTATCTTAAAATCTTTTAGCACTAACTTGGTTATGTTCAAGTGGTTGTATTACAATCTTTTAGTGCTTAGCGTTATCATCACTAACATAAACCATCATTTAAGTGATGTCAGGTCCATTATTTTGATAAAAAAATTCCAGATAAAATTCTAACTAAATATCTGCTTCTACTACACTACTGGGCAACCGTTTTGTATTACCGTCTCAAAGTCCATGATTTCATCCTCAAAACTATTTTGTTGAAAAACGAAATTTCATGTATTTTTTAATCGTCGAGCTTAAAGTATACTCGGTATGTCAAAACCTTAACCATAATCAACGTGAAATATTTTTAAAACATTCACCGTTCCTAATTCCATTTTTGGAAGTTCATTGTCAACGATATCTCTGTTTGAATACATTTTCTGGTCAGCAGGCGTCCGCATGTTGCGTGGGTTTCATTGCTATTTTCTTTTTAGCTAGGATTAGGGTAGCTTTGTAGGGTGACCATTGTTTAAGCGGTTTGGAGTGTCCTTTTGTTGGATGTGTGTAGTTGATAAGGATTGTCCCGGACTTTCAGTTAATTGTGGTGTGAACCGTACGGCGAAGCGTTCGAATTTTGACCGAATGTGATTGGAATTGGGATTGATTGTTTGATTGACATTTTGTTTTAACCTGAAAGAGGTTATTTATACTTCGTTATATATTTTTAGATAAAACGTCTTGCATTTTAAAGGACGGCTTTCTTTGTAGTTAAGTAATTTCAAGTTTTAAAGTAGAAAAAGATGATGCAATTCTCACGAATTGTAACAGGTAGATTAGAAAGCTTATTTTAAAAGTAATGAGAAACGCAATTTATAAAATATAATGCTTGAATAAACTTCATAATGAATGTTTTGGTTACGTATTACAAATTAACCGAGAAACAGTAAAATTTAAAAAAACTGTAGCCGGACTACAAAGAATCTTTTCATAAAATTTATACATATAGCTCATGTCTCCCGAGCCATTTTTACACGTCACTCATAAAAATGGGTTCAGTAGTTAAGGCGCTACGGTGGGACATAAAAATACATAGATTGCCAAACTGCTTTGTATATTGTATAATCCATACGTATATTATAATATAAATACAAAAATAATTCACTCTGTATGGGGAAGCACATGTGCAAAAGCTAGTCTTTCATATGACAACAGCACCTTCTTTATAGTATATTATAATCAAAATAGTTTCCAGTTACTGAAGAATGAAAAAAACTCGGCCAAGTGCAAGTCGGAATCGCACACCGAGGGTTCCGTACAAACCTGTAGCTGAATACGTAAAATAAAAGTCATGGTATATTTATTGCTAAATGAAATTCATGAGGAAAGGAGTAGTAAGTTTAAAATTATTACAAATACTTTTATTATACGATACGAACTAAAAATTTATGCTTTCCGCAATATTTCCTTTATCTGTGCCACAAGACGTTATGTCGTACCGAATTTCAAGATTCTGCGAACACGGGAAATACCCTGTTGGTTTTGATTCCCTTGCGAGTGTCCACAGTTTGTAGCAAAAACGGCTGTATCTTTTGATTGTGTTGGCTTAGAAATATGGTTTTCACAGCTTCAAGACTTTGACACCTCCACGGTTTTGTCAGACAGATAGACGAACAACAAAGGTTACCTAATAAGGGTTCAGTTTTTCCCTTTCGAGGTACGGATCCCTAAAAATGATTACCAAAGATAATTTTATTATAGGAATATAGGAGTACTGAAGCACAATAGAAATAGTAATGACTGTACAAATTTATTCTGGGCTATTGTGTGTACTACTTTGAACCAGAGTATTAGGTTACAGATGAAATAGAAGGTTTCAATACCATATATTGTTACTCCTAATACCTATTATCTCCAAACTGTATTATTGGGGCTATTGAAACTACCACGATTGCGATTAGTTGTGGAATCACGCAGATAGTTAGTTAGTATACGAATGTTAAGGCTTTGGAGGTCAGCACCGTTTTTGTATTCAGCAAGACTCCGACTTGTTCTTAATATTCTTTCATATCTTGCTTTACATTGGATAGAGTAAAACCGCATGATTTGTTAGTATATACAGAAAAACGTTAAGTGGGTCTACCTGCATCCCTTATTTTCCTTTATTTTTAGTTCGGGAATCCCCCCGGATATCACTAGCTGGTGGCTATATCGGACTCTAATCGGCTAAAACCGCACGCCATATCGGGTACTAGAAGCTGGGGAAGCAGGTGCATTCTCAACAGGAAATCTCTGAAACCCTAACGTACGCCAGGCCTTAGATTAGGATTTTTTATTCAAACTGCACTTCTTTGATTAATCAAAAATTCATTGTACTGCCACAATAATTTAAAATAACTTATTATAAAGCTGTGCGGATTCAATATGAAATCAATTTACAATCACAAAAATTCTGTACATTCGGTAACAAACGAATTCATAAACAAGTATGCGGTCCAACATATTAGCGCTCGAGATGCAATCCGTCCCAAAAATAATACGTTTAATTGTTAGCAGTTTGTTATAGTTCACAATATTTGGACAATTCATTATCTCGCGAGATAGATTACAAAGTAACGTATGCATGACAATTTAAGTAAAATATAAGCTTGCTTGAGCTCGTTAAAGAAAAGAAAACTTTTACATATATTAATTAACCTCAAATTATGTATTAAAAAGTAAGTCTATGTTAGCATAGAAACATTGATATATTAGCAACAAAATCGCAATGTATGCTAGACAAAGTTGGTGTAGTCACTTGTTCATTAGTGTTGGTTATCAGCGTTCTACTCTGTTGCAACCCACACTTCATTGGGCCCATTCAAAACTATTTGCACTACAATGTTTAACCATTGTGTGAAATGCATCCGGCTGTACTGCTCTACCATTACCATCGCCCGGTTTTCACAAATTTACCCTACATGGTACGCCGCATCGAATATTTTTCTGTTCGCTACATTCCTCAGACTCACTCATTGTGATAGCAATTTATTTACAGAAAGATTCTATAGGTAATTACGTATTTAGGTAATTAAGTTCAACATTCCTGTGTTAAGAAAACAGTGTCAGTACTCGTACTTATACCATGAGTGTCGTAAAAGGTTACTAAAGGAATAATCAGGATAACATCACTGCAAACAGAACGAAAACTTGAAACAAACAATGTTCAGCGGTGGGCTTTTTAAAGCTGTTGATGATGACGATGAGGTCAAAGATCATTTAGGTATTATTTACCAGACCCTTTATCTTTTTTGAGGAACTTAAGAGTTCTTCAAAGAAGATAAAGGGTCCACGTATAATTGTAGATATTCCATTTCTGGAGAGAATGATGATAATGCATTTAAATAGAGTACTTGGTTCTAAGATGTCACAATGGCTCGTTTTAGTTGCAAGTCACTTTAAGCTTAAGTGTTTTTCTGTATTGGATGTTCTTGAGTAATTTTCTTATTCCAATGAAACAATGGTAGTCAAAACTTTGCTTCAACTATCATATATATACATAAGTTTCACTATCTTAAGATCGTTCTGAGTTCATCTATGAACTGTCTAGATTCAAACAAAAAGGAGAGATCTCAAATGTCCAGGGTAGGATCAAACTTGGTTCATGTGAAAAAAGAGATATTAAAGTTTTCTACTGACATGGACAAATGAATAATTTTACGTCTCAGGGTTCGATGAATTTGAGTAATAAACCGCGTGACGTGTAAAAGAGACTTCATTAAAAACACTTAAAATCATAATTTTACTAAGTTTAATCAACGAACTGAAATGCGGCCTGCAAGTTGTCCTTTTTATATCACTTATCTGTATTACTAGTGTATTCTAGTACATACTCTTACATACAAGGTAGTTCACCGGTACCAAGAACGCGCCCGCCGACGAATGCGCTCGAAACCACCACACAATGTGCAATCTATATTCGAGGCTATGAATATGGATGTAAGGTTCATTATTCTGTGCCCCAAGAAATCAAAGCGAACTTTCCGATGTTTAGGCGTCCCGAGCATTTTTCTGGTATAATCTTTGTATGTAACAATATTTTTGAGAGTAAATAGTACTTTTTGTAGAAAGAAAAAAGAAATATGACGACCTATTACTGATTTCATGATTTTATTACTTGTAATATAAAATAATGTACTAATGAAGATCTACTTTTTACAAATTTGTTTAAATATCTGTTTAATTAAAAAGAGTATCTCGAATTGTAAGTTTTCTAATTTTTTCTAATTTTGGTCGCAATAATTCCTAGCAACTTCATATATAAATTTGTAATTTTTGCGTAGTTAGGGACGCGATAAGACTGACGATTGTGTATGCGGACATTTTCTATCTTACTTAGACTAATATGCGAACATAAATTTTTTTTAAGGACCTTACTTTCGGTAGGTGTTGTGTTAGTGTATACTAAAGCTAGTTTTTGCTCACGACCATTCGTTCGCGTAAACATTTTTTTTTAAATTTTACTTTTCTAACTTTGCAAATTTACCGATCACAAATGAATACAAAATCACATAAGTTGCTGTATCACACACGCTGTATCTAGTACGTAGTCGAATTGTGCTCATGGAACCGGTCGTTAATTGTTTGTTTGGGCTGTGCATCAACAGGATCGACTAAAACGATCAGTTTCAGTTGGCGGTACTAAACAAACTGTTTACAATCACAGCGTTCATTATTCAGATGTTGTGATTAAGTCATGAATAAATTCGGAAGCCTGTATAAATTTAACCTTCAAAACAAAGGTTTCCGCCTCCGCAGATATACACATGCATGTACAGGATTATATACGTATACAACACACACAGGCCTCTGAATTCAAAGAACCTCTTTGAAATTTAATCCCTCTCTGTAAGAAGCGCCACACTCTGCGTCGCCTCTGCGCTGTCGTGCTAAGCCTTCAGTGCGCAAGATTAGGGCCATGAAGAGAGCGATCTTCACTTAATAGTACTATATATAGTTTGTACAGCGCCGAGTTATGTAAATGGATCGTATCTCATATTCGGTTAAAACAGTAAATATTTAAATAGTGTGTCATAGTTTTGTCTTTCGCTTTTAATAAAATTCTTTGATATACATATTTAGACGCAGGAATAAATCGAATGATTTTTTAACGGGTTTAAATATTATTTTATTTATCTAAAAATTAAAGCAAATTTTGAATAGAAGTTGAAATGGTGGAGCCAAAAATCCTCAGGAAGTCGTCCTCATGTGCCTTTAACATATAATCTGTAGATGAAAACTTTTCATTCCGTCATTTTTTTAAAAGCTTATGTTTCTTTTCTTATATTGGTTCCTTTTTTAGTGTACCAGTTTCAGTAAAATAAATAATGTCTGGTGATACGAATTTAGTAGATTTGATTCATCGACTTCGTAGCCCAAGTTGGGATCGTCTAAGAACTTTCTACCCGTCCGTCTAAGCACTACAGTCTTTTGTTTAACAAGAATGCAACACCGCACTCTCTTGCGGCGAGAGCGGCTGCGAGCAAGAATTTATCTATATTTAGGTTAGCCTGTAGTTTGATATTGTTGTCGAGTTTACGACGATATAAATACATAATAATAAATATTTCGGACATCTAACACACAACGCCATCTAGTCCCAAACTAAGCAGAGCTTGTATTATGAGTACTAAACAGCTGATATGAATACATAAATACATTTTTTTTGTAAATACATACATATTATACATAGAAAACACCCAAATTCCGAAACAAATATTTGCAGATCATACAAACATTTGGTCCGACCCAGGATTCGAACCCGAGACCTCATGGACAGCAGTCGCGTACGCTACCACTGCGCCACCGAGGCAGTCAAAAAAATATAAAAGCTTTAAAGTATCGATAAATAAATGGGTATACTCTATACATAATTTAATAGCGTGTATAGAGACAATTGAGACTTTATTGAGACTGTTATGATTATGACACTAGATTACTTTAATCGGAAAATAGAGCTATAAGGTTTTTTACTAAAGTCATACAGAAGAATTTCCGATAATTACGTATTAATTTAATCTAGGGTTTAACGAGTTTTCTGTAATAATCATGGACTTTCAAAGAACAGCTTTGTTTCTAGAAAAATAACCTTTTAATAATGAATAGCCAAAAGGCTTTTCCACGGACCTCTGAATAGTCTTTCGGGTAATTTACTGCATATTAAGAATGGCAAAGAATATTCAAACTTGATTTGAGATAATTTACGATGTTGCTAACAAATAACAAGATATATTAACTCGCATAACTCGATGAGAATATATAGCGATGTAGAAGTATTTAAAATTGGAAACTACTTGAATTAGTTCAATTTCTTTTTAGTTGATAACGCCGTACTCATTCATCTAAAGAGGTGTTTTTCGATCCTCAATTTAAAGATTAAAAATTATATAACAAGTAGGTATATATCTAACGCTGCGTTTCTATATAACAGCAACAAAGTTAACGGTATATAAATAACCCTGTGCCTGCATATAACATTGTATTTGTAAAGGAACAACTTGCAAACTCGTTGTTTCGAAACAAGAAAACAAAACTGTTTAGCTGCACTTTTTATTGGCCTTCCTTTGTTTGCCGGCTGGTTGAGTAAGTACGTTTTAGGGACCCTTGTGTACTCTTACTTGTTCGTGAGATTTTTTTCTGCAACATTTTAAAAGAGGGTGACTAGTAATGTATATGTTTTTTAGTTATGGAGAGGAACTTTCTGCCTCTCACAACAAAACTATGTTATGAACTGTCGCCTGTGGTAATTCCGGACCAATACGACCTTCAAACCTTCAAGAAAAGAGCGTACTCCTTCTTAAAAGGCCGGCTTGTGACGCCTCTAGTGTTGCGGGTGTCCATGGGCGGCGGTAATCGCTTAACATCCGGCGATACGTCTGCTCGTTTGCCACCTATATCCTAAAAAAACTTTTATTAGTAAATTTTGTCCCGGTGACGTTATGACTGGGCTATGTGGTTCTGTGGACTATTGAATTGGACTATTTAAGTTATTTTTTCTATTTGTACACTGGAGATGATATAGTTACCTCTAGTTGCATCTAACTAACATAAACTTTATTTGTTACTTTTTTATATCGCCTATGAACGTCCGTTACATCAGCATTTTTTTAAAGCTTAGTTCTATCTCTTTGGAATTTTGGTAAGTAAGGGTATTATAATCATTCAGTAAATTTATTTCTTTATTTAGTAATCTTAGGGAAACTTACAGCAATGCACGTAACATAGGCTATAAAAATAGTAACAATACGCCATTAACAACTCTCCACAGATAGAATATACATACTATATACAGTATATATATAGTATATTTTAAAAAAGAAAGCCCTTTAACAAAAATAAGGAAAAAAAAAAATTAGTTGAGCGCGTTTTGAATGTTTTTAAATATTATAATATAATATAGCAGCTTGTTAATACTGCAGAACCACTCATCTAGAAAGTACCAATGTTCAATGAATCAAATAAGAACCTAGTCGATAATCGTATACGATTGAACTGTAAAAGATTAACGATAAACCCGTTCGTCCTTGCTAGGACGAGGTATTTAAAATAGGAATAAAAGAACAGTGGATGTCTAGACTACAATTTGAAAAGCTTGTACAGAAACATTGGTTCGAGCTGAGGTTATTGTCGTTTTATTATGACATTTCATCAGATTTTAATTATAGGAATTAATTATCGTATTGGTCCATTATTGTGCTTACACTAGATAATTTCTACTATATTTTGTTAACTTCTGAAATAAATAGACGGATGTGCTTGCATTTTTATCTGTGGTATAGTAGCTTTTAAACAACATAAGAAGCTAACGTGAACAAGACTATTTTTAGCTTTAATTTGAATAAATTATTCACTGCATATTACCAATTGACAAAGCAACGTTACGAAGAAAAACTCTAAAGAAAAATGTATATCGTAAAATATTACAAACAAACCAACTTACTAACGTAGTATCTTGACGCAAACTAGACTAGATCTAGTAGAAGCCTTTGATATTGTAACCGAAGCAACTAGTATTGAGCATTATAGCCTTGTAACTTCATTATTGCGACATTGTAGCACACATGTGAGGCCTTAACTGCGCCAGAGGCACACAAAATGTCCAATGGAGCGGGAAATAGGCCTTCTGCTCCACTTGCCATGGCTGCGAGCCTAAACATTGAGATTCCCCAGTCTCTCGAGTGAATAAACTAATCTTGAACATTTTATTCTAAGCCAGGCTGGGTGAAAAATATATTTTGCGGTACAAGATGACCTTCTTCGAGACGGGCAAATTATGCTAGAATTATTCAAACCCCATATACTCTCGTGTCGAGTGGGGTAGCTTATAAAAAGTAAATATTCTGATGTTTTTGTCTGTAGCCTTTGATGCGAAACTTATTACAGTTTAAATAAAACTCGCTACAACAAAGTAGGCAAGCATATTATAAAGGATTTTATCATATATTTAATATCTACAATCTAATAATGACAAGCCGAAAGGTTTTAATCTTGCCAATGTCAATTTGCCCAATGCTCTCTTGAGTAATAAATGTAATATTTTATTAAAACCTTTTCCAATCCATTAGCGAATAAATAAACTGTGTGCGCCAAATGTTACATGAGAGCAATAAAAATATTCCAGACCACGGCGGACAAAATAAGACTTTATGTTTGCGAATTTCATTTATTCATGGCTGTGACGTCATGTGATTGTTAGAAGCTATGACTTTTATATAATACAACGCTTCAGATAATACTCTTTGGAGCATGTCGGTTGACAAGGTTTACATTCGTTCAGGGACAAACGGGTATTCAGTGTATGGTGATGCACTAGACCGCTATAGTCTGACCGCATTATGTCGCTTCCTGTCCAGTATTCTGCTTTGATTTTGCCAGCGCCAGCGTCATATGGCGTAATCCTATTATGTACGAGTTTCTATATTGTTTTGAATTGAATTTAACGTTAAACTGCTTTAATAATTGTTCTCATTTGACTTTTGTAAATTATATCTATAGACACTTCCAGCATACATGCAAAGTTTTTTTAATACTTTGTTTGAAAATAGGCTTCTTTACACTTTGTAAAAGTTTTTCGGAAAAGGGCGTGGGCTTTCTGAGTATGTAATAGGATTATGATAATTATGTAAGTGTATATCGACGAATATTTTTAGTTGGTCCCACAGAAGGAAAAATAATTCGTTACTATTATACGACGGAACGGACAGAATTATTCTATTGATAATTGAATGAGCTTACATTCTTTGAAATGCAACAAAATTTTACTTTCATAATAAAACACCTGACAAAATAGGTTTTTATCTACGTACTGCTTAATATGAATGAATAACGAATGGAATACTTTATAAAACAGCCTTTTTGCTGAAAATTTGTTTTTGAAGGTCGACCTTCTCGGCCTATCGGTTACTTACTACGATGCATCCGTATCAGAAATATCATATTCCTTCTATTGCTATAAGTGAGACACAATAGATTTATGTGTTCTACTTCTATTGGTAAAGACGATCCATAGGCTGAGAAAAAGCTAGGTAGAATTACTTTCGTTCTATTTTTTCACAATCGAATTCAAAACTTATATCTCTCAGAATAAGGTTGGAATTCTACTTCATTTCTATGGTCCCTTCAACAAAATTTACACCTTAACTTGTAAATTTTATTAAACAGGTTATAAAAATAAATGCTCTGCCACAAAACCGTAGCAGTATACCTGCAACGTGCGACGCATCAAACCCTATTCATAAATAAATTCCACTTTAATTCTATGAAACAATAGAACGTCACACCAATTACTCCTATAAGTCGTAATCTCGTATATATTAACATATATTATTCTCAGTATTCAAGACTTCATTAAATATGTCCAAAGAGTTCAGAGGCACGTCTACCATTTCTATTGTAAGCGGGGCTAATACCCAGCTATATTGTGGTATTATAGTATTTGGGTCGCAATTACTATACTTGTGTATAATAAAAGCTCATTCTGCGTGTATTATATTTAACATACGGCATTTTACGCGACATATTGCGCTTTTTATCCGCTTACTGTGATATTAACATGTAAGTCGACGTAAATTTTTTTATGAGATGTTTGTTCATCAATTCTCCAGTGCTATAAAGTGCTGTGATTTTCAGAGTCGAGTAACTAGAGGGTGTTCTTTCACCGATCAATAGGTGAAAACTCTTAATCGGAGATCGAACATTTATTTTGTTTTCGATTTCCTATCAGCAGAACTGGTCAATTATAATGTACTAAGTTTCTAATGTACTAAAAATGTATATGTGATTACTTTTGCAACACAACCGAAATTAATTGCAAAATAAGTTTAAATAGTGGAGTAAAGGGTAAATATTTCTCATTTCTTGTTCCTTGACTTTTGTTAGTTTTTTGTCACGGAATATTTACCATAAACTAATGTATGCTTGTCGGAATGTTTTGGAGATAACATTGTATATGTTCTCATTTAAGTGAATGTACAAATTCTTATAAGGATAAAGATTTATGAAGCCCAAACCAAAAATTTATGACGGTTATCAAGGTTCCACAATAATCAAAGTATTTCCTTACCAAATTGCAATTAAATTGATTCAGCGGTTAGCGTAAAAGCGCATTTATAAATATTGAGTGTCTGAAAAATATCATTCTTTTTTGTTTGAACTTATAACTGGCGAGATTTCGGTTTAATCAGCTAATATTTAAGTTACTCATATATAAGCTCGGTATCTGAATTTGAGTGCTCGAACAGTATTTCATTTGTTATTGAATGGGCTTACCAAATCAATAATCAATACACGTACCTTATGTCAAATCAATGCTTGTTTGTGATCACGAAGTAAGATTAATTAATGTTGAATGTCGCTCCTTAGGAAACATAATACAGGATTGCTTTTTAAATTGAAGATTTATTGGAAGTATAAAAATATATATTGAGTACACATCTGTAAGATGAGTTTACGTTTCATTTCGATATGATATGACAGTTGAAATTGTATTTTGCAGTGGCGACAAAGTTATGATCTGGTAGTAACAAGAATGTAGACTCATCGATAAGAAACTTAATAAGTACAAAGATAAATAAACAGTTTGAGAACAAAAATCTAATAGCTTTTAGAATATTTAGAAGTTACCGAAGATGTGTTAAATTAAACAATTGCCTTGTACAGGAATCTTGTTATAATCATGATAGTAAATAGATATATTTTTCTTGTTTGATTTGTCTTTTTTTTGATAAAACAGATGAAACAAAATACAATCAATGCACTCAGTTTTGTTATAATAACCATCGTGATTATAAAAAAAACTGAAAGCATTGACTTAAAAATAATAAAACAAGTATTTGTGTCATTGAAAATGAAAATAAAGAGAATTTCGTTCGTAACTGAAGCGTAATAATATTAAAATGAAGTATATTTTCAAGCAGAACATTTAATTCCGAAAAATGGAATGAGCAAAGGTCAAAGAACAATCTGCATTGTTTTCACAAGTGTAATATGAAAAAAACTTTACTCAAAAAATGCTTACATTTCCAAGAATTTCTTACACAAAGAGCTTTACGGCATTGAAAATGCTTTTTTTACTTGAAACGAAAAGAAAAAATATGGACAGAAAAGATTTCCTTGTTATTTACGGTTCTTATATTGAAACATTACCTTTTCCTCAATTTGTCTTTTTGTAAAGCTATCAAAAGCAGAAAACAAAAGCTCTTCAGGATTTATTGGTTTTAGCTAAACGTTGAAATGTTGGAGGGTTAAAATTGTCTGGGGATCAACCCGCAGTCCGTTCATCGTCTAGACTTCTAATGACGTTTTAAACGTTTAATGTATGGCTCTATTGGTTTATATCCATCTTTTGGTACCTACATTACTACTATTGCTATTTCATTATTGTTAAGCTAACATATAATGGAGAAGAGATTAATTAACGATCCGAAATGAGAATAAACACAGAATGATAACAAGAATCAAATACTTTATTTATTAAGGTTGAATTGAAAGGATGCCAATGTCGTGAAAATTCACATCGTCTCACAACCAAAGTAGAGTTTAGTTTTAGTTAATTCTAGTCCGCTATAAAATAGTTCGACGATAGCCATAAAATAAGATTCATCTTAGGTTAACCTAAAGATCAATACATAAAATAGATGATATCGTTACATCGGACGATATCATTAATTCATTTGTCCTTCGTGAGCTCGAAACAGGTAACGTTTAATGAATTTATCTTGTCAGGAGCATTAACCAAGTTTAAGAACAAATTACGCGCATAAAGTTATCTCCTACCTTCGAACTTCGCCCGTAATTACCGCGCTGTTCGCCTAAACTCAGCTCCTGCGCGCTACGAGCTTTTTATTGCCGAATATGGGGCATATCAATGTTCCGTTTTGGCGCAAACGAGCGCAGATAACGGCTTTATTGCTTGACGAGGTGCCAGCTTCTATATAAATGCACAAGACTCAATGCGGCAATGCTCAACACCCTCAAATAGAAATAAACTTTTGAAATCAATATCTTCAGAGTGTCAACGCGTTACATGTACTCGGTCGCAGTGTCGGCGGCGGCTCCCGGTGCCTGTCTCGCGCAGCTCCGTTTTATTAAATGCCGTTTTATTGCCACTCCTTGATGCCATAAAAGCTTTCACAAGTACTCCTAGTTTTGTGAAATAAAACTGAAATTTTCGGTTAGCGATCTTAAATTCACCATTTTATCTAGAAAATGTAAAATAGTCTGTAAACTTTTGTGTCGTTAATATAGTGCTTGTGTGTGGGTTTTACGATTTGTCTTTCGTTTTATATACCCTTAATTTATTTGCCATGTATCTAATATAATCTGAATTTCATTCGAATCCTTAATAAGGCTAGATTCAAAGATCAGGTTGGTTTTTAAAATTTTAATAAAAATTTATTCCGTGATCTTGTGTTACGGCCCTTAAAAAAAGGAATGTATTTTTTTAAGTGAGATTAGCCTATGTGAAGAGGGTGCGCTACCAGGCTCACAGCGGACTCTAGGAGTGTCACCGGCGATGCTATGAAACGGAGCATGTAGGTTAAGAGCTCTCTGCGCTTTGTTAGCGCGCTCTAATCACTGCCAACCCTCAACGGCACGCGACTCGAGGGCTCGTGGCGCACTAGCGTTTTGTGCTTCTCATCTGCGCCACGTCTTTACTATGTTATACTTCTCACTTGTCTATTTAATTATGGTACATTCGGTGAGGTGTCTTACTCACTGCCGAGCTATGAAGATATATACCCTATGTAAAAGTATTCTATTTTTATTTTACGCAACAAAACCGTCTCATGCCAACCGAAAATAAAGTAGTATAAATTTCAAGGCTAATAAATCTTAGCTACGATAGAATCTCTGCATTTTACACGCGACGGTTCTTGGTATATTTTATACATATAAGTCAGAAAGCAATAGCGTATCGATTTATTTGAATACTTAATGCTATTGGACGTACTCCGTGGTATGCTTTTAACTTTACCAAATCAAGGTTGCAGTTTGTTTTTGAGATAAGCAAGTTCATGGTCTACGATCAAGTTTACTAGTAGAAAATATTAGTCTGTTTGATAAAGAACTTAATCGAGTGGTGTCATGGTCTGAATTCCTTTGGCCTTCCCAAAAACACATTTGGCAAATACGGCTTGCGCAACCATGATTGTTTTGGCGAAATTTAAAGCTTCGCCGTTGTACGTAGCCTGAATTCGTAATTTGATTTCATTAGAATGCTTATTCGTAAGTTTCTAAACCTTTACATTTGTTCAGTAAAAGTTTTGAATTATTAAAATTATTTTTTCTTTGGAAATAGTGTTCGATTTAATATTAAACTAGTTAACTAGGATACTATCGTTTATAATAAAACTACTTCCTTTTGACTTAACAATATTCGTGTTATCCCATAATTGGATATTCGGGTAGTTATAGATGAGACATATATATTCTTTGACTGAAGTAAGAAGTTCAGGCAATGGATGGAAAACGATATTACCAATGTTAATGGTTTAGATAGTGTAAACAATGTTTGAACATATGTTTATATTTATTTCACGGTAAACATCTATAACACAAACTGGCTGTTACCAAAAAATAACAAAGAGTAAATGGTAATTACATAATAATTAGTGAAAGTATAATTTTTTTAATACTAACTGCAGTTGTTATCAGGATTTTAAACAATTAATCGAAAATCAGGATTCTTTCAGTTGTTTACTTCTTTAAGCTTGACAAAGTCCAATCGACATTCTGTCGTGTTAATAATGAGGTCGCTTGCATGTCCGTTGGAGGGGCCAGAAGGGGTGCGAGGCGGAGAAGTAAGGGGTGGAGACGGCAAAACTCATTTCCGGTCTATTGACGGAAGTCAGGCTAGCCAATAACTAAGAGAAAATTGTATTCAGAACGGGAGGATTGCCAATATCGTAATTTCTTAAAAAAATAGTAGACACTGTTAAAAAATTTGTTAAAAGAAAAAAGTTTTTATGAAGCATGGATTATTGCCAGTACATAAAAGTTTTCATAAGTACTCCTTGATTGTAAAATAAAATTGTAATATTCGGTTGACATTCTTTAATCAACCATTTTGTTTAGAACACACAAAACGTTTTGTTACATTGTATGTCGTTTATGTACTGCTTATGTTGGGACTTTACGACATGTTTAGTTTTATACGCTCCTGTTTTATTTGCCTTGTATCTAATATAATTTGCATTTACCATTGAGCAGCATAGAGCAAAATGTAGTTAAGAAAGTTTTAAGCTTGGAAGTTGACGGATATAAGAGTACAGGACGACCAAAGAAAAAATGGATGGACTGCGTAAAAGAGGATATGGCCAGGAATGGAGTAAACAGTGAAATGACGCGTAATAGAGAAGAATGGAGGAAGAAAACTCATTGCACCTACCCATATAAAGTTAGGAAAAGGGTAGGGAGATGATGGCGATCTAATATAATTTGGATCACATTTTAATCCTTAAAAGGCTACTACTAAACAAATTTATTATTATAATAATGTAGTATGTTTAATCCCTGATTGTTGATTCAAACAGAATTACTATGATCATTTTCAATTGATAACTTATTGTTAAGAAGATATTTGTCATGTAGATTTTATAAAACTAGTTAGATTATTCACGGTTAAATTAGCTTCTATGGCTGAACTGACCTGTTTATCCGTAATAGCTTTTCCAACAGTGCTTGCAACTTGCAACTTGCAAAGGTCGGACCTAATTAACGAAATTTTTGTAACTCACCTACTCCCTAACTACTTTTATCTCTTCCCAAGAAAGTAAGTTAAAACTAAAAAGTCATTAAGTTCGCTCTAGAGTTCTCCAAACTAGATAAATACTCAGTGCCCTAGCTGTGAATGGGTTTAAACGGGGTTGCTGCTACTTTGTTACTTTGAACAACTCTCGCCGAGCAAACCGCACGGAAAATTGTAAAACTGTTTTATACAAAATCCCGGGCATCAGAGCCTTTCTAAAGATGCCCCAAATGTCGAATTTAACGCTTTCGCCACGTTTAACAGAATTTGTAAGGACTCCACTGTATTTTCTTGTGTTAAATATTTGATGATATAACAGTTTAACATTTGTTAATAAAATACAGTGTAAAACTGTAAGATGTTGAAAGCAGAATTAAATTTTTTCAAACATTTGACTGGGTATGAGTTGTTGGCAAAATGATTTGAATTCATATTTGACTGAGAATAAGACTATGGAGAACAAATTTTACAAAGGAATTGTTTGAGTTTGATGTAATATGTATTTAGAGAACAATATCGTCTTTTTCTTTGATGAATAAAAGACGGCCATCATATCGTCTCTCGACAAATAAGAAAAAATATTTCATGGATCGTTGAAATTACAGTAATGTAGTAACTATATATGTTGATACTTTAATTCAATTAGATGTTATTATACATATATATATATATGCATGTTTATATAACATAACAACTTTGGATGGGTTCTGAAAACTAGTTAAGATCTTTCTTTAGTTAACTAAACTAACTGAAGGTAAAGAATTATAATATCCATAGAAAAGTATTGAGGGACATTCTTTTGATAGTACCTTAAGAGATAAAATTCAGCAGCAAACGTAAATATACTGACCTTCTAATATGTCCGTTCTTGTAATAATATTTCTACAATCATGTGCTTAAAAGAACTTTATGGAACATCCCCCAACGTACTTGGCAAAAGTGTGGGGATTAAATTGGCAAGGTTATGAAGTCGCCAGGGATCTGCACTGGCATTCCTCCAGCTTTTCTGCCAATATACCCCTTGTATGTGGCACACAAGTTTTAACAAAACACGTTGACCTACTTCGTCTTGTATTTTTCTACTTTGCGACTTCATACGTGAGTTAATTTATAATTCTGTTGCATACTGCACTGCAAAGCATGTTTTTATTATAAAAAATCATAAGATGTTGCGTTAGTTACTTTAT
Source organism: Hyphantria cunea (assembly GCA_003709505.1). NCBI lineage: Eukaryota > Metazoa > Arthropoda > Insecta > Lepidoptera > Erebidae > Hyphantria > Hyphantria cunea. The sequence continues at coordinate 334,494 of PKRV01000138.1, forward strand.
TGAATGATTGACTGCCTCGGTACTGCAGTCATAGGTATGTAATTGCTATGCTAGAGCTCTCGGGTTCGATTCTTGAGTCGTACCAAATATTTGTATGATCTGCAAATATTTGTTTCGGGGTTTGGGTGTATTCTATGTATATTATGTAAAAAGTATATATGTATTAATATCAGTAATCTAGTACCCATAGTACAATCTCTGCTTAGTTTGTGACTAGATGACGTTGTGTGTTGGAAATGTCCGAAAATATTTATTTATTTATTAGGTTTACTTATATGTATATCACCATCATCATCATCATCACCCTATTACAGTCCTCAGCTGGACCTCTCTTTCTTTAGTAAGAAGATTGAGGCCTACTATTCCTCGCTGGCCAGGATGGTGGGTACAGGGTTTGATTCAAGTTTTTCTTCTCCCGCCAGTGATATCCTTTAATCTTACGACACACATAGTGTATGAGTAGGGCTGGTCTCCCTCCATACTCTTACGTCATCATGTGAATTAAGGGTCAGTAATAAGGATCAGTAAATCTACTTACTATCATAAGAACTAGGTAAGTAATAGAAAATGAAATGGATTTTGATTAAAATTTAGTAATCTTTAGTAAGCGTCTTGTTAATCAAATAATTTAAGAGAAGTTTCACAAAGCTTCTAGTTCTCTTTATATAAAAGGAAAGTTTGAAACAAGTTGCAACTCTACTTATAAAGAGCTTTTTACGTTCATTATCTTACTGTAAATAATATAATAATAAATATTTTCAGACATTATAACACACAACGCCATCTAGTCCCAAACTAAGCAGAGCTTGTACTATAGGTACTAGACGACTGATATTAATTCATATATACTTTTTTTTGTAAATACATACATATTATACATAGAAAACACCCAAACTCCGAAACAAATATTTGCAGACCATACAAACATTTGGTACGACTCAGGAATCGATCCCGAGACCTCAAGCACAGCAGTCGCATACGGTACCACTGCACCACCGGGGTAGTCAAATTTTACTCGAGGCAATACATTTTAAAAGTGAGTTTTTTGAAAAAAGAAAGCCTTCCTAAATAACATCTCGTTGTTAGAGGTACCGTGGATTGAATTACACATAATTTGTTAGAACATATATTTTGTTCAAGATTTTATTATTTTAACTATTATTATTATTAAACTTATCAACTACAATAGTCAAACAAAATATAAAGCGTTAGAGATACCTTAGTTTAATTCCAAAAACACTCGTTTGAGAAATGACGATTTTTTAAAGTAAACTGCTCCAAACTTGTTAATTCCAAATATAAATCTATATAATTCTTCTTAGTTCTTAATACTTTTTCTTAATGAACAGAATCTTAGACTTCTTTTTATCTCTTGAACCAGTTAAATTAATGAAATTGACCTCTTTCTGCGCATTTCTTCTCATTTCCAATCTCAAGAACTCACTACATACACAGTAAACAAAGAATTCTTAATTTTAAACCAACAAAGAGAACTAGAAACACGTTCTCAGAAGACCTACACGAATATAATCACTTATGAAATACACAAGATATTTTTGTTTCTTCATTTCGTAATTTAAAATGTTATGATACATTTCAAGAACGCTGGCATCTTTATTAAAGACAATTTTGTGCTGGAAATAAGTATAAAGTACACTTCAATTACATTATAGTCTAACCATATTTCGTCTGTAGTTTGTTGCGGAGAATGTTTTATGAACACTTAAAATGAAACGAGCGAATCTTGAGCTACTGCCTTTGTCTTCTAAATTCTGTATCTATGTATCTGAATACTGTCGTTACATTTAATAGCTGAGGGAGTTGGTAAGGTAACTTTGAAGTAGGATAATTTTTTTTTATAAATATTTAAGTACTAGCTACAAAACCTGCTACCTTCTGCGCTCCACTTATAACTATAACTCTTAAATGAAGGCTTATATTAGAAGGCAAAACGTAGAAAGAAAATATATTCTTTCTACGTTTTGTTTAACATTTTATAATACTTAGCGTTTTTAAGTGTTGCAAGACATGCAAAGTTTAATGAACTTGACTATATACACAATTTTCCGTACCGAACTAAAGAACGTTTGTTCGATAAATACGAGCCTCCCAAAATGATTTTGCCTGTTGTACTGAGTAGTGGTCACCATACTCACTGCGAGTGCAGACATGGCATGGTGACCCACACTATGGCGATCTATTGAGGTGCTTTTCATCAGGCAAGCCAAAACACAGTCCCTAACCCGCACTTGGCCAGCGTGGGGACGTATGGCCTTAACCCTCTCCTGAGAGGAGACCCGAGCTCAGCAGTGGGACATTATGGGTTGTTGAAGCAGATGTTAGTAATGACTATATTAAATACACTCTCACAGCTTGTTTTAACCATATTCATCATTTATAACCTTTCTGATTTGTAAATCTCTAATAGCATTTCATGTTTAACTAGAAAGTGCATTTCACGTAGAAAATACGAACTCTAACTTAAAATACTATATTCTACATTGTTTATTTCTTAAAAAAGATATATGTGTAGTAGATATTTGGATAATAAAATACGAAATAAACCAACACTTGTGTCTAAAATATCTATTTCTTATTCAGTCTGTATACTATGCAAAGGCGACACATTTCGAAGCGAAGTGTTAGAGATAGCTTTGTGCGAGCGTCGCTAACAGAACATACGAAAACTAACACAAATAAACAGCGCGGTGTGACTTTGCATATACGTCCTATCGCTATTTCCTACCTTACATTACGTTAGCATTTATTTTTCTTTTTCATAGATTGTTCAAAGGCCGCAAAGGGTGATTCCTTCGCTTGCATTTGTAAAAAATAAAATGAAGCCGCTCAAAGAGGGTTCAGCGTTGCGGCACACGATTTTCAGCCCAATCTATTTTATACGTTTCTACTCATTTCACAAGATAAATCTGGCCTTTAACAGGCAGAATCCTGTTCGTATCGCATTTCGATTTAAGTGTAAAATACTTTGAAGCTTAAATCGTTACTTGAGTTTTTATTGTATTCAGTGTAATTGAAATTGCCTCGTACAGGCCGGGACGTAAATGGTTTCCATTTTATACGTAGACGTTAGTTAAGAACAGGATTAGTTTAAAATAGGAAATTGAGACAGAAATAAATACCAAATCGTATTTTAATTTCCACATTTAATGTAGTACCTTAAATATACCTGCCAGATACCTACTACCTTGCCTACCTTGAATACCTACTTACCTGATTTAAAAAAAAACTTTTTACAGAAGATTTTACATCAGTTACAACATTATTAAATAATAAAGACTCAAACTGAGCAAAGCTTGTACTATGGGTACTAGACAACTGAAATAAATACAAAAATTTTTTAATACTTACATATTATACATATAAAACAGCTAAACTCCGAAGCAAACATTTGCAGATCATGCAAACGTTCGGCTTAACCTGGGAATTGGCATCGACGCAATTATTGATATGTAAATATATTGTTGAGATTCTGTTTCATTATCGTTTTAAATTTCGTTAATGTAGATTACGACAATCCTTTTAGCTTGTAATTTATAAAAGTTAATGAGTATATCTGTGTTATGATGGTCTATCAAAATGATTACAGATATCAGAATTATAAATTACATGATAAAATAATATGTTTACCCAAATGTTGAATTCCCAATCCAGGATGTAACAAAGACCGGATTGATCTATTTTAACGTATACTCATGAACTTTTAAAGCAAATTGTGCATTCATTTTGTGGAAATAACTGGAACATACTTTAAAGTCAGAACCAGAACAGTAAGTTTTTATCAAAAACGGTTTGTACCTTCTCTAGTACTTGTTTTTACAACAAAACATCAAAGGATTCGTGGCTACAAATGTACATAAAAACACATGACAAACATTAAAGGCACAGAATTTAATATGTATTCCGTTCGGACGTGCGGCAGCAACATCAGGCCTGAATTTTCCAAAGGGATTACTTTATTTGAGCTAACATCCTGTTATTAATTACCAAAATCCTGTTGTAATTGAACAATTACTTGAGCATTTTAATTATTACATAAGGGGTCACTGCTAGTGGAACCTAGTTAAAGAACCAGGCAATTTAAAGGGCAATAATACCTATCATCATCCCGTACAATTAAATTTGTAACCTAATAAAGTATACAAAGGTTTAGATGGGTCGGTTTTAAGTCTACTATGATGTGGTTGACTGCGATTTTTTAAGATAAGATAAGATAATTTATTTAAAACCAGATAACAAAAACTCAAAGTTGTACATACAAAAATAAAACTACAAATATTCGGAGCACAAGTGTAGCTGAACTCTGGCACCCATGTTAAGATTTAACTTGTGTTATGGGTACCAGAATTGTTATGGGTTTTTACGTCGTGCGTGTGCCATCAGACCTTCCCAATCCAAGTACTAGACCACATTGAATTTCTGTAGAAAGAGTCTGATCTCTTAGGATACTAACTACTTGAAACAATTGCCAAAGATATTTGTATTTCGACTGGGGCTACATATGATACATTCTGAGAAAATATATTTGTGTGTGTAAAGAGCGAAATTAAGCATTCATTTTTTTATATTTCTTAATTTATGTTTTTTCTTGTTTCAGGTAAGCTGTTTTTTTTGGTATATAAAGAGGTTTAGTGCAGGTAAGAAGTTGTCGACGACGGCATTACTTCCATCGATGGTTATTTTACTCGTGTAAGGTTTTATCTCGAAATCAGCGTATCCAGGAATTATTAATTCAATATACTGGGGATACTAGCAAGGGACGGGTTTTATAATTATTTTTAATTATCCTCATGGCGATGGTGCGCGAGCTGTCATGACCACTAACGCCATCTTGTTGAATATTCATTCAGTCAAGAGACCCGCCATTATATTCCTAGAGACTCGACTAACCTAATTTTGTTTAATGAGCCTTGTGGGACATGGAGTTCGCACAAAAAAAATATATTTTCAATTTTGTCACTGCATCATATTTGGTTATTGTGGTTTGAATCTTCTTTTAGATTTTCTTTCATCTTTATATAATAAAAAGTAAATAATATTGATAAACTTTTTAATGAAAAATAAGAGTATTTAAAACATCTTTCAATATTACATGTAGTGCTGTGTTGCAAAAAAAATTAGGGGGACAATAAATCTGGTCTCGGGTGATTGATGTAAAAAAAAGATATTTTGAATACGCACAATTGATGTATTATGTAAAATATATAGTTATGTAAGCTGTTATATCTGTTGTATAATAAAGTTTATTCTATTCTATTATAAGACCCATTTCAGAGCACCATTTTAGTAAAAATACCTACATGAAGTCTCCGAATCGCAAAATTGATTCCATATCTTGACAATACACAATATCTCATTGCAATGGAAATGTGAATGTCCGTCCCGAGTATTGCAAAAGAAAGAGAATTAAAAATAAGAAAAATAGTACCGTAATGTACCCGCCCGGTATGATTTATATCCGGGGCGCATCAGTCAAGCAATATCCGGACTGAGATACAAGCGCGCGGGCTCCCGACCGTATGAGGTACAAGGAAATGAAATTATTTTTTCATTTTCCCACCTGTTAATTTCATACGATACGTATCATTTAATGGTGTGATATTTAACCCTTTATGGAATAGGTGTTGCATAATGGATTTGCTCGTCACGCTGAGCGGTGGTAATTTATGTTCGAGTGTTAGTGAAGAAGAAATATTAACCATATGAAAAAGGTACTTTTAGGAAAGTGAAAAGTATACTTTGTATACTTAATTAGCCAAGAATAGTTAATATTAGCAAGATCTTATTACGTTATGAAATAATTTGAAAGTTGTATAGGAAAAAATCCGTTCGCAATGAGGATGGAGGATGGGAAGAGGAGGCGACAACAACTCTTGGATTCTATTCACGTTTTCCATCAGACAGACAGTCATATTTGCAGCTTACTTGCAACTAAAAAAAACATTTACATACAATAATTAACTGGCTAGTCAGTAATACACATTACTCGACTCTGTTTATATCCTTAAGCCAAAAAATATGTAGGTCACAAACTACAGTGTTTAGCACACGCTTGCCAATAATTAATGTCACAAAATTCTCACGAAACTTCAGCATAAATTTATGAGTTGATATTCAAGCCTTGCTTGAGCTTACTGAATTTATTAAACAAGGACACGCCTGCGTTTTATAGGCTTAATAAAAAGTAAAACAACACGTCCATCTGACAGATGAGATCTGAAATTACAATCTACCTTCGTTGTCCCAAGAAAATGTACGTGAGTGGAAGAGATAGATATATTTTACGTCACTCGTATATTATGAAGTTAAAATTGTGGAAGTTGTAATGAGTTTATCATCTATAACTCAAATTTTCTTGTTCCTCCGGAAAGTTTATGTAGTCAGAGAATTTTGAGGCGGAATGCCATTTTCAATTTTAGATTCAAAACTGTGTGGAGAATAAACACGAATGGCTTATTATTGCAGATCTCATGACTACTGCTAGGAAAAAGTTATCCTCCAGTAAGTAGAGTTTGTTCAAAAAATGTTAGTAAAGAATTATTTATTGCAATTTAATTATTCGTTGTTCGCGCAAAAACTTGTCTTTTTCTGATCTTTAGTTATGATACGCAGGATATTCTTACTTTAATTGGATGCCATGCAATATAGGCGCGGTAAAAAATGACAGAATTTTTGTAAGCGTACCACTGCATATATCAAAAGTTGTAAGTTGACAAGTCCACGGGAAAAAAACCAAAGGATAAATAAATCAAAAAGTTTTGTAATGGACGTGAAGATATTCATTTTATAAAAGTCGAATTAAAGAAGCTTATTAAAATCATGTATCACTAAACCTCAAGTATCTGAACTTGAGCATTTTATAAACCTAACATTGTCAAATTGAAGTTTTACAATACAATAGGTACCTAACTCAAGGGAACTTCAAAAATATAAATTCTTCTTTTTATCGTGTCAATGGCAACACTTATACGGTTCTGATTTTCCTCTGCTGTGAGTTGATGCTTATGAACAAAGTAACAAATGAAGTTGTCACTTAGGCGATTTGTGAACGACATTTCATTATTACAGTAGCTTTCTAAAATTAAAACATTTGAAAGTAATTTGAAATGTTTCTTGAGGCTGAACTTTTTAAGATGATATGTATATCATCTTGAAAAGTTGCGTGCGTACAAAAAGTGATACGATACATCCTACTCACGTCGCTTTTTGTGAAAGATAAAGGATGTGTGAATGGTAAAAATAAACACACATATTATTTAAAAAAAAACTATTCTAAAGACTGGCAGCTTAAATCCTAATTAATTGAGAATGCACTAATCGACAGCAAAGTCGGTATAAGCATATCACGAGTACGTGAACTTGAAATAAATCCTTTACCAATACGTCTGATCAGGTTGCTATAATAGGTCAAAATCATTTATGGACCACTATAAGGAGAGGCCTTTAACAATACATTGCTGGACATCATCAGCGGATTAATATGAGTACATAGATATACTGAAAAGCTTAATGTGAACCCATATCTTCAGATGAAAGCTGGTTTCTATACCAGAGTACTGGTACTAAAATTGAAGTTGCGACTTAAGTTAAAATTGCAGTATTTAGAATCAATTTGAATCCAGAAGAATATTTGCAATTTCGTTCATTCATAAATATAATAAGTTAGAACGTTTGAGAGTTCTCGAAGATATTTTTTCGTTGAACGTTTGCATACAATCTACAAGTATTCAATTTCGACACTACTCGGGCTTTATTTGCGGATGTCAATAATATTTCCTATTGCAATTTAATACATATTTCGATTAAGGTGATTTATGGAAGTTTTTTACTTAAATGGGTTTAAGCTCTTTTCTAATATTTAGGTTATTTACTGTTCGATTATGTAGATCAGTCTGTTTTCATACATTGTTAATTGTGTTCATTCTCTTAGAAAATATATTAAAAACTAGGCTTATATTCTTCTTTTTCTAAGCATTGATATAAAAATTGACAGAAATATTTTTACAAATAATTTTTAACCGACTTTCAAAAATGAAGTTCATAAATTCGACCGAATATATATATTATTTTTGTAATAAAAGTTTATAAAGATCTAAAATTGCTTAGAATCAAATCCAATATAGGCAAATAGAGCAACAGGCGGTAGGTGATATTATGTCCAGTGATTAATAACGCCCGGGTCACCGTCCCGCTTCATCAGTATTCACCCGGGTCGTTCTCATCACACGCTGATTTCACCCGGATAATACCCGATACAGGACGGATAAATTACCTAATCTGGTATTAAATCTAGTTGGTAGTTTGGAATCCTTTTATTTAAGACGTTTGATTATTGGCATATTTTAAAAATGTACAATGGCGTGTGTATATAGTTTAAAATGTACTATAAATAACGTCAATTAATACAGGAATTGGAATATATATGAGTAACAGTATCCAGAGATTAGGCACAAAGTATTTTTTATATAGTATATAAAAAATTTTTTCAAGACTAGTTTTAATACCATCACTTAGGCCATGTATCATGTCCCATTTCTATTTAATCATTGTTATTGTCATAGAAATACATTCAGTGTTGAGCAACGAAAATCGCAACAATATTTACAAGGTTAATATTATTGATTTTATTGCGAATTACACGATTTCGCATTTGGGATAAAGATATTTCCTTATATTACGTATACCGACAATCAAGTTACATTTATTTGCAATCTACGCGAAAGTGTATTCTTCAGATAATGTAATAAATTTCTTGCTCGAGTATTCTCAATCTTAGCAAGGAAAAATATTTTATGTTCCTATTTTGATATACTTGTAAATGAATACTGAAGGAAAAATGTTATGTCACTGTACGCTCTCTTATAGGCACTCCCAATTTCCCGCAAGGCGTTGTTCCTTTGAGAGGGTGTTGTAAAATAAAGACTTGAATATGAAATTTCTAATAAAATTAAAAGTATAAACTTTAATTACAAAGATTTTATATGAGCGAAGCTGAGTTTTATTTTCATCAGTCAGGTGGGCAAAATGTCGATTTAATGCCTAATTAAGCCTGTTTAATTAAAGATGATTAATTGACTGTTACTGAATGAAAATTATTAAAAAGTAATATACATTTTTAATATCTAGTCCAAGTTTAGATTTTATGTCTGTGTATTATATTGGCGAAATCATTTACAAAAGTTCTGGCTGAAATAACAAAATTTAACTGAACTCCAATAACTAAAAATGTAGGTTTACGGTCCTCTTTATCTATTAACTCTAAAAACTGAAAACGAATAAAAACTTTATCTCAACGCTATCTGACAAACCAATGCTGTATGAAAATTTCTCTTCCCATATTCACATCATCATATATTTGTGCACGTAAATAATTCAGCAGCAATTGAGATGCATAAATCCATAATTCTGTCGAGCACAGAATACGGAACAACACGAGTGCCTTTAGAATATTGATTCGGATAACTCTGAGTTAATTGTACTGACGAGAAATACTTGAGCAGAAATACGTGCAGCGTCCTGAATTGATTATCTTCTTGAATTGCTTAAAACTGCTTAACTGAGTCAACCATTTGCTGACAGCGCATAGACTTTCACCGATGTTTGTTATAATAAATTCATAGATTTATCGTCTTTTAATTTTTATCTTGTGTCAACACAGAAGAAACATAAATATTTTAATATCAGAGGGTACACTTTTTGCTTTGGCATAAGCTTGATCATTAATTTGATATATTGACCATACTTAATAATGATATACTAGATAAAGAATTGTAATTTGTTAGTAAGATATAATAAATACCTAGTTATAATCATATATGTACTTAAGCATTAATATTTTGCTTATATTAAGTAAGTCTACTATCAAGAAACACGAAAACCTTTTGTTAGTTAGTTAGTTAGTTAGTTAGTTTGGAATATTTTTTATTATTATTTATTACTAAATAAGAGCATTGAACCACTTTGTGCACGGGTCTGGACCGAGGTTCCAAGTTATTTAATCATAGTAGCATTAATCTACGTAGTATTTACGTAAGGTAATTTGTGGCTCTTATAGCCTTAGGTTTTTATTATTTGTAACTAGTCTACATTCCAATCTAATTTCAATTTAAATTTGAAAAATAATTCCTTCCTCTCCGATCTGCTTTTGTTTGATTTTGATTCCTATTTTGAAGCTACCGATTTCTTTAAAGTCTTTAATCCATATTAATATTATAAATTCGAAGTTCACTCTGTCCGTCTATTTCTGAAAGCGCGTGAAAAGACGTGAAATCGGTTTATATGAAATTTGCAATGGGTCTCCATTGCAAATTTCATGCCTTGATTTTTGAACAAGGAAATAGACTACGATTTACAGCGATAATCGACACATACGCCGGCCAGCAAAAGCTAGTGTGATAAAAAGAGTAGTTACATATTTCATTTTTAACTTTAAACGGAGAAAATAAGTATTAACGTAAAATCTCCTGCAATAAAACCTTCTCCGTTCCATTTTACAATGTGTTTAAGTAGCAAATGGTCCAAAATAACAAACGCAACGAGTCGAAAACTAGATGCTGAAAATTTAAAATAGCGGGAACTTTAAACCATTAACGGTCGTCGCATATTTCCATGCTATTACCAGGCGTGCACGAATGTTCTAGATGCCACTTTGTATTCCAATTACTTGCCAAAACGAGAGCGGTGTTTCCCAAAAAGAAAAATACTTGCACCGCCTCTACTCCTGAAGCTGTGATATATTTCCGACTGAATTGAGTCGCTTTTGTGTACTTCAAGCTGAAATATCGGTAGCTATAACAAAGATAGTCATGAAATCGTTTTTGTTTTGCGCTGTATAAAGACACCAGAACCGTTGTCCATTTATTTTGAATAGAGTTTGATTGTTCGCACAAAGTATTGCGGAGCGATCGGAGAATAGTGAATATCAATTCGGTTTCATGTGAGAATTGAGGGAACTGGGAATAGGAAGAACTCGAATTGCTTTTTAATTATCATTTGACAGGCATAAAAGCCGTTCTGGTTTAGTATTACCGCTTCCGAATCCACTCGTAGTCTGTTAACATGCTTTGGTCACCAAACTTTTCTAAAAAGTAATTATATTTTAAATTAAAGCTTTCTATTCGACGGTATAAGCTAAATAATTAATAGCCCACACTGAAATCGCACTTAAATTGCTTTTATAACTTCTGAAGAAATACGCCAAAGAACTAAAAGACAGCAAGTACTCTTTTGTTACGTTACTGAGATGATAGCTGATAGCTCCCACAGTTCTGTAACACGTATCTGTTTCTCAAGATAAAGTTTTTCAAAGTCTTGTATTCCCAGACACATCCAACTTCTCTACAAACGTTTGTGGCATGACACTAGAAGGTTTATTCCAGTCGAATTACCTCGCTGTTAGTTCGAAGCCGTAGTGGATACTAGTGTACCAGTCCCGAAAGAATGGAGTGTCCGTGAAGCTTATGCTTCATGTAATTGATGGGCTACCTGCGTGACAGTTTTATTGCGGGCTTTTGGACAATTCCCTCTTCAAGCCACTGTACGATAGTAATAATTTATGGCTCGGAAATGCTATGCAGTTTTGAAATGTAGCCCTGGATCTGGCGTTTTTCTATTATGGAAATTGAATAATATACTGCCGTTTATATTTCAGTACTACAGTGAAAAGTAGCGATTAATTTGAAGTTTTAATATATTTCATCGGTTACTGAGCTTATTCAACAATTGAGATCCTTATTATCTACAATGTCTTTACATCTTAATATCCATCAAATATAAAGTAGTTGATAGCTGATTTAAGATTTTCAAGCAACTGTGCAAGAATAGTTCTGATATTTTGTATCAAATACCCTATCCTCGGTTCTGCCTTTCCATAACTCACGACTTTTTCTACCACCCATTCTTAGGCTTACTTATTTCGGGTACTTCTGATCTGCCATTTCTCTATTTTCATTTTAAGCCTACACTTCTTATATATATCCCAGTAGATATTCCGGCAAAAGCGGTATTTCTATTACGTTTTGTATGTAGATGTTTTACTTTTTAATTCATTAAATTTCAGTTTCAATTATACTGGTGTGCGTAGGTAGGTACGGCACTTGTTGTATAAAACTATTAATGGCCAAGTAAACCATAACACTTTTTATGTTTACGAATAATTGTATAAAAAATATACGAAAAAGAGATGATCAAACTATCTAATCGGACAATAAAATATAATTTTTTTCATTGTGTGAACTTAATGTTACTGTATAGATCTAAAAAATAATAATAATGGATTAGGTAATCAAATAGATTCATAGTCCATTAAGTCAAAAGCATAGTATGTACTCTTAATACTGATAGAGAGTAGTCTGTGTTTAAAAATATAAACTCTAAAATATTATTAGGCTTTTTTTGCGACTAGTAACATAAGATGGGCTGGTAAGCGAAATTCCCAAAGACCTACATGCTAATTTAGTGGCTTTACGTAGCAATACTTAAAAGGGTAAGTAAATTAACAACCCTAGGCATACCGCTTAAAACCTAAAATAGGACATAAAGTCGTCTACCTAGAGAAATTTCAAGTAGTTTAAATATCGCAAAGTCGGGTGTTTTTGGATCTGAATATTACACTTAATGGCATTACAGAATTGTTTTCCCTTAGCCGCATAATTTATTCCTATCACAACTTAAGGGCGCTGAATATTGGTGAATATTTTAGATAGTAATAAATGATCAAAGTAATATTTTACAAAAGGTATTAACGTCGACAAATTATCATATTTATTAAAATCCCCGAACGGCAAAGATAAATCTTTTAATCCAATATCATTCTAAATTAATTTATAGGATATTTATGTCTATGCGTAGTTATTTACTTAGTTGAAAATTTTATTGATATTGTCTTTTATTGATATGCCTAGTAAACATACTATACTAATATTATACATTCGTTTCTCAATGTTGATTGTATTTTTCTGCAGATTTTTTCTGTAAACACTTTATATACTTGGTTTTTCAAGTCCTCATACCCATGGCTCTCTAAAAAGGATCAGTCAATGTTGATATAAGCTTACGCGTCAAGTTGATTTTTTTATTATTTTATTTCAAAATAAGATTTGGTTCTTTCGTAGACTTATTTCTGTGGACAGTATATTATTTATCGCATTCTACAACAATCAATTTGAATCTCCAGTACAATAAAATTGATATTTTAATTCTAATTTAGGTATCAGGTACTTTATGTTACGGTATGGTACGGTATGTTAATGTATTGATTCTAAAAAATATTTACTATAAATTAAACATGACACCTATAGCAAATATCCGACCTCGATGCATTTTTTAACGTTTTTTAAAAGAGTTTTCCAAGATGATGTCCAACAGTTGATTGTGTTAAATACCGCAACCAAAGGAACTCGTTGATGTGCAAATATAATTTTAATGCTTACGATGTTGGACTTATCCTAATACAAATGCGGCCTTATACCTATTTGAGATATTTGCAAAACAATGACTTCCTCTGTCTCCAAGTTAGTTAGTATCGTAGAATAAGCCACGATGGGGTTAACATATTATTTTATAATAAAAGCCTATAAATAAATGAAGATATAAAAAACAGGTTTCTTCTTATTTGGTATCGCTCAAGCTCACTTAAATTCGGACTGGTGCTTTAAAACGAAATGAGGCTGCTTTAACTGACTCTGACTGACTAGAGCTCTCTAAAAGCATAAACTAGCTTTGAACTTGTAACGCTCATAAAAATGAATGTAACTCGGGCACTGCAGTAATTTTTAACGTTTATCTTTGCATTAAACTTCAAAGGCGGTTTTCATTCGGCGAACGCAGTTGGAAAATCCTACTGCTTACTTCTTGAATAATTCTCTTTGACGTTCATTTTCCTGTATATCGAAAGTTAAGAAAATTGAGTAAGTAGTTAGGTTAACTGACAACTTCTGCTGAATTTATTTAAATGATTCTTTTCTACTTTCGTATTTGTGTAATTTGATAAAAGTTGTCTTTATATTTACATGTAAATACAATAGTCGTGTATCATTAATTGACAACTTTTCTATTTAAGTATATTAAAGATACCGGTAGACTGCTGTATTCGTTAACACCGATTAAGACTATGTGAATGGAGCGTCATAATCAAAATTTAGATGCTCAGTATGCAATGATTTCACAGTGATTTACACTGATTGAGACTAAGACTAATTACATAGTCTATTAACACTCACTAAAGTCATAGCATTGGTCATAGCAATACTTTGAGGGATTGAAAATCTCGGTATTTTAATTCGATAGCCTCACTCTATCTTTGCTAATTACGCCTTGCAGAGGAGAAATGAATTGAGAGTAGTTGTTCGTAATCCTTTCTTATAATTTAATATGTCGTGAAGTTATTTTTCCCATTGAAGTTTGTAAATAGTGGGTGACTAGTGGGTTTTCCGTTTCAAAAGTATTAAGTGTTGATTATTTCCTATTAAAGGCAACCTAATACAACTACATTGGCTATTTGATATGGTTGCAATGATAAAATTTGCTATCCGTTTCTGGTTCCGTACCCAAAGGGTAAAATGCTATTATACGACTCCACTGTCCGTACGTTAGTCACCAGGCTGTATCTCGTGATTCCGTGAATAATTAGACAGTTGCAATTTTGATGATATGTATATTATATATGTATGTTGCCGCTATAAGAACAAATACCTACTAAAAAACAAAATAGAATAAATATCTAAAGAAATACGTATTTCCTATACAACAAACTTGTTTTTGGTTGTTTATAGGTAATGGTACGAAAATCTTTGTGCACGTCCGCCTAGCAATTCACCGGCCGTATTTCTTTCTTCTTGTTTTTGTATAATAATAGTGGATGGAGGAAATAATTTATTCATTAAGCGATCAAAATAACGCAATTCCAATCTCAGGAAAAATAAAGTGGATTTCAAATTGATTCAGTTCCTAAACCTTCGGTGCTATGAGTAGATGAATCAAATCACCAAACCCTTGAGTGTCGTGAGGCGAATAAGGGATCACAAGGGTGGATGCATGGACTCATTAATATTAGTACAGTACCATTAGCTTATCCTATCAGATCAGAGTAAGTGGATAGGACGGACACATACTGCGTGCGCATAATCGGTGTCTTGATTCGCCTATTAAATTCAATATGAGGTTTGTTTGGTTGAGAGATTCGAAAAGTATTCCTTCATGTTTTCATTAATTGGATTTCAGGTAATAATGTTGTGTAACTAATCGGTTCAATTTTCAATGTTTTTATTTCTTTGTGAAATGGTGTATCCTCTGTTATTTTTTCCTTTAGTTTCAATTAGTTTGCTACATTTTTCTGTAACATGAAAAAGGAGCTGCTCAATTCTACTTTATTTTGTAAACTTTGAACAAAAAGTACTCTAAAAAACTGTAGATAATAAAATAGAGAGATGAAAGGAAAATTATGGTTTAAGATGTGGAGAAACGGGTCACATGTCCCTCTAACCCAAAGAGAGGATCCTTCAACCAGGCGAGGTGATCATGCCTGGCGAGTCACTGCTCAACAGTTGATGTTGGAAAGTTGTATGTATGTTAATTGGCGCGAGAACTTCTATAGCGCGATTTAGGATTGGTAGCTTCTTCGTACACTACGTTACTCCGTTGTTTAGTGTGTTTTCGGTAGATGGCGCTGTTATATGTTTTCTGTTGTGCTGTATGTGGAAGTCTCCACATAAAACTTCTAATATTTTAAATTATTCCTAATTACAAATGACTTATAAGTAAAGTTTAAAATAGATAAGAACAAAGCTATCTTCCTCAGTAATAAATATATAGGAAAACTTACTCCCTACAACTAGGCAAAGAACAAACATCTCAAAAACCTTCACCAAAGTTTCAAAGGGTCGCAAATTTTAATAAGATCCGTGTTGTCGACTTATATTAATGAACGGTCGCCTGGGTTCCTTGAAGTGCGGATCCGTACCCCAGCTTTGTAATATAATTACTTCAAAATCATTCAAACCTCACCGGAGAGGTCCGTAACCTCTTGACAAAAGTGTAACATAGGCAGAATATATTAAAATGTCGATATGGGGAAACAGATTGCTGACAAGAGTATATCCTAGGGAGAGCTTGTTTGATCTTGGGGAGAATCTTTTTGCGTGACATGGTTTTCAAACATTCACTGATGAATTTTAAATGCACGAAAGTGTCAGTTTGGTAACGAGATGCTCCCTCAAGTTTAACTCAAATATTTGCAAAATAGAATTTTATAACGGGGTAGCAATTCTTAGTTCGAAACAGCGGTAGGCTTTTAATAAAAAAATTGTTACCATCAGCCACAGACAAAACATTTTATAATAAACCTGTTTAAAGAAAGAATGAACGTACACTTTCGAATTAACTGCGTGGATTGCTAAAAGCTATTGATGAAGCTTTTAGCAGCCAGTAGGCACAGCTGCGCAGCCGAGGCAGTCAGTAGTATGCTACTGACTGCCTCGGCTGCGCAGTGGTAGCATATGCTATGCTAGAGGTCTCGGGTTCGATTACTGAGTCGGACCAAATTTTTCTATGACCTGCAAATATATGTTTCGGAGTTTGGGTGTTTTCTATGTATAATATGTATTTATTTACAAAAATAAGTATATTAGTATTAATATCAGTTGTCTAGTACCCATAGTACAAGCTCTGCTTAGTTTGGGACTAAATAGCGTTGTGTATTAAAATGTCCGAAAATATTTATTAATATTAAAATACTACTTAATCAGTTCCTCACTTATTCCTTTTAGTGTCGACTTCCATTCATTTGTCGTAGAGTTTTATTTTACAATAGTGTCGGTAAAGAAAGCAGTACTATATAACCAGATAATGTGGAACTCTTTGAAAACTATTTTTTATTTGACACTAGTGTTACCCGCGCTTGTTGTTGCAACCGCAAGCAACGCCGCGGGGCAAAGCTAATCTAAATGAAGTATCATAAGTTACGCCTTATATCATTAGATATCTGCCAGTGAAATCAGTCCAGCCGTTCCAGAGACTCCCCGGAGCAAACAAACAGACGGACAGGCAGACAAAAATTGAAAAAAAAATGTTACTTTGGTATATGTACCGTTTTTACATAATATGCATTTAGTTAAAAGCGGTTATTTTAATATTACAAACTAACCTCCAATTTTATTTATTTGTATACATTAGAATCAAAGCTTTATTGACATCATTTACAGACTTAATACAGTCCTTAATTTGTTCCTTACACGTGTTTATGTTGTTCAAGGATTATTCCTTTGTGTCCCATAACTAGGAGCATTCCCCAGCTCATGTCCATGTTGACAGCGTTGAAATCGATACGGACTCAGGACAATGGCGCCGACCTTGTACCCTCACTGGGGATGAGTCACCGCTTTGAGAATCAATTAGCAAGGATTACATCAGCTTCTCTTATCTATCTGCAGTGATGGGAGCGCTTGATCTCATTAAAACTTTTGCTACCGTCGTTTATAATGACCTTCGTAATGGACCACCCGAGCCACTTTTACTGAGGTCGACTAATTCAAATTCTATGTTATTCAGAGATTTTGTACGTAAGTTTATCGAATATAATGTCGGTGATTTCAAGAGTGTTTTTTTGTTTTGTTTCTTAAAGCTTTATTTTTCCCAGATTAAAAATGGGGAATGGTGAGCTTGGTCTGTATTAATGTAATAAAATGTAATCATTTAATATTTATGTATCTTTATTTCTTAAACCAATTACTAATGACTACCCTACTAAAAATATTAGTAACGATTTTTACGCTAAGGCTTCGTTTTACCCGCTAGCGGTTGTATATATNATCAAAGCTTATAAGTGTATTAACACTATGAATCTACGTATGTATACTTGTGACAAACAGAAATAAAAGACACGGTAAGATAAAGTAAAACAAAAAGTACGAAGGCATTCTTATCAAAATATTCTTTTCATGGTTTCATTTGCGGTTGAAAATAATCTAAAAACAAGACGGAAAAGGAAAAATATTTTTTTTATAAGGTTGTTCAAAAGAATGCTAAAGCCTAATTAAATATTTAATATAAAGGGTCAAAGAAAAAATGGTCTTTCATTATAAGGAATAACACAGCAAATTGTATTCTAAAAGGTATTAAATACAAAATATTGCCTGCAATAATGAGATTTCCTTGACAAATCTCTGACATTTAAATACCCTATATAAATTTCCCTTATTTCGTTATAATTGGAATGTTCGGGGATTGTACGGAGATAAAGAAACAATTGAATATAATAAATTTTATACCTCAAGATACCATGATAATAAATTATTGAGTTTAACTTAAATATATATCCAAGAATATTCTAGCGTTGTTTGGTACTAGTAATTTATTGTAATTAAATAATTGTCATTTAAGTAGTAATGCAATACACTCATAGTTCATTATTTCAGTAATAGTACGAATTACGCCAGTACAAGATTTGGGATAAAAATATTTTACAAGTGTATATTTTAAGGACTTAGGTTTTTCTGCCGGTTCTAATATTCCGTATGCCACTGGTTAGATTGTTTATATACTATCGTCAACATCATCAACAACCCATAATATCCCACTGCCGGGCTCGGGTCTCCTCTCAAGAGAGGGTTAAGGCCATACATACATATGATATCAGTAATAATGGTATTAACTACAGTATGATTAATTGAATTCCCAATGTAGGCAGTGTTGTTTAAAGTTAGAAACTAAATGAGCAAGTGACTTAAAACAAACACGTACTGACTCGTGACTACGTTTTAAAAAACTTATATAAATCTAGACGTAATTGAATATTTATGTATTATAACAAATTCACGAAACTTCCACACTCTTGATAGACGAATGTCTATCGAAAAAAACCAGATCAAAAATGTACTGCCACTCGTTGGCTCAACTAAAGTTAGAATTATTATTTTAATTCTCAACAATTATTTTCACATTTAACTAAGCCAAAAAATAGAAATTATTACACTTACTTCATAGTGCCTACAAATACCACTAAAATATTTAGAAAACTACTTGAAAGCACTTTATCCCATGCGTATAATATTCTATCCGTGTAAGAAATTCCTTAGAGAATTCCGGTCCTCAGGTACAACGTTTGAGCTGCCCGGAGTCCTCATTAAGCCCTCCCCTCGAGTGCCGAGTGCGGCCCTGACATACTGACTCGTTTCTTTACACTTTTAAACTTAAATAGGAGAATTTATTTTATCTCAGAGATTGGAGCAGTTACGTAAATAGTTTAGTTTTAAAAGAGAAAGAAGTTTAATGACGGTATTACAGTGTTAGCTGCGAGAAATTCAAGCTTATTTTGCAATGTTTTTGTTAAGATTACTAGAAGTGTTTCTGGAGGTTTCAGTAGATACATTATTCAATCAATCAATCAACAACTCGTAATGTCCCACTGCCACCGAGTGCAACTGGGCTATGAGCGCCTCTACTACATATACAAAAAAATTGAAAGATATTCTATTCTACCACGGGGTGGGGGTTTCCTATCACAAGGAACAGGATTTGGTCTTTCTCCTTTCACCTCAGTTCCAGTTGCTATCAGTAGTTGCATTGAGGTCTCGGGTTCAATTCCTAAGTCGGAGAAAATGTTTGTATGATCTGTAGATATTTGTTTCGGTCTTTGGGTGTTTTCCATATATAATATGTATGTATTTACAAAATAAGTGTATCTGTATTAATGTTAGATGTCTAGCACCCATAGTACAAGCTCTGTTTCGTTTGGGACTAGATGTCATTGTATATTAAAATGTCCGAAATTATTTTTTTATTTTTTTATTTTATTGTTAATTTAAATCGCCAGAGTAATTTTTATTTAAAAATCACTTTAGACAAGATATTTATCAATAACCCATTAAGTTCTTAATAATGATATAATATTATTCATCTTTCTTTAAGATTATAATTTAATGATAAAATGTTTGTACGAATATTTTCTAAAATGCAAGAACAATTTAAAACATGACCATCCATAATACAGAACTTTCAAGGACTTAAGGTAAGATAAACAAAAAGTAATTAATTGCCGTCATAAACAAAACGAGTTCTTATCACAAAAAAGCTTTATTTGTTTTTCGAATAAAATAGGCGTTGTATCATTAACCACGCCAATATATCTTTAATTTCTTTTTTTACTGTCAACTAGTGTGGGTCACCATGCTACATTGCCTTTATTCGCATTGAGTATGGTGACCACCACTTTTGGATTTTGCTTACGTTTTCCATCAGGCAGAGCACTGGCAGCCCATTCTATATATAAAAAAAAAACACTTCTTTGGCAATATTGTGCTTTAGTTTTAAATTTAGACCGCTTTATGATATTTTTTAACCATAGCTTCAATTTAACGTTCATAAATGTCACTTAGTGTCTTAATTGTATAAATGATTTTGAATTTGAGAAAAACTTTTAATGTCAGATGAAATAATGAGGTTGTAAGTACTTCTGCGTATTGTGTAGTACACAATACGCAGAAGTATTTACAAGGAAATTATGATGGAAAATTTACACTGTGAGTATATAATTTAATTTTAGTATTGTACATATTATATTATTACATAGTAACGAACGGACTCTTTTTACTTTTATTTATGAGCATGAGTGGAAGCTATGAGTAGTAGTACTTGAGTCTCCCTGAAAGGTTAATGTGTTGTGCTGAGCGTGATGAACAAGGCAACAACTACAATAGTTAACAATGGGTACTACGTGAACTTGTGTGTGTAAGGTTAGTGGTCAGTTTATTTAAGGACTTTGAAACTTTTATTTAGTTTAACGACATAAATGCAGATACACAGACCATAAACTACGTATGTATGTAACAATATAGTATATATGAGATATTTCCTTTCTTACAGTATATTACCTACTTCTAAAATAACTTTGGTAGAACATTAAATGATATATCATAACCCATAAAACAATAAATAAAAATTTTAACAAAAAAGAAATACTGATTTCAAGAACTGAAATTGAAAGAGGACCGGACCGGACACCGGAAGCACTAGCTTTCAGATGAAAAAAAAACAAAAAACTCGGTTTACGCAGTCGAAAGTACTGAGCTAACAAACATAAAATAAAAAAAAATACTCGAATTGAGAACCGCAACGATGGGGACGACGAATGTCAACTACTTCGCCAAATTAAAACTATTAATTTTTGAAATAATTTTTTTCAATTTTAATTTTTAACTACAATTAAGACATGATGAGAATATTTATTTTTGAACCAAAAAAAAACGCCTGTAGACCACTATATTTTCAGCAATTAAGACGTTGAAGAAGCACCTACCGACCTAATTAAATATTTACCGTGGGAAACGGCAGTGCGATTAAAACCGTATTCATTAAAGAGGGTCTCTGTTTAAGTACCTTGAACCCTTTAGATACAAATCTGTCGGCCAAATTACTTCTCGGTTACATTTTGTAGTTTGCTGTAGGTTTAACACTTGGTTACTTTGTAGAGTTTAATGTTATCTGCTATAGGATACTTTTTATTAAACTTACCCAACTGCTGGACCTGAGGTGGTCTCTCACTGTATCTTTCTCCTTCACTCTTACGTTCCATATCTATGGTTATGCGGCTGTGATCGATTTGGCAGGAGGTGAGACAGCAAAAGATTCTGCAGCTCCGTTATTTAAGTAAATGACTGAACGTACTACAATCTCGTCTTATTGGATGCTGGAAAAAGTAAAACTAATTTCTGACCTGTATTATTATTTATTTATTACTTTTTGCACAAATACATGCTTCGGCGGACTCAATGCCTGAGGTATTCTCTGCCAGTCGACCGATTAGGCAATGCATAGAAAGATGTGTTAGGTGCACATAATATAGTAGTAGTATTAGGGTATATCTGATGGTAATTACATGTATGAGAAATTATTTTTTCTGCTACTAGCAATACGTAATGGTATCAAAGCAGAAATAATATCACTCCTAACCTCTTGAACTTAGGACAGTTCCCTTCATAAAACAGCTATAAACACATTCTGAAGTTGATAAAAATTTAGGGTTTTATGTCAGCTACCAAATCATATCGGCTTATCTCTAAGGTTCGCGCACTGCCTTATCGCTGTTGGAACCTCGGCCACTTTTTAATTCCGCCAGAGTCATGGAGGGCACTCGCCATCTTATTTACATATCTGAGAACTCTTCATCTCGAGGAAGATCACGAAAAAATGTGGTTTTCCATAAAAAAATGTTCGGAGTTGAATTTATTACCATTTTTATTAAATTTAATCTTTTTGTTCGTTTGTCTCATTTACGTTTTGTATAACTGTATAGTGTCTTAGCCCGTTCTCGTGTTGAATAACATTATTTTTGGATTTATTCAGTAAAGCTTGGTTTTTTAATAAAATAACGTTTTGCTTTCTAAGACTTTCAGCTTGAAAAATCCTATGGTGTCTCTAAGTTATGGGTATTTAATTAGATGTGATATTCTATTTTATGGAATATATTGGTAAATACTTAGTTTGTAACATATTTCCTGAATTTTCTCAAGATATGATAGAGTCGAAATACAAAAGTAATATGGCCATTGTTGGCAAAAGCAAAACAGTTGCATTTAACCTGAAATAATTTTGTATTTTCATAAAACATTCTCACAAATATACTAACTGAAACATCCCAGTTAACGGTATTGTCTTGAACAACCCGTATGGCAGTTAAGAATAAATTGACTGCCTATACAATATAACGATAGTATTGCTAGGTTTGTTTGGGAGAAAATTTGAGATATAAACTAAGTTATTACTACAATGTATAACATGGTTATTGCAAATTGTTGCAATAACCGAGTTTGTGTGTAGGACGCCAGAATTTCGAAACATAAACTGGTAATAATAACGATTGAAGGCAAGCTTTAGTTATTATGTTATAGCGTTACAAGCTGCTCTGAGTTATTCTGTTAGTTTAAAAGCTTGTTCAAAAGCATTTAAAATGCCGTGTTTTTCATTTAATAGGTACTTAAGATAAAAAAGAAAGAATGTATTCAGAATAGGGGGCTTTATTGTTAAAATATTGCAACCTCTAGATGGACAAATCTATATGGTGGTAGTCAAATGAATATATAAGTTCTAGTTTTTATCCCCGATTTTATTATTAATATATTTAGCACACGTGTAAAAGCATCCTTCCTGTGTCCTTAACAATGAAAACATGTTCATACCAAATCGCATTGAAATCAGTACCGGGTTTAAACGTAATAGACAGACAGAGTTACTTACTATGGTATGGTAACCACGATATTAAAAATTCAAACCGATATGGGTTTCATAAAGTGGCTGGTGAGGGTTTCTCTGGCGTCTCTGGCGTCTGTTTGTGTCGATATATGATTTTTATCTGTAGCTTCAATTTAACGACATAAATGTCACTTAGTGTCTTAATTGAATAAATGATTTTGAATTTGAATTTCCATAAAACATTGTCCGCGCACACTTAATTCAATTGAAAACCTGTTACTCATTCAGACGAAGCTTATATGAATACGATAGAACTCTTTACAGGTATAGTTTCAGCAGAATTAGTACATAGCATTATAAGGACACAAAAAAATTAAAAATACCTTAAAAGCCCATCAATAGCTTTAAGTAGCCACTCCATTGGTGGACATAGATCTCTTTTTAGACAAATGGTATGTTACAAGTTTTTTTTTCCTGCGGTGGAACTGGGGTTGTCTTGCATAGTTTAATAACCCATAAACGTCGGTCTTACCATATTTATTACGGCTAGAATAGGAGTGTCGACACGCGGTATTTTTATCGATGATCACCTTAAGGAAAATCCAAAACAAAAAAACAAAAAGGAAGTATTATATGCAACAAGAACCAACACTATATAAGAAAACCAACAAACATACTTATTGTTTAATCCGAGTACATTAACTTGTGCATCCTAAGTTTTTCGTTCATCTTGATTTATGAAATAGTTAAGACTGGATTATTTATTAAGTAATTATGATAAACGTCATTTTGTCCGTTATACAGATTTATTGATGTTATATAATATAACTTAATAAATACAGAATTTATCATAGATTTGGATATTTTGGTATTCATTTAACTTTATCCTATAAACTGATTATTCTATATTACAAATATCTGGCATAAATCACAAGAGAATGGTGATTAGGTGTACTAATAAAATTTAAAGTTAACGCGGCTACTGTTATGTGTTTTTTAAGTTTTGTTTTATTATAGTTTTTTCATCAACAACCCATAATGTCCCACTGCTGGGCTCGGGTCTCTTCTCAGGAGAGGGTTAAGGCCATACGTGCCCACGCTGCCCAAGTGCAGGCTGGAGACTGATTATATATATTATAGTTTATTATTTATTGTTTATTGTAGTAGTTTATCATAGTCTATCTATGTACCACCGTACCGCCTAAACTATTGAAATGATTAGTAAAAATGGCCCCGTTGCCATAGGCTAGATATGTTTTATCAAAAGTTTTTTATAGTAGAGTTTTTTATAACTTTTTTTTAATAAAATGAAGTTAAAGCTATAATATTTGTTATTGTTCTCATCACTGACATAAAAATACGCCTAATGTTTCTGCAACGTTCATTCTACAGGACACATTACTAATTTCAAGTCTTTAGTAACGTAAAAAATACAACCATGCTTTTAAGTTATTTCAGTTGAATCTTTTAAATATTTTTTATATTCGTTAGCTACAAAGCGGTGATAATAGTAGTGGAAAGCGGGAATTTCGCAACAATACGTCACATACCTAGCATGGTTTGTCCACAGCGGCTGTATCCTATGTTGCCCGCGTTTTTATCATTTTCAAAGGCCCTTGTTTCCTCTGGATTTTCCGAGCTGTTTATTTCTGCTTACGCCAACACAGGCTTTTAGTTTTAAATGTTCCTTTTTTAAAAATAAATATAAAGTCTTTTTTGTGGTTTATTCTTTTTAAATTAAAGTATTGTGGCTTCTTTTCTCAATTTTCAGAATATCATATAAGATGTGATATATTGTGAGTGTGTAAGGCCTTGTTGGTCTAGAGGTCGCAGGTTCGAATTCTGCCTAAGACAAATAATTTATAATAATAATAATACATCTCTTTATTTATTTTTATTGTGTGATTAGTTCCTCGTTCACGAATAATTTTTATTATGTATATAATTAGAAATATGCATTTTTAACTATGTTTATCAGGACTCTACTTACCATAGTACAGATATGTGTAGTTCGGACCAGACAGCTGTATATGAGAATATCATTATTTATTAAAGATTTAATCAATTTACCTTTTTTTTCTTTTGGTGAACCTAAAAAAAATACATAAACTACTAATTACAAAAACGTATAAATCTAATCTTCACTATCTGGCAGGTAGCTTATCCTAGGAACAAGCAAGAACTTATCAAAAGTTTTAATAAAACATTGAAAAGTAAGTACCTGTCACTATTCTATATAAGTCCACAAATGTCCATATTTTATGGCCACTAACACACGCTGACGCAAGTATTTCACGTCGCAATGTTGCTGTCACCATAAATCTATACAAACTGCGGACAGCGCCATCTGACACAGCCATGTTGAATTTGTGGTTTTGATATACGTAATTGGTTATTCAATAGAGAACATCCGATATTGCTATTATTGTTTCTATTTTACAGAATACACGAATGTAACTCTGTCTCTTAAGCTTTCACGGCAAAATTACTGACTAGATACTATTGAAATTTGGTTAGGAGAGACTTAGATGCTTGAAAAATCACTAAGACTATTTTTTGCTGCAATAACCATAATACACGCTAGCAGATACCGGCAAATCTTACTCATTTGAAGTTTGTTAGAAAATGAGATTTACGGTGACAACGGATTTCTTAATATCAGTGTTACAATTCTTGAGCACTTTGTTTTTGCATTATAACTTTTTAGAGACGACGAAACGTTAAATATATAAAGAATTGAAATATACTTTTTGTATAATTAGATATATAGAAAATACTGCGAAAAATTAAAAGTTTACTACCCTTTCGCGCATTTAGTAGAAAGAACAGAAAGGGTCGTGATTTATGCTAATATATCTCTTTACTTCAACGAATTATTCAGTATGTGATGCTTAAAAACATATAAAAATATAATTCTATATAATGAGTCTATATAGTAACTTCATATTATTATTTATAAATATTTGAAAATTCCCCATTAATTAATTGCTTAACTGAATTAGAAACTATTATTATCTTAGTTCAGACGATTACAATTACTTTGATGGTGAGTGGTAGAAAACTCACATTAATATTGAAATAGACAGAGATAATGTTTTAAGTATTTGTGTTTGAAAACAGAACTATATACCAGATAGTTCAATCTCTAAGT
Source organism: Hyphantria cunea (assembly GCA_003709505.1). Lineage (NCBI taxonomy): Eukaryota > Metazoa > Arthropoda > Insecta > Lepidoptera > Erebidae > Hyphantria > Hyphantria cunea. The sequence goes on from PKRV01000138.1 coordinate 360,844, forward strand.
TATTTGAATGTACCTTTAATGAGAGTAAAGACAATTTGATTCAACGAAATTCATACAATGTTATTGTATATAACGTTTTCAAACTGGCAGCTGCGATTTCACAGCGAAGCCAATGTCCGACTTTAACGAGCTGAGTTGACCGAACTTATCAAATCCAATTCCAATACTACGATAGGACTTCTGTACTTAGATCAAATATCTATTCAAAGGAATTCTCACCGCATTGGTAAAGTTACGTTTCTAGCAAGTGTTGGCCGAGTCATAAATCTGGGGTCTTTCATATTGTTTTAGATTCGATTTGGAAATAGCGGACTAAATCCAACATTCTGAATGCAAATTCTGTCAGCGAACTTTGCGGTGATCGAGTTGGGTGGGAATTCTTGGAAAGTCCTGTTTCGTATGAGATATGTGGAGTTCGTAGTTTTGAGTGATGGATTTGATGAGGTTTATCTTACAAGGGTTTGAGGAGGCAATAAGGGGTTGTCAGCTTGATGTATTAAATTAATAGCAGGTTAATTTAATTGATGTAATTCAGGTACTATGGCAAGACGTTAATAAACTATTAGTAATTAAGGTGAGAAGGTAAAATTAATTTGATGTATTGTCGAGACTGATAAATACCGTAATGTATAAAATCGTACCACGAGTTCTAAAATACATTTAAAAAAAACTCGTTCTAAAGATTCAATAATATTCTTGGAATTATTGATTTAATTTACATTTTACAATTTTCTAATATATATTCTCTATTTTCTATCTTAAATAATTGAATTAAATAATTAAATTGTAGATATAATTGTTTATATAGTAGGAACGTATTCGTTATCTATACAAATAGGTAAAATTTAATTGACTGTTTGTAATTTTAAATTAAAAGCTTTTTAATAAACGCATTGGAAAGCATTTATAGTTGGCATGTTTGTTAGGGCTAATTTCTGAAACAGCTGGACCGAATTGAACATATCTTTCACTGTTAGATAGTTGTTATTACAAAATAGCCTAAATTACTCCTTATAGGAGTAATTTAGGCTATTTTGTTTAAAAAAAAATACACAAACGCAGACGAAGTTGCAGATGTCGCTCATTAATGAAATGTTAGCATTTCTTGATCGATAAGTGTATAGTGTGCTAGTCTTTTATAATCCCACTCTACTTTAGCACTTGCACAGATTAAAAAACATACAGTATGAATGATAGTCTCTTCTATATACCTACTATAACTTTTTATTAGTATATATTGTTATCCTCCTTAATAAATGTGACTAATAACAACTGCATCGGTGGCGCAGTGGTAGCGTACGCGATTGCTGTCCATGAGGTCTCGGGTTCGAATCCTGGGTCGGATCAAATATTTGTATGATCTGCAAATATTTGTTTCGGAGTTTGGGTGTTTTTTATGTATAATATGTATGTATTTACAAAAAAAAAGTATTCATGTATTAATATCTGTTATCTAGTACCCATAATACAAGCTCTGCTTAGTTTAGGACTAGATGGCGTTGTGTGTTAGATGTCCGAAGTCCGAAATGATTATATTTTGTCTCAAGTCGTACAGATATAACATAATTATATAACGCGAAATGTGCCTTTTGTAAGAAATTCTTGCATTACTCTCTCATTCTTCTCAGCTAGATATCAAAAGGTGCATAGGTAAGGTATCGCGTTAAATGAGAAATTCCTTGAGTACGTGCACCATAGGGTACCGTCCTGTAGGGCTGCGAAAACTTATCGATACATAAAATAGTTTAACTTTCATCGATATTTTGTCACAATAAAATAAGCCATTGTCATAAAAATATGTAATGCACAATATGAATTCAGATAAAATTGATCAGTAAGCTGAAAACAAATTAGTGAAGCGTTCTGCAAATATTATCGACATCGCCGATTTAAATTCACATCACTACAAAGGACTGGAAAGCCTATTTGGTGTGCGCATTAATTCGAACTTCATAACGCTGGGTTTATTAGAGACGAATTTTTCGCATACTTTTCATCCTGTACGAGGGCGCAAGTTAATTTGATTCAAGATGGCTGCCTTAATAAGTAGCATTTAGACACGCCTCTTTAGAATATTTGAATTTGTTCGAGTCAGTCGTCTTTTAAATTGAAAGTTTGTTAAATTTTAAGACTTATGACATATTTGACATTGTATGTACTCTTTTGTAAATCTGTAATAGGGAGGTTTTTACCTGTCCATAGTTTAGACGCTTCCATAGAACTTTACAGTACAATTATTTTTAATAAGGTACTCTTTTTGATAAAGTACTTACATCAATAACTATTTTTATTATTACTACTACTATATTCTAATACACCATTGGGATATATCGCAATACATCATGAACGATTATTAAAACTTTAAGATGCATTACGTTTACGATTCAACCAGGTCACATTAACCTTGGTTATAAGCTCAAACTATGCAGAAAATACAGACATATATATATATATGTACATCGGTACTTACACATACAAATCGCTGTTCTGTGTGAGTCACTTTAAGGCCAACAAACCCATTTCAATATCAGTACATTCGAGTACAATATTGGATTGAATTACATTGGAGCTGTGTCCACGGTGCTACGTCACGAAATGTCGTATCGTTATCGGCCACAAGACGAACGGCCATTTGGCGTGACGAAATCCATTAGTTTGCTAGCCGGCATCGTGCCAACACTCCTCTTATTGAGATATTGAACGAAGCCACACGTGATTTAACGGATATTGATGGCGAATCTACAGTTGGGAATGTGTTATGTGACTAAGATGATTGAATATTACAGTGTAATCTTCATTGGACTAAAAGAAGTAATTATGTATAAACATACATTACCGAAACCAATAGTAGTATAACCAAAGAAGTGCATAACCTATTGCCATTATACCAATAATGTTACTCATATTCATCAGCCTACCGCAGTCCACTGCTGGACATATGCCTTTCCGTTGCTTACGCCGAATGGTTACTCACCTCTTAGAAAATCTTAAGACTTTTGACTACTGAAGATCAACTATAATGATCTGGAAATACAAAGTAACTGTACTGTTCCATCTAATAACTCATATTTTCTTCTAGCTCACATTTTCTCGAAGTTTCTCATTAGAATAATATCGTACAACTTCGTAAATCTCGATGTGAGATAGTAGAATGGAAACAAACAATATTCATACCATCTTCACATAACGGATAGCAAGATAGCCAACCCTTAGGCGATAGCTTTAAGGAAACGATTATGATGAGTTATTCATGAAAATTACTCCTTTGTCGAACATAGAGCCGGTAACAAATGACTTGCGGCGATTCAGAGTTACATAATTTTAGAATTTCATGTTATTTTGTACAAGCAAATTGGCAAGAATGTGGATAATGATGGATAGCAGTAATGCCAAACGAGGTAATACAAAGGTTCAGAAGGGTAGGAATATTTGACTTGGTATGGTTTGTAATCAATGCTTGACGTGCAGAAACCTTAGGGTAAATGCCATATATTAATTAACGTATGAGCTTTTGTTGCAGAAGTCTTTCAGTAGATCTATAATAATTCGATTTTTCGTCATTGGATGGTGTCTTAAGACAAAAAAATTAGATATTGGATTTCTATGAACCCTTTAAACAACCCCATACTTCAATTGATTGAACAACACCATATCGAATTCACGTCGAAAATAAATCTATCAATTTTCCCAACTATTGTGAAATGGAAGTAATTATAAAATACATATTAATTATTTGCCTTCAGAGGGGTTTTATCGTCAGTATTTTGTCATCTGTTCTTATTTGTAAGCAGTTAAGTAAAAATTCTCCTTAAAACTGACTCCGTTGAGCGGTGTTCTAGTGATCGTAGCTTCAGTCTATAAAGCAACTTAGACTCTATGGAATATTGGATAGTGATTTCATCAACATCAAAAACAGCCTTTAACAGTCCACTATTGGATATACATTCTATCCTTAGAAAGGAGATTTTGGCCTATTGTCCCGCCGGGTTTGTATAGACACACCCCTTTAAAAATATCATTGACTTCTTTGGGAATCTGGCTCTTATGTTTACCTATTTTCTTATTTAAAAGCTCAAAATGTAATTTTTAAGTGAGGTGGTAGGTATATCATACTTTTTCTTTTAGTTCTTTGTCTATATTTAATTGGAAAATTAGGGGCTTTTTGACGCGTCGTCAAATGAACCCCGTAAACTTTATCGAAGCAATTAATTATGTACTTAAGAAAATTTGACAGTTTTAAATGGACTTTTCTAATTGGAATCTTTTTGTTACTTTAATTTTACGGAGAAAAACTTATTCTGTTTAAGGATAAAATATATTATCAATTACTTTATAAGTAAATTTTTTTTTATAATGTTATGATGTTGATGAATTTTAAAACCTAAAGCTTTGTCTTTTCTAAGTTAATTATACCTTTCAAGAATATTTCATTTTTCTTAGAATCATCGTCATCATCATCAGCCTATCGCAGTCCAGTGCTGAACATAGGCCTCCCAAATTGTACGCCACTTAGTTCGATCCTCGGCTCCAAAGTGCTTATTCCATAGCACGTTGAGCGACTAGGTATAAACGTTAGCGTGGATTATATCGGTTTCCAAACAAGCTTATTTAATTTAAGTGGAAATCTATTATTTTTATATTATCCGTCGTGCATAAAAATTATTCAAATCAAAAAGAAACTTGAAAGTCTAACTATATAGAGGATATTTTATAAGTGTGTAGGATGTACTCTCTGGATCTACTAAACCGATTCTGAAAATTATTTTACCTATAGCGCACATTTGTGTGAGTGTCACAGGTAATATATTAAGCCGAAAAATGATCACCGCGGTATGCAATATACATACGCGCCGCAGGTAAAAATCAAAACACGTTTATAATTTAGAACATGTAACTAATTCAAAATGTTGTTAGTTTAATTTTGAAAGTAACCGTATAGAGGCTGGAACTTATCAGAACTCCAGTAACCCAACACATTACCTCGTTCACAACAGACCCCTATAAATCCAAAAGGTTTGGTTTATTACAAAACGGGAACTCCGAGCGCTGAAAGTAGGGGATGTAGCAACACCACAAATTGACGGTAAAGAAGTTTAGCTATTAATATCCAGCTGGTATTGTATGGTGTGTTTAAATGACTTGTTTCTGCAAGTAGGCGGGTGTGAGTGAGGTCTAGATTTCTACTCTGTAACGTGCCCCGGTATTCAAATAGATTATGTTCAAGTGGTGCTGTTTTTACACTTTTTGTTACTTAGTCTGTCTTGAAGAGAAACTGGAATGACATTGCGCATTATATGTATGCTAAAAAAAATCTCGAATTAAAAGCGTCTCTTATTATTATTAAAATTGTAAATTCAAAAATTACAAAAACTGCGGTTAGACTGGTGGTTTAAACGCCACGCGGACAACATTTTATGTGATCAATAAATTGTTGTTCCGAGTCCGGGTGTTCTTTACACGGACATAAAGAACATCCGGAGTTGGAATTCATTTTTTTTCATTCAATTCATCATTTCATGTATATTTGTACAGTCTCCGCGACACAGGATGTATATTCCTAATGCGGGAGTTGTAATTTTTAAAAGAATTAAAAAATATCACTAGTGCGAATAAACCGATGGCCTGACAAATCGTATATGAAAAGTTTCTGATCTGGAAAAGCACACAGGCTACTTTTTATATTAAAAGAAATTAAAAATGTCTATATTAAAGCACATGTAAAGCTGTTGGCTATGGATATTTTTAGAATCATCACATATTCATTAATAAAATAGCATTTAACATTCCACAGCTAGACAAAAGCAATATCTTAAAAATTCTAATGAAATTATTTCCTTCGTAGTATTTAATAATAATAATTTATTGTTTGCATAATTTAAAGATTACTACTATTTAATATACACCAAGCCCCACACTAGGATTCCCTATGTCGTGGGGATCAGTATCTTTCTTACAATAGGAACAAGAAAACAAAAGCGGGTACATGTGTTGTGAGTGTGTGTATGTGCGTGTGCGTGTGTATGTGTGTATGTGAGATTGAATGTGTTTGTGTGTGTGGTGTGTGTGTGTGTGTGTGTGCGCGCGTGTGTAAGTGCCTACTTAGACTTAGAAATGTTTACTTAGAGATCGAGACTGGAAAGTCCCGGGACGGGAAGACAATAAACAGTATCCTAACTCATTTGCTGTATCTTATTTGCTTAAAAAGTAATATCAGTTAATGTAAATACAGTATTAAGTAGTACTGACAAAATAGTAAAATAGTTACTAAACGGCAGTAAGACACTACTTAAACCAATCAAATACCTACTATTGAATCGAAATACGCTGTGGATAACTTCAATGGGCGGCTTTATCGTTGAAAGCTTCTACAGGAAACTTTTGGGTGGACCAAATCAATATTAGACAAAAGAGTAATTTGGTATAAGTCCTTACTTAGTAAGTAGCAGTCATGTTAGTTCACTTTTTTGTTTACTTAGTAAATAGGAGTAAGGATACTTAGTAAGTAGTAGTTATGTTAATAATGCTTTTGTCCAAGATAATAGCGTCATTTTCCCTATTTATATGTGGCTAGTAAGCAACTGAATTATGTAGTAAATGAAGAAGCCTAGCTTATTTGTTGTGTATCAATTTACGTCCTTGTAGCTAACGTCGTTTGGGGTTAAGCAAAGGTTTAATCTTGGGAATTAATATCAAGTTTACGGTTGGGATACAAAGCTCTTCACTCGAACGATGTTGCTATTGAGGGTTTAATCAACAATGTTACTTCAATTTTTAGGTCTACTCATGTAAAATGAACATGCTGAGAAAAATACTACGTTTATTTCGGCCTATAATTATATATTAGGTAATATAAAGTTAATTTTACTAATATTTAGAATTTTTAAGTACGAAGAACTAATGGTACGTGAAAGCCTGCCGTTCAAATGACACTTAAACTAAAATCAATTTTATATTTATACAACGTAATCTGGTTATGGTTTCATCTCTCTTTTTGCTATTAAAGCTTGATAATTTAATTGCTGCTGCAGTTGAGGATTCACAAGCTCGCATGAAAGCTAAATTTTCATATTTCACATTAAAATTTTCAGAGAGTAATTTTAACATCAGTTAGTAGTTTTGTACAGAAAAAAACTATCCTCGTTTTTTAATATTTCGTAGTAAAAAATTAGGGATTTTATATCACTTTTTAGTTTCTGAATTAGATGGCTTTAACAATGTTTGAGATATTCCATTCTGTTGAGGAATATTTTGATATTTATTTTATTAATGTTTAGTCTAGTCTAGTCTTGTGTATTTGAGTTAGCTCATTGCGGTAAAAATAGTGAATCCATATTATGAGTACTGTACATTAATAAACACGGACGTAAGGGTAATATGACAGATACTTTTGAATTAAAGAAATAAATCGATGGTGCCATTAGTCTTTGTTGTCTCCATCAACGATTTCTGAATCGCCGAAAAGTATACAATGATAGAAATATAAGTTTCATAAATATGTTTATATTTTTTACGTATTATGAGTAAAAAAGTAACTTTCGATAGATACTATATCTTTAAAGTTATACTCAGACTGGCCATAAATACATTTGCAATTCAAAATAAAAAAATATTACTTTTGAATTTGGAATCTATCATTTTTATACGATTGTTCATTGTTTTTTCTTATTTACGCGCCAATATACTGTAAAATATTTTGTGATATAAAAATGGAGTGTAGTGATAAAGACAACCGAATCGCTGTGATTGCATTAGTAGTAAGTAAAGGATCCAAATACAATTCCCAAAATCCTCCATATGCTTGGTATTAGTCAAATGTTTGCATACCGGGCTATTGATAGATACAATGAAACCTTTGTTTATGATATTATGTAACATTCGTACGAAAAAGGCGATCAAAGCAGTAAAGAATTCTATGAAATTCTGTCCGAAAGCAAAATATTTTATCTCAGGAGATGAAGAAAGCTAATATCGCGTATTATAAAAGATGACTTAGAACTTTCAGCCTGTAAGAGACGCACTGGTCTTTTCTTAACTGATAATTTTAAAAAGAATAGGGTGGTAAAATCAAAACAACTACTTAAGCGGTACGCACAGGGAGGTCACTAAAAATATTTGTTTACAGTACAATTTTTTTTACAACTAAGCAATACTTTAACAAACAAAATGAACGTATTAATGCTCAAAATCCTAAATAAGCTTCCCAATTAGCCAACAAAGTAAAACGTAGGCATTACCCGACTTCAGTGATGGTTTGGTAGGGTGTTAGCTATGAAGGAGTGACAGCCATATTTTTGAGAAAAACGTATCATCATCAAAGATCTGCACAAGTGTATCAAGATACCATTCTTGAGAAGGTAGTTAAGTCCTTTAACAAAACCACGTTCAATGATCAAGAATGTTCCTTTCAGCAAGACTCGGCGCCGGGTCATAACGCTCGATCCACCCAATCTTGGTTTGAAACAAACGTTCTGGACTTCATCAGAACTGAAGGCTGGCCGTCATCGGGTAATGATCTAAATCCACTAGATTATGATTTATAGTCAGTTTAGAGTCAGCCTTGCTCTAAACGCCTTGATAATTTGGAGTTCCTAAAACAATTCATTTGATTGACAGTGAAGAATTTTTCCATAGAAAGTGTGCGTACTGCTATTAATATTTGCCACAGCGTTTAAAGGACTGTTTTACAATGTGTTCATTGGCTACTTACTTACTTCGAACAAGTTTTATATATTTTTAATAGTTTTATATTAATGTATTAAACTAACACACTGTAATAGTAATTAATATTACGTACAATGAAAAAAATTTTTTTTTCTTTATAACAATACTTATGGTAAGACTAAGTTTTTATCGATTATAAAAAGTAAAAGATAACAAGACAAACTCCCACGATTTCTATTATTAGAATACTGGTTCATCTTTTTGCAAAATAAGCGTACTTGCCTGAGTTCAAGTTCTATACGAGGCATAAGACATATAAGTCGCGTGGGAGAAGCGTGGGCAACCAAACGATTAAATTAACATGAGCCAACAGGAACTGCCAGCCGTGCACGCTATACTGCTTTACAAGACCAGTTATTTAAAATTGTTTAATTGCTTTAAACTGAAATAGATATGTGTTTGCGAAATAACTTATAATAGTGAAATTGTTGACAGATGACAAATTTGCACGTTCAGCTTTATAAATAATTCAAATTAAATCTTTTCCCAACTAAATTTGTTCGCGGAGAATTTTTACAATATTTCGATTTTAGAAAGTAAAATTTGTGTCTATACAGGTTTTAAAGTGTCAACTGCTACTTATATAACACAAAGAGACACATACGAAAATAGTATTTATCGATATTAGAAAGGTAGTTTGCATATCTCACCTCCTGGAATGTTTACTAAATTGGTCTAAAATTTAGAAAAAGTCGTTATCGAGGTCTTGAAATAGTCGAACAATATTCCATAATACATATTTTACAACAAAAATAGGTACTTTATCACAAAGACGATTTGGCAATTTGTCTTGCTCCCAATTTTGGTAAACGAAGCATCGGATGTAAATCATCTAGGATAAGTATATTGTACCCGAAAAGGGTAAAATAGTCAGTCATACCCGCCTTCTATACGTCAATTTATTTGAACTATTGCGGGAAAAAATATTTGACCGAAAACCTGTAGTCTAAAATAAACCAACACGAAATATAGAAATGACTTCCATCACTTTCGTATTTTGGTTTTCATAATCATATTTTTGTTGGAATTATACACATGCATAATGAATATATGAACTATGTGCCTCGGAGAGCAAGTTAAGCCTCGGACAGTGTCGGTTGTCATACGAACGGTCTTTGGCAATCATGACGTGTGTTGGAGCCCTAAAAATTCCGACAACAGTCTTACTGGACAACATCGATATCGCCTAGTACTTGAATTAAAATAGTCTGATGAATGTCTCTTCACGTAAAAGGCTTGAAATGTAGCAGAATTGAAGCCATATTTTCTTTACGTGTGGAAACGCCCTCGGGCCTTCACCCCATCGGGGTTTGCGGCGGGGCGGTGTGTCAGAATCGAATCGACTAAAACCATAGGGTGTGCCTCTCTGCGCTTGAGACGAGAGGGATCCGGGAACCGCTTTCTTACGCCATCCGGAAGACTTGAAGCCAACCCTAACCTAGTTTAGAGAATGGTTCTGAGGAAAAAATAGGGTTCAGGATAAGTTGTTGAAATAGGATATACATAAATATATATATATAGGTTTATGCCTGAGTTTTAAGCTAGATTGGACCATATTCTTTAATATAAATAATGAAGGTCTTCAATATGGTAATAAAATCGAGAAAATTGACAGTTGATATCGATGCTGCTCTATAATAATTATTAATTTAAAATAATATATTTTTGAAATAGAGCATTTAAGAGATATTTATTTATTCCCTTTACAAGACTTAAATACCCCACCTACCTGCATGTACTATTAAATCTGCTATCTACAATATTTATCATAAGGCAAAAAAATCAATTGGCTCTACAAAAGTTCAAACATTTTTATTATAAATTAATTTGAAAGAGGCTTTCAGTCATATCAAAAGATTCAATCAACGGGAGGTCACTAGGAAGCCGATACAGAGATCGAATTTAATAGAGATGTCCCTGTAGGCGATTGTATTCAAGGTATTGAATGTTATTAATCGAGTTGAGGCTATTGACGACTTAAATAAATATACACAACAGCGGTAAACCCAAGATGATAGTCGACTGTCAAGCCAAAAGAGTTTTGATGTGTTTGCTTGTATGATATGTGTATAAAATCTCAAATCATCTACTTTTAATAATAGGTCTTACAAATAAGACTCTTGACAATAATAATAAATTTAAAGCCTGTGACTTTCCTAGGAATAAGATCTAGTTAAGTGCAGCTTCACTCTCTAGTGATTTTTAGTTAAAAAGGGGATATACATGTATGACCTAGGTGTCAAAAATCTGAAGTAATTTTCGAATTTGGCTAACCGGTCATGAAAGGAACCGGATTGTATTTATCTTTACAATATGTTACATCGCAATGACTGCAAATAAAAGTCGAAAAAAACCAGGAAGATTTAAGAATATTGAGAAATTAAATATGTAAATTTTAGGTAACACATACCTGGTCGGGTTTTCTCGCATGTGGTATGTCGTATAGGTAAAGATGTTTACTGTTGTAAATTTTTTTTGTAGTTAAAAGTACTTCATTCCCGAATCACCTTTAAAATTTTTGTAATGTTACACCCACTAAAATGTGATCAAGCAAAACGGAGAGATTAAGGTTACCTTAACATACAAGCATAAAGGTCTACAAATCTGGGAAGTGTGTATTCAAAAAAAAGCTCAGAATAAGGTCTTTTTTCTCCGACAGAGATGAGCTAATGGCTGTACGTGACATGGCTGTACAGAACAGTTTGATAATTTTTGACAAAAAGTCAGATGATTTGCAACTTTTAAAATAAATCGACTAAGGGTACTTTGTTGACTGAAGACTACTCAAACTTAAATAACTGCTCTAGTGTTTCAAAATTCTAGACAAGGATCATTTCAAGATGTGACTCTGTCTACATTGTTTTTGGTAGGTTATACGATAGTATATTAACGCTTATGTGAGTATAGATATAGGATCGAATTTTCTGTATTTGGCTCTTAAATTCACTTCGCTTCTCACAACAACACAACAATTCAAAAAAATTTTAAATAACAAATTTTGAAGTTGTATAAATCTAATTGTTACAAAAGATATATTATATTATAGAAGCAGTCACTTTTTGATTTTACATTGTCTCATTTGATTTCAAAGTTAGCATAAAATAAATTATACACGAATATAATTTATTAGGCAAGATTACGTAGCCACAACGTTTTCTTGCCAGTCTCCAACCCGCACTTGGTCAGCGTGGGGACGTACGTCCTTAACCCTCTCCTGAGAGGAGACCCGAGCCCAGCAGTGGGACATTATGGGTTTTTGTTTGTTTGATTGAATATAATTAAAAAAGGTGAAATAATCGACTTCTTGTGGTTTAAAATGTATGACGTCAGTAATTTTTGTACCATCGCAAACATACAGTTTTTCTAATAGTCAGAGGTAGGTAGTCTATCTTAATAAGTGCGCACTATTCATTAGTGACTAGAATATAACTATGAAGCTGGTTGGTAAAGGGTATTTAGACGCTCACGTATCGCTTAGTGCTCGTTGAATGGGCCGATCTTACATTAGAAAGAATGGAAAGAGTTTGATTTCTTGATGTTTAAATTGTATAAAATTACTATTTTATCTATTAATCGCAGAAATAAAACGGTTCTTATTGTCAGACATTAATAGTTCATCTTAATAAATGCGTTACTATTCATCAGTTGTCAGAATATATGGAGCTAGTTGATAAAGGGCGTGGTATTTAGACGCTCACGGATCGCTGAGTGCTTGTTCAAGTGGCTGGTCTCGCAGAGGACGCACATCGAAATCGATTATGCGCTATTTACATCGAATTATACGGCCATAATCTAACAGAATATATATGTTTAAACACATAATGATATTAGTATTGAGGATACATACATTATAATGAATACTGACAGCCAAGGGGATAAGATGAGATACCCTTAGATCTTGAGGGCCAAGCTACTTCGTGTAACCAACAAAATTCACTATTTTCGTAAGTTCCCGAAAATGCGTGCACGTTATATGAGACCCTCACTCATTCTCTTGATCTGCCTGCGTAGAGTAACTCGGTAGGGAGAAGCCCTACGCTAGTGTTCTTCTCTATCGAAGCATAAGCCCATTTGGGCTCTGTATTTTGGACCCACGCGTTACACTATTGTGACACAGAATGAATTTATGTGTGCGTAAAATGCTGAATGTGTGGTTTTAGTTGTTATGTGTGAGTTAATAGTGACAGGCGACAGAAAATTATGTGGTAAAGGTTTTATTAACAACTAGCTTTTGCCCGCGGCTTTGCACCTTAAGAATCAAATGATCTCCATCCCAAATTGCATTGAAATCGATGCAGCGGATTAGCCGTAAAAGCGTAACAGACAGAGAGAGATTTTTTCTAATTCATTAATTTATTTATTAAAACTTTATGCAACATTTGTACATTGGCTGACTTAAAGCCCAAGGCATTGTCTTCCAGTCAACCTTAAGATGGTGTAGAAATCTAGCAAGGTAGATGGTGCACGGAGGTTAGATAATCAATTAAACACAATCAAAAATCAATAAAACAAGTATTACACACAAAATAAAAAACATTAACATCATAACTCTTCATAAGAATCCGAAGAAAAAATTTTTTTTAAAGGTTTGAGTCTATTTCTACCAAAAAGTATCCGTATTAGATACTAGCAGTTAACTTACCAAATTTATAAATTGCATAACATTGAAGAATCCAGATATTTTACTCCTTAAATTCCTTCCAATAGCTTAAAAATGTCTTCAATTCTCAATTCTGATATCGGTAAATGATCCGAAAATCAACAATTCCTTACAAAATCAATTTTCTTTATACATCTTACTGCTCCAATGCAGCGTCTTCGATAACATTAAAAAGCCCTATTTTTTCTATCAAAAGAGGCCATTTCCTTCGTTTTCCCGACGAATTGACATCCATCGACGTCAGATTGAACAAAGAGAAATCACAGTACATTTGGGGGGAGTTGAGAAACCACCTCATTTAAAGCTCTACGCCATCGATTTAGTAAAGTGTGACTTGCTGCAGAAGAAATTAAAACGGATTTGTTTAAACAGAAGAAGTTTTGTTGATACTTTTCTTATTGAAATAAAATTTATACAATTAGGGAAAAAATATTATTTACATCACTTAAGCATAAGCCAAATTATTCACAAACAAAAATAATAATTTATTATAAAATGGGTTCCCTGAATACTGAACAATCTTGCCAATCTTCGTTAAGTGCCCATTTTTCTTAGCATGGCGTCTTGATTACTCATCATAATTGTTCTTCATTTGTATACACAATTACCGAGAAGAGCTCTTATCTTAAGCCGATAAAATGCCGTAATAGTTGTTTTCCTACAGAAGGTAAGGCTAAGGACAGTTTGCATTTGACCTTACTGGGTCCATAGCAGAATGTTAGGGGCACGCTCCCCTTTGCATCTTTCAAACCTATGTACTAAATACACACTATCTACAAAGCAACAAGAGCCAATTTACATTAACACCGTTCAAAAACAACAGCCGATGTATAAAATAAAAGCTACCTTCAGCTACTGCAGTTAGGTATACAATGAAACAATTTGTAATCGATATCGTTCGATGCTTCTCGTTGGGCTACGAAAAAATTAAGTTATGTAAAAGACGTTAGGGTTTAATTTCGTCTGTAATATGAAGATGAAAGGTCACGTAGCTTTAACTTTGTTTCAGCCGTAGCTGTTTTGGTAGGTACAGTATAAAGCTGTTGTATGTTTTAGAAGGATGAAAGAAAAGGTTTGGGTCGCGGCGTTTGCTTTTTTGTTATTTGCACATAAAATATGTTCGGTGCCAGTGTCGCAAGTAAGAATGCTAATGTTTTTTTATCGCATGTGCTCAGTATAGGCGGGCCTGATCGAATTTATATGACAGTGTGATGTTGTCTGGGGACAAACGACGTTATGTTACGATATTAGCTTTTGTGTGACTTCGAAGGGTATCTGCGGATAAAGGAGTAATCTGACTGGGATTTGAACGGGTTGAGTTTTAGATAGTTGTAAAGTTTCAAAGAGAATTTGCTGAAGCGAGAGATAGATGAAAGTTTGTACCGTTTTAGCTGAAATGGCATTCTTGAAGTAATGCTATTAATTTTGTCAATAGGTAAGATAACATTTCCCACTTTGTAAGTTATTTAATTTAAATTTATATCGGTGATTTAATTTAATTATTATTGGAGGATTGTTTATGAATTTATAACTTTTTTTAGTCTTGCTGGCCTCCTATGGGCAGGACAGCAAGACTAAAGGAGGCCTAAATTTGATTTGGATAGTGATATATGTTGTCTTGTAACAGAACACATAAGACCATCATCAGATGTTAAAGTAAACTTAAAAAAACTTAACATTTCATTTTTTTTTATAATCTTTGCATTATTGTCAGACTGAATTTAAAAGTTAAATATTTAGAAAGTGCGATGCAGACGTCTGCTCTAAGCAAGTACTGCTTATTTAGTATCCGTTTGTGAATAGTCAAATTTATGTTGGTCAATTTAGTAACCTTTATAGCAGTACTATCTGAAAGCGCGAGGGTCACCACTGCACTTAAGCTCATGATCTTCATCTTCCCAGCCTAAATAGTTCCCAAGATTACGTGGAGTCAGCTACCAATTAAACCAGTGCTCTTCAAGACATGGGCGAGCAACACTGCTCTCTTTCATACTCCGAGATGCTATTAAGAATTTCTTGTAAGAAAACCCAACAACAGTCCAATTCACTTAAGCTATGAACATTTATGCATAGAGAAGTAGGTATCTGTGCCTGATGGATCGTTGAAGTCATACAGTCACAGCACTAAAGGTCCTACAAGTATAATGTGGCACACAGTGTGGTTTTACTTGGTCGACCCACCAGTCAGACCTAGTGGTATTTTCACCAAATATTGCCACGCGAATGCAGTCATTAATAGCTGCTTAGATTAAGATGATGACAGAATACCATAACATGTGTGTATTAAAACAGTAAGGCTTCATTAAACGATATTATAAGGCTTTAAAAATGCACATGTTTTTTTTGTAAACCCCAGATAAGCCCTACGTAGAAAGTTTGTATTTTGAATGTTGTTGTTGAGCAATAACCGTGGACGAACATCAGTATAAACACGCACAATATATAACAGAGTACATACTCGCTGCTTATTATACACGATGTCGCCGCAACCGCGGTGATTTTGACATGCATTAAAGCGATATTGCACATTACTAGTATTATGTGCTGATGGGATAACATCATAGTAATCAGTTTAAAATATATACGTATGGATTACTAGGTTCTTATTCAAAATACTGGCTATAAATTTGTTGGAATAATTGTCTATGCTACAAGTATTCAAACCTATTTAGTAGCAATTGTATTTAGAGCTGTTGGTTATATTGTTTTATTAGAACTAATTGCTATAATAAAGTATCCAAATTACTAAAATATCGAAAAGCACAATAATAATAAAATGTGTATAATAATAATATAATGTGTGTAAGTACGAAAAAAATATTTTCGTACTCCTACACATTATATACAATACATGTATCCCCAATAGTTTAATAAAAAAAAATGGACTGATAATTTAGTTGATGATTTAAATAAACTAATTTAAGTACACAAAATGAAAACGAAAAATAAGAGAATTTAATAATTTGCGAGTGTCGAAAATTTGCAGTATAAAGGGCTGTATCTTTTGATTGCGTTCGCTCAGAAGATTGATTTTTTTACAGCTCTAAAGAACAGTAGACTTGAGTATTTGATGTGAATTTCAGCTTGACACCTCCACGTGTTCCTGAGAAAAAGGGTCAGACAGACAGACAGACGGACAACAAAGTGGTCCTATAAGGATTCCGTTTTTTCTTTTGAGGTACGGAACCCTAAAATGCAGGTTTTCGACACGTAATTACTATCTAGAATTAAAATAATTTTTCAGTGTTTATGTGTGTTTCTGTAAGGTTGCCCAGAATAGGTAACAAGTGCTAACGGGTTTCAGAATATTAATTTGCCACCAATTGTGAAGCCTTGAAAGCCATTATTTATATAACTCTCTCAATTTAATGAGAATTTTTTTTCTAAGTAGAGGCTGTTATCTAATTATTACTACTAATTTTATTTACCAAACATAATTATTACATATTTAATTAAGTAATATTACTAAGACTGATAGAAATATTCCTTTTTCCAGCTGCCAAAGTTCGAAAATGACATTTTTCCATCTCACACAGTTTTCCGAAGAACATTTTTTTGTATTCGTTTTTGTTACGTAGATTTTATATTTCATAAGCGTACCCAAGTTGAACCCCCAACTCCCTTCGTTATGATAAAGCGCCCGCTTGGGACCTCAACTCCCTTAAGATTTTAAGTTTTGTTCAAAACGAAGTTATATTTTATACAGACCATTAATAAGCTCAGATTTTATTTCGTACGTGTCCCTTAGTGTTTTTCTTACTTAAATCAAATTTGTCATGTATATTGTACACTTATAACACTAAAGCAAGGTTTTTTTAATTAGTCAGGTATTTAGTTGGAAAAATATGTTACGTAGAATGTACGTACGTACGTTAAGTAGATTTTTTCATCCCCTATTTTATGCCATTAGGGGTACATGTCCAACATTCCTTTCTTAGTGCTCATTTATGTTATATAAAGAACCTACATACATGCAACATTTCAGGATTCTAGGCTCAGCAGTTTGAGCTGTGCCGCAGCAATTTATCTCTGGGTATCTTAGTCAGTCACCTTCCTCTTTTACATATATAGATGAGGTAAAATATTTAGTTGCATAAAACCATATCACGAAGGTGAATTAAGGTGAAGTACTGGCATAATTTGTGATGGAAATGACGATACTTAAGTTACCATTGAAGAGATGACCCAAATGAGTCTTAAAATATATAATTCCAAGATACTCATATCTGAAACGGAACACGATATTCGTGATAAACAAATTATCGATCTCTGTTTATAGAATTCGTACTATTGAGTGTGGTTCTGAAACCAGATGACATTCCGTATTCAAAATCTTGATTTTGAATGCGGAATGACATCACCCCTCTTTATCCAGTATGCACCGTTAGTACCGATAAAGGGTGTGAATTACGCAGTATAACATTGCTACAACAACAGCATTGCATAGAGACGAAAAACATTTAAAAAACTTCTGGATAACCGACCGTCTAACCAGTGTGATATAAATGTCAGAATGAAACCTTCTTTCTGAAGAGAGAACAAATCTGGCAGTAGACTATAAAGGGTATTATTTAATGTTTATAGACTTCACTATATTCAAATTGCCACGACTAAAATCGACCAGTTATTGGAGTAATGAAACACATTGCTAGCTTTTACAATACTAATCGAGTGTTCATATTATTTTAAAATAGAATTCGGTTGCGGAAGTGGTAGTCAGTCGGTCTCTCTTTTTAAAATTCTCTTATAATATATAAGATAGATGTAAAAAACTTTATTCGTACACCA
This sequence comes from Hyphantria cunea, assembly GCA_003709505.1. NCBI lineage: Eukaryota > Metazoa > Arthropoda > Insecta > Lepidoptera > Erebidae > Hyphantria > Hyphantria cunea. The sequence continues at coordinate 379,013 of PKRV01000138.1, forward strand.
GTGTTAAAAAAAAATTATGGAAAGAAACAAAGAAAGAAGAATATTTATTTTGGCAACTAAAGAAAGTAATATAAAAAGTCGACCCAGTTCAGTATTGTATCAGACAAAACGTCTGACTCTAGTTTACAATTGGACCCAGGTAACACTATTCATAATATTATTTTACATAACCGTAATAAATATAATAACAAAGTAAGAATGCCAAAAACAATAATTACACACACACACACAATATTACTCCATACGCTACCATATTTTAACATTGCGGGGACCGCTCGCCAGCATTTCGGAGTTGCTATATAAGAGACATGTTTACGTTCACCATATCCAGTCTCCACTCTGCGACTATTAGATACTGACGTAATCTATACCTAAATGTGCCGATTGTATTAAAAGCACGTATTATTATTATGCGAACATTAAATTTGTCAGATAAATATACAAAAGGTTAAAAAAAAAAAAATCAAAATATATACATAATCTATGTATTTTTGACTACAATGTAATAAATAATGACAAACAAGAAAAAGTTTGAAACACTATATCCCAATATATAAAATGTAGATATCTTATAAAACCCGGAACATTATTTCGAATCTATTGACACCTCATTCATCAAAATCCAGCAGCTTAAAAAAACCAGGCAAAGCTCGGTCCGGTCATTCATGTACTAATATATAATAGTACAATCATACTTACTTAAGTGTTCTTTAGTTCTTGTTCTAGTCTTTGTTCAGAATTCGTGTCAGTAAGAAGATATAATATTCATGAGACCCAACATTATTGAAATTTGTTATTCGTTTTGATTCTAAGAAGAAAGTAGGCCAAGAAAGCTAACGTAATTTTCGCCAAGGTCTAATCAACGGCTTTGGAATTTCATTATCAACCAACTTTGAGATAAGGAACTGATTTAAGATTCAGAAGACTTTTGTTAATCAGAGCAAAGAATGATTTTTGAAAATTTTAAAAATGAATCCTAGCTTATAGCCCCCGAAATCCTACAAAACAAATTTTCGTGGAAATTGATAAAGCCGTTTCCGAGATTCAAATTATATAAACATATATGTATGAAGCCGAGGATCGAGCCAAGTGGCGTTCAATTGGGGAGGCTTATGTCCAGCAGTGGACTACGGTAGGCTGATGATGATTATTTATATATGCACAAGAATTGCTCGTTTAAAGGTATTAGATATCATAAGATGGCTCCGCAGTTTGGTAGAATTACAGGGTTGTTTCTCGTTCTTAAGTTTCGGAATCAAATGGTTTGCCATGAGGTTTAATTTGAGTAGAAATAATAATATTCAAGGGTAAATTAGCATAACAGTTTTGAGAAAATGGCGAACGAGGTTTATTTACTCCTTTATTCTAGGAATATTTTTACATACATTTCAAGCTGAAATTTCCTCTTATATTCCTTCTGTTTAATAGGCCATATTTACTGAAATTTCTAGAAGGAATTATATAAGAACATATTTATGAAATTTATAACTATAAATGTTAGAAAAATACTATGCCTTTAAAATTGACATTTTTTAATAAAATTAAGTTAATTATTAATAAGTGATATGCAGAAACAGAATGCACGGATAACATAAAAGACAAAAAGTAGCCATATTATGAGTGTAAAAAAGTAACTGATTTGATTGAATTCACCTGTTATAAAAATAAATTTAACTAAAAATAAAATCCTGTCAGAGTATTATATTTTTTATGCTATTTTATTAAAATAATTTGACGTCACTTCTTTCAATTGCATCTTGTGAACATAATATAACACAAAGTAATAATAATTATTTCATTTGTTCACAGGTAAGCTGGAGACGAACTTGTTCAAGTATTCCTCTCAGTTTTAATTAAAGGAGCCAAGTTGGAACAATCTGATTGAACGTGAAGAATTCTTTCACTTTCGAAGAATAGATTGAAATGATTAAATATTTTCTGTCTCACTTTTATCATTCTCATTTCAATTCTATTTTCAAATTTAGGATACACTTTTTTTGCGTGAACTGAAGATCTATTTCATATTTTGCATTTCTCATTGAACGATAAAAAAAACTTGCGGTAGGCAACAGTTTTACGATTTTTTTAATTGTAGCACTACACCGTAAATCTTAAATTAGAGTTAGAGCAGTATATATAGATAAGCAGCTGACTCACGCATCTTCTTGTGCGTTTCATTTCAATCATACACGGCTCCAGTTGGTCTAAAAGTGATTGTAACTGTCCTATCTTAGACACACCAGGTAAACACACATTCAAAGAAACTTGAAAATCTGTTAGATAATTTCGGAGATCATCGTGAGCAACCACATGTTAGGAAAAAAATTTCTAGATGTCAACAAATTTTAAAGTATGGTTACGTATTAGGTCTCGATGTATATATCTCTGAGGTGTAAAAGAGCCTTTATTAAAAAAAACACTCTTACAATCACAATATGACTCAGAATAACAATCCTTGATGGTCGTTTAGGTCGCTAGGTTGATCACTGATGTCACTTCCATGTTTATCGCACTGTAACTCAAACTGAAGTCACTGCAGCCCGCGAGAGTTCGTATTTATATCTATTTTTACTATTGCTATTGCTTTCAAGAAACGTCTCAAATATACGAGGGCGTTCCTCGTACCAAGGACGCGCCCGCTCGGGAACTTGCTGTAAACAATTGCACAACAACCAATCGATATTCGACGCTATGTTATGATATAAGGTTCGTTACTCCGTGCCTCAAAAATCCACTTTCTTGATTGTTGTTCGTGAATAATCTTTCTTTGTAAAAGCAATGAAGAAATATTTAACATAAATTCTCACTTATGTAATTATAGTTTTTCATATTATAAGTAAAAATTATGATTCTACAATTGCAATAATTGCTTTCGAAACTTTAATTGTTTCATAATTCCTTAAATTACCCTGAGTGGCCAGTGTCAACAAACCGTAGTTGTCTAAATAAAAAAATACAATCAATGTAAGCTTTTTGGAGCTAACAATGTAATAAACAGTTAATCAAAGTAATAGGCCAGCCTCGGGCACATAAATCCTATTTAAATTCCTCTCTCAGTCTAGATTATGAGCGCAAACGAGGATTTAAAGCTTTATGTAACTCGCCCGGTATGTGCATGTACCTCTGGTTGTCACAATGGGTTTCATAGCCATTCATTTTATTATTCTATCATTTTGAACCCCCGACGCAAAAAAGGGGTGTTATAAGTTTGACGTCGATGTCTGTCTGTGTGTGTATCTGTGGCATCATAGCACTCAAACGGATGAATCGATTTCGATGCGGTTTTTTTCATTTGAAAGCCATTTTCCTTTCGGTGATTTTAAAGTAAGTTTGATTATAGCATTTTTGGCATATGATTACTCGATTTAGTGCTTATGTTTTTAAAATTTTTAGTTTTAGCTAGTCACAATAGATGTATTCCGCTAGAAAACTTAGTATTAGCTTTTAAATGTCGAGATAAACTTGATTGTATTATAACATATTCTGTAATAAAAAAGTAGGCCCCTTTTATATGATTAATGATCCGTTTCAATGACTAAATGAAATTAATTGTCTTTAAATCAGAAATTGGACTAAAAGAACTTGTCAATAACGAATAAATTATCTCAAAAGAGCTAGCAAAATTGAGAAAAAACCTGTGTAACACTTACAAAATAACTTTTCTTTTCAACCCATGAGTACGAACGTATTTCTCTCCCTTTTATGCATAAATTTAAAGTTATTCCTTTTTTTTACGAGTTGTTACCAACTTGTTATATCTTTTATATGTTTATGGTCCGTATGAGATTAGGCATCTTAGAAACCGTAGTCACATTGTTGTGGAGAAAAATTCTTTTCAAAATATTATGACCATGTGTTTGACAAGTACACATCTGTTTATCTGTAATAGTGATAACTAGTTGTATCCGTTACGATTTCATATAACAGGTAGTTGAGTCACACTGATTTCAGCACAAACGGGCCGGCTTGATTAGGGTGGTATTACCCTCGCACAGTAGATCAACGTAAAATGACAGCATTTGTGCTGTCGTATTTCGTTGCTGAGTGCGAGACCAGAGGCCCAATGATGCAGAAGCATCACTAGGTCACCATAGTGTGGGTCACCATGCTGCATTGTTGCATTGACTGCTTTCGCAATGAGTAAAACGATCACCACTATTGTTTTCTGCTCTTGCTTTCCATCAGGCAGAGTAGAGTCATTCTGGCAGAGATATTTAAAAAAAAACGGTAATCCGACTAAATGAAATACTGTAGTGATTGTTAGAGATAATGCATGTTTTAAAGTTATTATTAAAGATACCATCGTAAGGAATCATTGTAGTACTAAAGAAAAAAATTGAAATCATCGAAAAAACACGTTAGCATGTGACGAAAACTTTTAATAATACTTTATATATTCGTGCGGAATATCATGTCGCGAATAATGTTGGGATATACTCGTATTAATGTCTAGATTGTTAGATTTTAAAATACATAAATATAAAGTTCCTAACTTGAATCTTAATAAGACCAAAGTTTATTTGGCACAAACCACAATGCAATAAAATTTTGGTGCTGAAATGCCTTTGCCTACGACAGCGGCGACAATCTTGCTCTAAAGCCCATTTAATTAGTTCGCGGAGTTCATAGAAACAAGTGCAATTCTAGTACCATTATCTGCAGGCGGCGCGTTCGGTACACATTCAAAGACTCTACTACATTTGTTACATTTAACTCCCCTAAAGGAACGTCCACACGAGGGTGATAAGCGAATTTTATCCTAATGTCATGTAAAGACATTTGTTATTAAGTGTATATAAAGATAACGTGAAAATTTCTTACATAATCAAGTGGCGTTTCTTTTTATTTTTACCTCAATTGACATATAAATACAAGTTCGTATAAAATAGCGTGATGTTTTGAGAACATGGCATATAAGAAAGATAGAATACTATTTAAGTAAAGTACATATGCGTAATGGAACGTAATAAAGTGTCGAAAAAGATAGCGGTTGGATCTTAGAAAGAACAAGCGATCCAGGATCCAAACGCCATAGAAAATATGCCATATTAAACGCTTAATACTTCGTTGTGTAAATCTACTACACATGTTGAAGAACACATACTATTTGTTTCCTTACTTATTAAAATATGTCTAATTTATTCTTTAAACATAGTAATATTTTATTATGCATAGCAACATTATGGTTAAATTGTCGAGTTAGTTCAATGTGAGTGGACCCTTATAACGAATTGTTGCACCCAATCTCCCCTCGCAAGCCCCTGGGGCGTCATCATACTATTACGATGAAATAGGAGGCTGCCTTATCTCGCCACTACAGGGTGGAATAAGCGGAATAAATAGCTTCGTATAACTGGATTTAGAACAGGTACTTCAAAATTAATTGAGCAGGTTAAATTTAACTGTGTTCATATTTAACATGCAGTTTACGTTTCTAACGAAAATGATTATAAGACTAGAGCGTTATTACAACCATTTTTCATTAAAATTCGGTCTTATGCTTATATATAACCTACAGTATTATTTACTCCTATTTTTTCTTTTTTTTCGTGCGGAAATCCCTTCAATACCACCTCCTGGTGGTATGTCAGACACGAACCGACTAAAACCGCACGCTGTCTTGGTTACTAGGAGCCGGGCAACCAGGTACACACACCCTATAAAGGAAAACTCTGGAACACCGACATATTATTTACTCCTTAACTAAAAATTAATAGAAATAATTAAAATTTGATAGATAGATAGATAAGCAATACTTATATATTACACCAGGTTTTCTACAGTTTTGTAAAGTATGAAAATTTAACGCACATATAAAATCAAATTTAGTTAACTTTTAGAAAATAAAAAATATGTTTTATTGCAACCAGGATTATGCATCTGAAATTAACCCAATGAAACATATATCATTGGTCACAGAATCGGTGTTTCCAGTCTGATTCATGACGGTTAATGCCATTCGGCGCCGATTGCCAGATAGGCATCGATATCCAGTTAACCCGAACACAATGTACTGCAATGAATATGATAACTCACTGACGGAAGCAATCAACCATTCGTAATAAATGATGAACAGAGAAAACTTTCGGTACGATGAGCTTTTATGAATAGGATTCTGATCTTTATTGATAACTTAGAAATAACTCCACTCGAATGTAAGTAAGTAGAGTGAAATGCAGAAATTAGTTTATGATATAAATTGATCAAATCCTCCAATGCAAAGGTATAGTATAAGTTAAAAATACATTTTGTTTATTTACCATATGTACAGTTATAGATATTTTATATTCGTGTCAATATATAGGGACGGTATATCACGAGACCCTTTTTTTAAAAAAAGGGGGCGAATATTCTTCTTAATATTTTCTTGTTAAGGATGCTTCACTTAATGATATTTAAATTACAAAAAGTATAACACGTATATGGGCCTTAATCATTATGAATCATTCTTTATTTTTATATCCAAGAATGAAACAATAAGATTTAAGTGAAAAATGATCCAAATTGTGTACTTTTTTTATTGATTTAGGAAAGGCTGAATATAGGAGTCACTTTCATTATTTAACGTTGACGCAAATCAATAGTTTGCTCATGGATAAATTTCATGTTTTTTTAAATAGGTACGGTAGTACGGTGAAATCAAGGCGCCTAAAAACCATTAATCATCATCATCAGCCTATCGCAGTCCACTGCTGGACATAGGCCTCTCCAATTTCACGCCACTTAGTTCGATCTATGGCTTCTCGCATCCAACTCCTGCCAGCCGTCTTGCGCAAATCATCGCTCCACCTGGCCTGTGGACGTCCAACACCAAAATCCATTAGAAAATATAATCTGTTCGTCAATTTGTTCGAGAAAAAAGCAAAATTATTGAGTAGAGACTTTCAGTTGAGTCCGAAACTTCGCTCTACTGTTGTTGGTATAACTTAGTTTTATTGAGGTTTACTTGTCCGTCGTCTTTGTTATGTCAGTGTGAAGTCGTACGATATGAAAACTAATAACAAGTTTGCATTCTCAGATTTGCTTCGGAAATATGATGGATAAGGAACATGATGTTGTATGGAATTTAATTTTTAGTTTCTGTATTAACTAGTGGGTTTTTGATAGCGATTAATCTTGTCCATAGTTCATATAAGTTCATAGGACAATCATTATTAACCTTAAGTAGTCTACTGCTGGGCATGGACATAATTTTTTTGTCAATATTTCATTCTCTTTTCAGTATTATAGTAGTAGTATTGACCTTCGTAGCTTGTTTCCTTAGTTGGCTCTTACCACACCCATTCACAATCCGTCTCCTCACAAATTTCCAATTCTTATAAATACAGGATTCAAGTTACTGTTTTCAACTGTGTTCAACACTATTTGTACGGTTATTGCACTTGGAAACGTCGAACTATTAATACTTGAAATGTTATTACACGTTATTACTTTATTTATACGTATAATTTTATAATTTTTTAAAATTGTGTAAAGCAATCTTGTTTTTATTTCTTTTAGTATTAAGTCGTAATTGCGAGGTTACCTCAAATAAATTAGTTCAAACTCTATAACAGCTCAAAGTTTGAGATTAAAAAATGAATTCAAACTTTTGACTAACATAAAATAATTTACCATTTTTAAAATGTAATTCCTCCATACTTTAGCAGTTTGAAAAACTTTCTCTGGGGAACGCATTATTAGTTAAACACACTTGTGATGCCTGTGGTGTTGCGGGTGTCCATGGGCGGTTGTAATCGCTTACAATTAGGCGACGAGTCTGCTTGCCCCCTATACCATAAAAAAGAAAGTCCCTAAAGTACCTAGTCTTATTAAAAAACATTGATCACTGCTTGGCTCTATAAAATTTGTAAGGATCTACACCTGACAATTTGAGAGATTTATCTCATCAATACAGGCATAATCTACCACAATAAAGTATAGTAGAGTGCTACTAGTTGTCTATAAAAATTATGGAACAAAACGCTCACGAAATTCATACAAAGGAACTAATTTGTTATCGAAATTTCGATTACAAAATGTTGTCGGAAGAGGGAGCTCTCAATTGAAGCGACAACTTGTCCCAAGGGTACGATTACGATATTTCCCCGATCCTCTGGAGTCCTTGACGGCTTCACCGGCCAATATATCACGAATGTGTCCCTTCGGTATATAAGTAAAATACCCATTCGAGCCTTTTTCATTTATTTTGTTAACAGTTGACTTTTGTTTTGAAAGGGAGGCTTTCTGTTGACAGCTACCAGGTGTATGGATGTATGGGAGTTACTTAAGTACAGAGTTGTTTGCTATACAGGTTTATTGTTTTGAGATCTGAAAGTCTAAGTTCTTTATAAGTAATTTGGCAGAATTTTCTGTTACCGTTACTCGGCCGGAGTGATACCACGGCCCTACAGAAAACCGGTATGGAACAGCGCTTGCGCTGTGTTCCACCGAGTGATTGATGATACCGGAGGCGCATAACCCAACCTCTACCACCCATCCAATTCAACCCAACGCATTTGTGACCCCTTTGGTGTTGCAGGTGTCCATAGGCGGCGGTAATCGCTTATAAGGTGATGGGTCTGCTCGTTTGCCCGCTATTCCATAAAAAGTTAAAGTTAACTTAACTCAACTATTCTGGTTATATATGACGGATTCTATTCTATTCACGTTCCTCAACTCACGAATTAAGTAAAAATTAGGATGTCTTGTGGGAAGTTCTATGCCTCTTTAAGGTAACCTATGGCGGTTGATGGTGTTTCTTTTATTTAATTTGAAGATTCCAAATTGTTTTTAACTTCATGTTGTTGTGTTTTTATTCGAACTTTATTACTAGTAAAATTCAAATTAAGGTAAATATTTTATTTTAAATACTTTCTAAAAGTAAAACATACATTTTTATGTTAAAATATAGCCCCAATATCGTACGTTGACATGTTTTCATAAGGAGCGGAATGGACACGCTTGTATATTGTGTGTTTCGAAGGTAATGTTGTGGAATTAATGTTAATCTTTCCTTTTTATAGGTAACATGTATTGACAACTATATACCGGTAGGAACGTTTAGTTAAATGAACTGTACATTTTGTGTGTATCTGGTATAGGTCGCGCCTCGCAAAATTTATCAATATTTCATTGAATTCATTTACATATCCATGTGTAATGCACATTTTCAATACATATTTACATTTCTATTTTGATGGTCAATAATTTGAATTTTACATTAAATTTTTATGCGAGCTTTTTGCGTTTTTTACAAAACACCTAATTGCTAAATTAGTAAATGACTAATGTTTTTTCATCAGTCTTAATTCTTCTATTTAAAATTTGTATTCCTCGTGTTGGCTACTTTACGCCTGACTGAGTTAATCTCACCTTACTTAATACTTACCTAACACTTGGTTGATAGAACATAATTTTAAGTGTACCATAGAATAACTCAAAAAGTTCAATTTTGCAAGATTTCCTATGATACTTAGCTTTTTTTGGTTGTAGCGTGACGTTATATTGCCTTCCTCTACATATAGGCTATCAAACACTAGACTTTTTTATATTCGAACCAATAGTTCCTGAGATTAGTCCGTCAGCTAAACTTCAATAAGCAATCTTCGTGGCTTTCAGTTTATAGTATTAGTTTTCTACCAAACTAATTCTCAAAACTAGGACAAATACCTTAAAACGAAAACAGTGAAATACACAAATCTCAAATGAAATATAAAACCAAAGTTGGTATCAGGCCCCAGTTGTGCATTCGAAAGCCCTCAATGTTATTTCATCTACTTACGAAATGTGTCCAAATAAGGTTCATTCTGTTCACCTGTACCGTAAAATGTCTTACATTACTGCAAAGTGGGTATAGTAGGGCCCCAACGTTTTGAGTGGATACGTAACCTAATAAAAATGGAAAAAATAACTCCAGAAAGCGGAAAATGGTAGCAACATTCTTATAGAGGCGGACTATTAACCCTTAATATCATTCATTAGGAATCATGCTATTCTTGGTGTCGGGTAAATACACGTGTGATATTTAATTTCTAGTTTTGGTTTCCTTGGTAGTTTTTTTTGAAAATATAAATGCCACACATTTGCGATCGTAAAATGTCTCACTATGTTATATTAGTTGATTTAATTTCGACACACTGTCTAACTAAAAAACAAGTGGGGTGAGAGTATAAGAAACCATAAAAAAGAGTGGCTACGACGTAAGTCGGTAGTAAAATGGGTGAGCCTCGAACCTGCAAGATTGAAGGCAGCGACAATAAAAGACAGCATTGTTGATTAACCGCAATCATCCAAACTACCGAGTTCCTAACTATACTTATTATAAGCCTAGCACTACCAGAAAAATAATATAATAATTAATTATAATTAAATAAATCGAAGTAAACTTTAATATCAGAAATGCTATCCTTTGCCTGGCCGCCCTCCATTTTCTTTTATTAGTGACAATATGAGGTTCGTTTTGGCAACCAACAAACTCGTACAGTCTTTACATGTTGTTGCATTGTGGTTTCCATTAAATAAGGCATGTTTTACAAGTTCACGCTTTTAAAACAAGCAAATAGCGACCATATCATTAGGGTAATTAATCCTAAAATTTATGGAACAGATGTGTTGTATGGCTCTAGTTTTTTATAAAAATTTATTTGGTCTGAGGTTGCATTACTGTGTAAATAGGTTAAATTATGAAATTTTCGACGACGAGTCTATTCATGGGTTGTCATTCCGACACAGGCTCAGTAATACATAATTATTTATTTTAGTGTCTTATTTGATATGTCTATGATAATATATATTTTTATTTATTGAATAATACACCACTGCTAATGCTTGGTCTGAGTTTAGAAAAAACTGTATAAATAAATTCAGAATAATATTATCATGAACAGGACCTTACATTTTCCGCGTAGAAAGTCACTTAGAAAGCTCTATTACAACGAACAAAGACATAATAAATCAAAACAAAGGAACATTGAAGTTCACAGCGACGTATAAGTAGCGAATTTACCACCCCGCCGGCTCTAACACAAAAGCTTTCTTCAGTGACGTTGAACTGCTTTAGTTCAACGACCAAACGTATTATAATATCATCAGATAGGAATTATATAGCTCTAATAAAACCGCAAACTAATTACCAGGCTCAAGCTAATCCCGTTAGCGGTGATATCAATCCATTTATAATAATCTAGAAACGAGCATCGGTATCTTTGCTAATCCATTTGCGGTGTTATAATATAGAGGAAATATTTCTTTGCTTGGTTCCGTTGTTAGATTAATTGATGTTAAATTGTTTCAAAGAAGATTTATATTAAAAAAATGATTTAAGGATTTGGATTGAATGTTGTATTGAAATCAGGTTTTCTTTTTAAGTATGTGTCTCTATACAAGTATTTAGTTTTGGACAAGCAATTCGTCTGCGAATATTCTTACTATTAAAATATTTTGTGTATCTCAGAAATAGGTCTTGTTCGTGTATTTGCATTTTTTTATTGTATTTATATAAGGTTTAGTGTTTGAAGGTCTCTAATAGTCTACTGTCTAGTAGGTATATATAATTTTAGGTATATAATTTAATATGATATAATAATATAATAAATTTATTACCATAAAACAATATTTTTATACAAATTATATTGAGCTCTCTGATCTCTGAGCTAGGTTCAATGACCTGTGTTACAGAATTCGGTGTCTTCTCTCGTTGTTACTTTACTACTACTACTAGTCTACTGTCTAGTAAACTCAATTATCTCGTTTAAAAATATCAGATTTATCAGAAAATATAACAGTCTTGAACTAACTTTTGTTCGGTAACTACACGGTTAAACCATAAAATAAAATTTATACTGCTTATTGCTCTTCGTTATAGTTATATGGAACAATAAATAATATCACTCTACCGCATTCAAAGGCCATATATTATCATCACTTTTTAACATTGCGTCGTTGTAACTATACAGCATAATGTTAATTACCACCCACATCAACAAATTCCAAAGGTTTCTAGGTCATCCAATGGCATTTCTGATTGCCCTGGCTATTCAGAACTAACCTATTATCTACCCATAAATAAATAGGCAGCTACTAAATCAGTCTTGTAGCGGATAAAAATGCTTTATAAGTCATTAAGGGATTATGGGCTTTTATTCCACATTTCACGTCTATGAATTGTGGAATAAAAGCTAATAATAAAACCGTAAGTACGTTATATTGTGTCTACAATATAGCGTATAGGGTACAGTTTTCTTATTAGCTTTTTCAGTAGTTCAGAGGGTAAATAACCAGGCCAGGTACCGATAATTTCAAATGACTGTAGTGCAACCCAATGACACGAGAGTAAAGAGACTCAAGTGCGGTTATCTTTTGTGTGCGAATATACGTAAAAATAAATAATCGACCCAGATGTAAAAAAATTCATTCTAAAAACCTTATAAATAAAGACTAAAAATATCATTCGTATTTATAGATTGCAAAGTAACACAGAAAATTCAATCGATTACAATCATTACTATAAATTTTAACGAACATGTTAGTAAATTAATTTTAATTCTAATATATCGTTGATTCTAGCATATCACATTTCATTTTATGTACAAACAGTTTTCACGATTCCATCGCTCCACAGTAAATAAATATATTTATTTATTTAATTAATCAACTGCTCATTGCACTAAGTTTGCCCATCACGTACAGCGAACCATTACAACGATATTGTGTTCCATATATAAACGTGTTCTTAAAGGAGTGTAATTCTTATTGCGATATTATATTATATTCTTATGACTAGTCCAAAATATGAGATATATTGGATTTATCCCAAAAAATTGGGATGAGCTTGCAAATCGTGCTTAATAATATGCCAGACCAAAGCTCAAATTATTCGTCTAGGTTATTGTTCATATTCTTTTGTCTGGCGATTTCAAGTCCTCTGGGTGTGAAGGTTCAAAGCATGGAATGGCCCATTGATGTTAATGACACTAGCTTTGTTTCTTTTGCCACGGTTTGATGAGACCGTGTGTCGGAAACATTAGTAATGGAGGTTCTATGTTATTAGCCGTGTTTTTTTTCGTCTATTTGGAGAGGGTAGGTGGAAAATGCGGTTCGTTACTTCAACGCGTAAGTGTGTGAGGATGTTTGTCGACATTTTTCTCTTTTGGCAATGTAATTTGATGATATTTTTTGCTTCCCCTGAAAATAATGTGAGAAAATTTTTGTTCTTCGTTTATATTTTTTACACGTTTTATTTGAGTGTCTCGATACGTGAGTAAAATAAAAAGGCGTTCTTAAGAACGTATATAAAGATGATAAATATATCTTTAAAACAGTTTTGGATAGGTATAATTTCACCTTACAAAGAATTCTGAAACTATCTTAACTGACACCCTCGAAATGACTACACCTTTTCTATGTAGAAGCAAGCTGTACTGATTAGGGTTATCACAAGATTAAATATATTTCATCTCATGGGAAATATATTTGCTTGACATGTAACGTTAATTATAATGCCATAGGTTAGTTTCTTAGTTTTAAGACATCACTGACGAGTAAGCAGCAATAATTAGACTGCACTAAAGGCGTAGTGGTTTAAACAGGTTCCTCGTCGCTTCCTACTATACCAAAGTGTTGTGGATCGAATCCTCCATCCCGGAATAATAATCGTTTCATGAATGATTATTAATTAAAATGATTCTAAACTATATCAGAATTGAACAGGTAGCAAGACATGGTAAAAAATAAGACTTCGTTAAAAGAGAAAGTCAAGTAGAAGAAAATGATTATGTGTATTAAGATCTTATCATTTACTAGCTTATTCTCGCTGCCTTGTTCACGTAAAAGTAGGTATTTTCATCCCCTATTTACCGCCTTAGGTGTAGCATTTCCAAATTCCTTAGATTATATAAAAAACCTACATGCATAATTTCAGGATTCTAGATTCAGTGGTTTAGGCTGTGCGTTGATCTCTGGGTATCTTAGTCAGTCATTCACCTTCATCTTTTATATATACAGATCTTCATGAAGATTTTCAGATCTCAGGAATACATAAACCAAAAACATGTTTATTTATTTATGTTCATATATAAACAGAGTGGGGAAATAAAAACAGAATCCGTCATTTCATATACATAAGTATGGGTATACATTCATTCACGCTATTTCATTTCAAGTCATACATAGTCAATGGGGTGAGACCCAGCCGGACCTTTTAGCTGATGAAACGCAAAAGATTTTCTATGTAATAAGTGCAAATTTTATTATAATCATGTGTTAACTCGTCTCTCGGTGTTAGAAGGATGCAAAGGAAAAAGTAACCAGGTAAAGTAATATTTCTTGTTGGGTTCAATTTGAAAGGAATTTTTGCGAATTATTATGTTAAATTTCACCTCCTTACATTCTTGTTATTCTATAACATACAGTATTTCGTATAAAGTATATATGGATGTTCTTTCTAATTCACAACATAATCAAAATAAAATTGTAATAGCTAATTATAGTAGCTAAGGAAAATCAACATCTAATATCCATATATCTCTAGTAAGATTTACCCATATCCAAGCAAATAAGTAATTTCCTTTTAACGAAATGGCCAATATACTAAATAACTAACATTTCCCTTTGTTCGTTTGAATTGTGTCGTTATTCTTGTAAAACAACGATACGTATGTGGAGAAACAATCGCAGTAACGGTTACACGGTGTCTTTTCATTATTTCTCAACCCTTCCACCGCCATCCATTACTCTAAAGAGGAAAGGAAAGTAGAACTCGTATTTTCCTCTCTTATCTTTTCTTTTTATGTAACATAGAGGTTCAGCATTCGCTTTTTCACTAATGAAACCTCTTTAGTTGCAACGGCAATGGCAATCCGATAATGAATCGTGCGACGGAACTATTTAGTAATGTTTTCATTCGCTTTTTACCCGACTGCGAAAGAAGGAGGGCTATGTTTTTCGAGTGTATGTATGTATATCTCTTCCAAAGAAATATACATACAGTTCAGCCTTAAAGTATTTTTATGTGAGTGGTGTCAATTGATTCGTCTTAGTCGTGACAGTGACACTGGGTAATTCAAAAGTAAAAAAGAAATTAAAAATTTTTGGTGCATAAAAGTATTCTAAAAAAAAATGATTTCAAAATATACCGAGTGTGGTATTAAAAAAAAAATTACGGTGGTTACTAATATATATATCTGAATTATATGTTATATTTAAAAATAGTGAATTTAATAAGCATGTTGATGCATTCGGGTTATTTTTTGGTAATTTTACTTGTTTTAATTCAATTTTGTTAAGGCGATGTTATCACATATTTTTTTGATGGGGTCAAAAATCCTTTTGAATTTCTGAAATCCCTTTGGAGATTCTGAAGTTCGAGTATGTGGTGTTCCTACTAAAAACGACCCTAAGGACGTGTTCTGGCGCTCTAGTTATATACTTAGACGGACCTAGTTTCTATATAAGTTCTACAAATAATGTGAAAATATAAATGGTAATTGAGTATTTTTTTAAATTTTTTGTTAATTTGAGTGACATTTAAATCAAATTTTGATTTTCTTTTTTTTACAACTGCCCGATAAGGAATATACATCCTGTGTCGCAAGGGACTTTACAGACATCCAGAAAACTAACACAAAAAACACCCAGACTTCTGAGTCTAGTAACAATTTACGGATAACACAAAGTGTTGTCCGATGTGGAATTGAACCCACAACACTTAGCGCAGTAAAAAACGGCATAGCGACCGCTTGAACCACTAAGCCAAACGTGGCGGTGAATTAGTTATATCGCATAGATTTTAACTAAAATAAGAGCAGACTTGAGTTAATATATTTCAAATTTTAGTTTTTTAAGGATGCATGCGCAAGTTAAATATTTCAAAAATATATTTGTTTACCATAGTTTTATTATGGTTATAGGAACTATATTTAACTATTGAGGAGGTTTTACAGCAAAACAAGTAATTCTTGACTGAGATTTAGCTCTGAAGAGAGTAACCAATGATCCGTCGAGTGTAGGAAGAGAATGAAAATAGAAACATTATTGCGTCAACCGCAATCTAATTTTGTGAAAGGTCAAATCATGATGATACCATATTAAAGCTGTCAAATTAACAAGGTTATTTTCTTTAAACTTTATTAAAAAAGTGTATCATTTTAACAAAATTTCACAATAGGTAAAAAAGCCGGGACGTTAAACGTCAACACCACTCCATTTCACCCGATGCTTCACTGAACAGCGGATTAACTTCTACTCAAGCAGCTCAAAATCTCTTATGTAAAAGATAAAACAACTTGATAGTAATGATAGTATTATCCCCACGTGCGATATAAAGAAAATGTATTACCGTAGCGAACGGAAGGAAGCAATTTCACTCAATTACATAACGTTCAATGTTCGCAATTAGGTACGTCACTTTAAAAGCATATTAGATGGTACATTGCCACGAATAATGTAGCTATTAGTTAGATAAATAGTGACGTAGGTAAACGGCTACGGTAAGACATTTACGACAGGTCGTAGACAATTTCGTAGACCGCGTAGTAGCGCTATTCTTAGAATGTGAACATTGTAGAACATTGCCTTACTACTGTTCTGTATGCGAAAGTGTGGGTAAATGGATGTTTTTTCTCGATAGTGTGTAAACGGCTACACAGGTTTGGATGAAAATTGCCACAGGGTTAGATTACAATATTTAGAAAGACTTACTAACCTTTAAAAGCTCGAGTAAATTTACTTCTTCAACTGTTTCAATTAAATAAAGACAAATTTAGAAACGCCTCCGGATGCTTAAATATTTTAAATGAGATTTTGAAGGAGGTTGTAAAGTATCTATACTGAGAATCTGTAGGCGGTTCTAAATTCACCTTGTATTCTATTTGGGTGGTTTGTTATTGATGGTTCTATTTAATTTTACGTAGAGTTTTTCAATCAATAGTTAATTATTATATGCACGGAATTTAGATTTAAATTTAACTGGAAGAGAATGCCCTAGGCATTAAGTCCGGCGATGTAAAATTTTAGTGCATTAAGTTTTTAAATAAATAAATTTAACCTTTACCTCTTAGTTTTCGATTACAAATATATTAATATAATCAAAAAAACATTCTAAACAAACGCTTTATAACAATTTAATGGCTATATTAACACAGATAACTTAGAATGGTAGTTCTAATAACAAAGGAGGATTACAATATTAAATACCATTAACAAAATACAGGATAACAATCAAAACGAGCTTTGAGCATATACAGAACACGCTTCCAGTTGCTACTAACAAATAAATAGTACCGCAATGTTATTAAACCATATGAATGCCTTGTTTAATGGAGTAAGCAAACAGTTAATTCAAATTGGGGTGCACTTTATGCAGACGATATGAGCCGTGTTAGGCTGTGAGTACACTTCTAAGCATATACGAGTATCTACTCATATGTCTTTGTTAAGATGCTAACATCACTTGATCTGTAATGATTTAATATCAATATTTATAAATCGAAATTAAGAATACACGAGTGGTTAATTTAATACTTGCAGTTTGTTCGATAATTAAAAAGAAAATGTTTTAGAAGTAATTTTGCTTTTCAGTGGAGCTGTACCGGAGTAATATAACACTTTCTAGATAGACTGCAAATTGCAATAGGCTGATAGAAACGTAGAAGATATATTTTATATACTTTGACACACATATCTTTATGTCGTAGGGGAGGAAACGAGTAGACAATAAATGTTGTGGTTTAATCTCACAAAGAAAAACACTTTGGTAGATCCACAAATTGGCTTTCTGAGTCTGGGTGTTATTTATTTGTTAAGTCCTTTACGACACAGATTATATTCCTAATGCGGCAGCTGTCTTTAAAGACAACAATAGTGTATTTGTGTTACATAGGAATATTTTACCTATGTCGTATTGTAATCATAATTAGTCAAAGATTAAAAATAGCAAACAAGAAAGGTTCAAAGGATTGTTATGTTGTACAACGACGTGATAGAAATGCAATTGTCTAGCTACCTCGTTTTAATTGGGTTTGTTAATTGCCGCCGGTGCTGCCGCATCGTCCGTTTGTTTTCATTTTTAATTTCATCCTTCAGTGGTGCTTTTTGTCTTTGAAGCCAAATCGATATATAATTTTCACCTTTTTGCATGTTTTGTGATGAGCAAAGCCATAAAATGCTTACACAAATCATGTCATCACCGCAAGCGAGTCGGTATATGTAAAAGCCTAGCTCTCTCACAGTAAAAAGTATGTATCAGAAATATTTTTTATCTTCAAATAGACAACTTCAGTATTAGAAATATAACCTGTGCAAAAAATAAAACCATGAAACGGACGCAAAAAACAATAATAATTAAAACAACTATTAGTGGTACACAAAGTACGTATATTATCCTATGTAGAGTTTCAACCCACAACACTCAGCATAGTAGAAAACAGCGTGGCGACTGCGTAAACGACTACGCTATCAGTGCTGTCATTTAATGGAAAAAATCTTTACTAGTTAAGATGAAATTTTAAATAAAGATATGGGCGAAATAAAATAGCAATGGTACACAGTAGACGAGATCTAAGCAGGCATAGCTATAAGGATAGTCAACATTTATCAAAACATTTTAATATCAAAAGCTAGTATGTGTGTGCCATCCTATGATATACAAAAATGTCACTTACGAATCGCTCCCATTCAGTCGGGATTGATTGATGACTTAATCCTGTTTTGTGAGCTTTTAGTACCCTACACCCGATCTCTTTCACTTTATATGTTGGACCCGTCTATTGGTCCGACTATTGATGAGTAATACCGAACGCTGTGCCAGAGGTCCATGGGATCAATTCTATTTATTTTGTGGAGTATAGTTTACATATTTAAGTATGTTTTTTAGCAGTATGATTACTATACTACCATAGAGCAACATAAATGATTGGACTGGATACAAAATAGTCTGTCATTTTTTGCGGGGAATCTTCACACATGTACATTTAAGGCTGACATACAAAAGCAATCGCCTGGCACTACGAACTTATACATAACAATTAAAATAAAACATTCGCCATTTCACCCACACAGAAACTCATTCTGTGTTATAACATTGTAATGCGTTAGTCCATTTGGGATCATGCTTTGACAGAGAAGAACGTCTGGGTATGGGTACTCCCTGCCATGTTGCTATATGTATACACGCTTTCTTCGTCTAGTGTAAGGTGTCACAAGTTAATTGTATTCTTTAACCCCCCGTAGATTTGTTAAGAACAGTTTCATTTGTTTTTCAAATAATACTTAAAAAATCCACCTTATGTTACACCATTAATACCGAACAAGTTCATCGAACTTAATTTTACTTCAAGTCGGAACAAAAATAAAAGTTTCGAAAGAGTATCTTAGCAAAAGGTCCCTATCTTAATTAACGATGTTCTGATAAAAATAAAAGGGGATATCTTATAGAACCCCGGCTATTGTTTCCGACGCCATTGTATTACAATGACGAAGAATTTTCTAGTCTGCTGGCACTGGGGTTGTTTCGAAACATCGTTGTTTGGTATGAACATTGGTTTGAAAATAATGGAATAAAATCACGGTTCTCTTCAGTCGGACTGTTCATTCGATATCAGAGATACAATTCGATTGAATATTATTATACAGAGTTGCGTAGAACTTATTTGGATTTAGATGAATGGAAACCTTTCGGTTGAAACGATAGCAAAAAAATAACTATTTTTCATGTATATGAAGTGAACCACAGTATTAGGTATTGGATATATGTTTATATCATAATTTATGTTAAATTATTAATCAAATTTATACACTTATTTTTATTTAAAACTTTAAGAACGATGAAGTTCGATAGAGAGCTCGGTCATTTTCTTACATCCACTTCTTCAATATCTAAATTGGCAAATATCGTGCGAATAAAATAACAGAACTCCGTGTGCTTTTAGTTTATTAAAGCAAATACGCGCGTACGTGATCGAATAAAGGGTTCACTTTGGAATTGCTAGTATCACAAAGCTTACATTTAATTTTAAGGTCGAAATGTTAATAAACATTGTTTTATATGTGTTGACACCTATCTGAAGTTGCTCGAGCAGTAATCTTCGATAAGTTTGCCATCGTATTTGCGAGTTGAAGTGTTGATAAACAGTTTAGTAGAAGATGGTGACGCCGACGATGGATGAGAATATTGACCCAGTTATAAAGTTGGATTACAATGATTTATAGTGGACATTAAGAAGAGAAAAGGAGGTCGATGTCTCTTATTGTTTAACTAGTTTTTATCCTCAAACTATGAGCCTCGCATTTGCTATGTAATATGTGATCAATATTCTGTATTAGTGTAATAAAATGCTTAAACCGTTTAAAACTATACATTTATTAAATATGATATTAAATTTAAACACAATTGTAATTTCATATCTGTATAATTTAATTATTAATTTCTTTAAATATATATTTTTTTAGTCAAATCTCTTAAATAAAAATATCTCCTTAAGGATAAATATAAATTTACGACGGTAAAAAATCGACAAACAGATAAACAAAGCAGTTTTAATACAAACATCGTAAACTTGTGGGATGTACAATATACTCCGTAACTTCTTCCTACTTTGTACTCACAATTGAGACTTTCGTGATAAAAACTTTGTATGGCAGAACCACGGCAGAACTTATTTGCGATGGGCAATCCGCAGCGTGTACGTACATATTACTCTTTGACAATATTCTTCGTTATGAAGCGAAATTACTTAGAGGTAAACCTACTTCGAAGAATATTAATAAGTTCTTACCACAAGCTTTTGGCTCCACATAGGTTTATCCAAACCAAAATGTTTTGTGAAATATATTTAGTAGACAAATATCTAAATAAATAATCTATATGAATGGAATGATTATTACTGTGTTGTTGGTATTATATAACTCATAATTATAAAAGACGTTTAGAAACACTGCCCAAAACTAATACAAACGATAGTATAAATTATATTTTAATCATGGCTCAGAAAAACAAAATTTTCACTTTTTTTATCGGTTTTTTTCTATATTATCGGTTCTATCTCAAAACCAAATATCTTTTTATTCAAGATTTTTTGTTATAACGAATTTTCAATCGTCAGTGAGAAATGAGCTCGATGACTATGATGATGACTAGTGAAGGGTCATTAAAGTCAAGTATATTTATATCCTTATTGAAAAGTCTAACATAAACTACTTTCTACCTTCTCACTTTTTGGGAGTGTATATTTAAAGTAATCTTTATATTACTAGCTTTTGCCGGTAACTCCACTCACGTGTATATTGGTTTTTGCGCTAAATAGCAGCCTATGTTCTCCCTAAAAAAATTATGTATCACCCTGCCAACTTTTATTGATATTTATGCAGCAGTTAACGTAACAAAGATACAGAATTTCTTTCGAATTTATGATATGCATATGAATTACAGTTATTGATATTTTTATAACCACCCTTAACTCAATCAACAGAAGTCTGGGATAGGTAATGCATGACATAACTTCATCAACATCAGCTTATCACAGTCTACTGCTAGACATAGGCTTTTCTTAGCTTCTCGCATCCAGCTCGTGCCAGCTGTCTTGCGTAGATTGCGGTCTTCACTCGAGAACCGTTAACTCAACGGTTATCAGTTCTGCGGCTAATATGGCCAGCCCACTGCCACTTGAGCTTGCTAATCCTGTGAATAAGCCTACTCAGTTGTTATTACACGAAAATGCGAAGAACATCCATGTAATAAATATTCGGGTACCTACGTAGCTGAATGTTCTGAATTTAAATGAAAATATAAAAGCCCAGTGCATTATAATAATAATATTACAAGCTGACCCATTTCCAAAACTGTACGAGAGTTCATTGTATATTTTTCTACAAAACATAAAGTATGAAAATACAAAAATGGGAACTGGTATTTTCACGGAACAGAGACCAACATTTGGCATAGTGTACTTTAAAATACCTGGGACAAAGAGAACTTCAAAGGAGTATTTTCTATTGTAAAATGAAGCTTATTTTAATATGAAAATACTGGGGAAATTTATTCCAAAACCGGCTTTGTAAATTTTATATTTAAAAACCGTGGCAAACCCCCTTCAGTGAAATTGTAAAGAATGCTTTAAAAGCACACAATGAACGCACTATTAAAGTGTATTAAATATTATTGTATTGTGAAAATATTTTTGCATTTGTACTTGGAAAAAACTTTATATATAGTGTCATTTTTCATCATCTTCTATAAATTTATGAAGTGATAATAATTAGTCAATTTCAATCATGTCTAAGTTAATCGAAGCGAAGAATATTATTAGTGTGGTAACCAATACAGTGACATTCATCCCATAGGAATTTTTTAATGGAATAAGAGGCATACGAGCAGACGTATCGCCTAATAGTAAGCGATTACCGCCGCCCAGGGACACCCGCGTCATCGGTTCATTGCCGGCTTTTGGGGGATGGGGAGTATGATGAGGGAGGTGTTGGGATTGCTGTCAATTTCACTCGGTGAAACACAGCGCAAGAGCAGTGTCAGACCGGTTATTTGTGAGGCCGTGGTATGTCTCTGATTGAATCGGCCTATTCGTGCCGAAGCGTGGCTCTCTCATGGTAAAAGTAAAATAAGCGTAAAAACATCACTACGTTAAAAAAGCAAAGGGTATAGTAAGACAAAAGCTCCTTTATGAGGAGCAGCCTTGAGTCCAGCAGTGGATTATGAAAGGTTCTTGATGATTGATGAAAAATATTATCACCATTTCTTTACAAACATATTATCACTAGTAACAGATAGATAAAAGGTTCTAAAATAGCAAAATTACTTAACAGTAAAATAACATTAGTGGTGTTATACAGAGCATAATCTTAAATATAAAATTTTCGTGTCGCGGTGTTTGTTACCAAATTTGTGTACATATCGGATAGATCTGAAAATTGACCAAAATCAATTTTTCGTACCTTTAAAAATATTTTTGTTATTTTTTTATATATATTACAAAACAGCGTTTGCCGGTTTGGTTAGTTGTGTATATAATAAATCAATGATGCGTTTCGCAATGTCCATACTTTCACCGTAATTTAATATACTTCTAAATTTTCTGTTCACTTTATGAAGTAAGACTTTAAGAACGCTTGTGAACAAAGGGAAGGTATTAACATCGTGTTTCAATTCTAAAGAAAAATATTTTTATAAAGGATCTGTTTGAAATAAAGCTGGGCAGACGAGATGTGTTCTTAAGGTTTATTATTCTTTTGTTATATTATAAACTTGTCTTTGTACTTTATACAACCTTAGTCTTATCTATTTCTACTAATATTATAAAAAGATAAAGTTTCTAACTTTGTTTGCATTTTGTAGGGTGCTATCTTCGGAAGTACTAATCTGATCCTGAAAATTCTTTCATTAATAGAAAGCGACACTATGCAGGAGTGACACGGGTCATATTTTGTTATGATTAAACTTTTCAATATGATTTATCATCCAAAGTTTTTTGAAATTACGACCACCGGCATTGGAAATAAGGTTTCTTTTTCTGGCAATTACGAATTAGTTTATGGGAAATACAGTCCACAACACACCATATCAACATACTTTCTCAGTCTCTTTCTGGACATTGGCCTCTGCTTAGAAATGAGGTTATAACCTACTATAAAATGCTGGCCAGATGGAACGGTTTCAAATTTACCTTCTTATCGCAAAGACGTTGTCCTGCGTAACTTTTTTAATCGCTTCTTATAGCATCCATGAGATGAATAGAAGTACTCTGTATTACTAATCCGTCACCACACAGAGATAATATACAGTACAAGATTATTCTAACAAAGATTTTTAAGTGTAACGCTACATTTGTTTAATTCAAAAGTTGTGAACGTGTATTGTGGTTTTGAGGGTAGCGTATACACCACACTTCTGTTGAACGTATCGTCCCATGAGGTATTGTAGCACGTGTCTGTACATAGGGCATCCATTTCCTTGACTGTATAAACTTTGTATATATATATATGTATATAACTGTTGTTAATATGTATAGCGGCCTTGCTTTAGAGCTGTTGTTAGTCGCGGAATAATTAAATACTACTTGTCTTGGTAGTACTATGGGACCAACAGGTCATGACTGTGAAGCTATAAATGTAATATTTCATGGACACTTAGTATTATTATCTTAAGTTATCATTTTATTTACATATTTCGTTAATTTGACTTGTTATAAACTTTAGACGAGATAAGTATAGTTTAAATTGCCTGATGCTTCCGTTTCGACCAAGTTGCAAATGACGTATTCACAAACTCATCGTCAGCCTATTGCATCTCCACTGCTGGACATAGGCCTTTCCAATTTCACGCCACTTAGTTCGATCTTCGGCTTCTCGCATCCAGCTCCGAATCCAAATTCGGTATTTTTGTTAATATATTTTCGTTAAGGCACAAGAAAAAATGGAGAGCAAAACGTACAAATGTGAGGAAAACTATAAAAAAAACATTTTCCTATACAAACCATAGAGTAAATTAACACATCTGTAAATAATTTCATCAGAAGGAAGTCTATCGGGACAGCTGATACCACAAAAACCGGGCGATATATCGGACGAACAATCATCTTTAAAAAAATTTTAGCGCATTTATTTCAAAATCTTTTCAGCAATGCTCTTGTAAAAACTATTTCTGAGAGTATGTATATTTCATAGAATAAATCCTAAATGCAGAGTATTATCAAAAATTCTACAGTAACATCGCTTTCTCAAAGTTCACCCATTATTCTCAACTTCTCAACTAATTCAACCAAAACCATTTTATGACTAATCATAAATCGTATGGACGTAGCCCGAAGGAGAACTTCGTAAGGAATGTTACTTCTAAACGATTATATTTTATAGTTCGTAAAATATAGCAATTTTCGGGGTGGAGGCGAATTTTTATGGCGTGAAAGGTAATATCAACGCTGCCTTTTAATGAAAAAATCTTCATCTGACTCGATTTTATGATAACAATATTACTTTCTTTTAATGTCTCGTCGAAATTACTTACTGGGAATACACAGACGTTGTTTTATTGTGATACATAGCAATAGGAGTTCATTAATTGGTATACAATCATTCAGTACAGTCCTCTTTAATTTGGTACAAAACTTTAACAATGCAAATTTGAATATATAAAAAAAT
Source organism: Hyphantria cunea (assembly GCA_003709505.1). Lineage (NCBI taxonomy): Eukaryota > Metazoa > Arthropoda > Insecta > Lepidoptera > Erebidae > Hyphantria > Hyphantria cunea. The sequence goes on from PKRV01000138.1 coordinate 404,135, forward strand.
ATATGCTAGTTTATTGCAATTTTCCGTGGGAGAGCCACGCTTCGGCATGAATGGGCCAGCTCGACCGGAGTGATACCACGGCCTCACAGAAAACCGGTGTGATACCGATGAAACACAGCGCTTACGCTGTGTTTCATCGAGTGAGTGAGGATACCGGAGGCCCATACCCCAATCCAACGCCCCCTATCCCCCTCACCAACCCCCTTCCCCCCAGGCCGCCATAGTGTGGGTCACCATGCTGCATTGTTCTTTTTCGCATTGAGGATGGTGACCACCACTCTTGGATTCTGGTCATGCTTTCCATCAGGCAGGGCAGAGTTATTTTGGCAGCTAAAATATATAAAAAAAAAAAATAAAAAAAAAATAAAGAAAAGCCTGTGACCTTCCTCAACAATTATAGTGACTTCAACTTTCATTAAAATCGCTGAAGCGATTTAACCGCGAAAACGAAACGGACAGACATAGTTACTTTCGTATTTATAATATTGGTATGGGTGCACTAATAAACCTATATATTAACTTACTCAGTTAAAAAACAATAGAATAGAGAATTCTTTAAATATAGCAATAGATTTAAAGAGATTTATATTTAAGAACGGTCCAGTCACAACAAGACAACATTACAAGTATTTTTTCCATCTATATGAATTTTCAAGACAATCGTAAGTTGCGTATTTATCCTAAATACTACCCAAAATAGAGTAACCAAGCATAAACTTTATTAGAAGATCCCTATCATTGGCAACATAAAATAAATTCTCCCGGTCAAACGCTGCCACGTAACAGCCATCCTGATAAATAAGGATACTTTCAAGGCTATTATGTAAACTGGCTATCTTCTAAACAACGTTATTTATGCGGGGACAGAGACGACCCTATATCGTACCTATCGTTACTGGTTCGTTATTTGTCAAACAATTTGTGAGTATCGCTTTGTGTATCTTTGTCATACAAATATGAAATTTAAGGGACCAAAGTTGACAGAGGACATCTTATATGCATATTAGGTAAGATCTACAGGAATTTTAGTAATGATTGGAAGAATGATAACAGGCGTAGGGTAGGTTGTAGGTAGGTTTGGTAAGAGTTACTCATTTTAATTAATATTCACATATATTTTTTTTATTCGAATAGAAGTAAGCAGTTACTATTATTTTTTACGTTTTAATAATAACTGTAAAGCTTTCTATGTCTCACATAAATGTACAGATATTTGACATCGACTTTTTAATATTAGAAGACAAACAAACGTGTTTTTTTATACGTATATATAAATAAAAGAGGAAGGTGGCCAACTGATTAAGATACCCAGAGATAAACGCACAGTCCTAACCGCTGAACTTGAATTCTGAAATTTTGGTATGTAGTTTCTTTATATAACGTAAGTGAGTACTAAGAAAGGAATAGGTAAGGGGGGTAAAATAGGAGATGAAAATATCTACTTCTGCGCGACCGAACTCGCGGGAAAAGCTAATTTTTAATAAAGGTAGGCAAACAAGCTGACTGGTCACTTGCCGCTGAAAAGCAAACAAATAACTACTTACTTAATTTTAGTTTTCTATAATGCAGAAGCATCATTAGGCCGTCATGATGCGGGTGACCATGCTTTGTTATATTGTCTGCATTCGCAGTGAGTATCGTGACCAGAACTCTTGGATTCAGGCATCAGGCAGGGTAGAGTCAATTTGGCAGGTACACATAAAAAAGAGCCGGTCTCATTTCTATCGAAAACTTATCAGGGCACTACACGTGGCATACACTAACAGCAATGGCAGAGTGCCATGTTTAAAGACACGGATAAAAGCAGGGCACCCCTTATTATCTGACTTGAGAGACCTATATCTTATCTTCTTATACGTATACCACAATTTATTACACTATTACAGTATGAGCACAAATTGTATTTCATTAGACAGCTTTAGACGGCTGATTACTAAACTTAATGGAACTCGACATTAATAGTGTTGATCTAGATATTTGAACATGTACCTACTATGTGACTATAATAAGAAATATTTAACGTTATTAAGGTTAAAGACTGGGCTCTTGTATCATTTGTTTGGGGTTTTATGGGCCAGAAAAGAGTAGGCTGAAAGTTAATTAGGTCGATGGTCTAAGGAAGTTGAAAAATCTTTTATTTGGACCAGTTTACATACGGACATACTTGTTTGTTATAATTAATAATTATTTCTTCTTCTTCTTAAAATGAAGCGTAATTATGTCTTTTAGAAATTGAGACCGAGTGGCAAGTTTATCTTCACAGACTATAAAATGAAGTCGCTTTGACTGTCTCTCTGTTCGTTTAGACCTTTAAACTACTTAATGAATTTTAATGCAGCTTTCAGCAATACATATAGTGATTCAAGAGGACAGCTAATATCTATACTAATATTATAAACGCAAAAGTTTGTATGGTTGAATGTTTGTTACTCTTTAAAGGGAAAACTACTTAATGGATTTGGATGAAACTTTACAGTAATATACCTGATAGATTAGAATAACACATAGGCTACTATTTGCCGCGATAACCGACATATACGTGGGTACAGCTGTGGGCATAAACTAGTGTGTAATATATGCATATTACCTATAGTAGAGGAAAGCCGAGAATTTCAAAGACTTCCGTGCGAAGCCGGGCCGAGTAGTCACAAATAAGAAAAGGATTTTTACAAATCAATTCGCAATTTATTTATTCAGTTTTCTGAATTAACAAACATAAGAAAATCTGCATCCCACTTATGAATCCCTTCATTTTCATGAGGTCGATTAAAATTTTTAGTTACCGCGCAACGAATTTATGAAATTATAAATTTTTGTTGCAGAATTACTCACATTCTACTGTCTTTTCCTCGAGAATTCTCATTTGTTACGTTAGGAGCTTCGTATTTCATATGTTGATGAAAAATGTATAAAGCTGGTATATTTTTAGTGTCGCTAAGGAACGGAGAAATGGGGTAAACAGAGAGATCGGTTTATACTGCGGCAATGTGATCTGTGGCTTAAAAAAACGAGTGTGCTTTAGACCTTATGACTGAACTAAAACTTCCTTATATATAACTGACTATGAAAGAAAATGTGTGTTCCTATCTCTCTCTCTCTTGCCCCTACAGTAATATACTAACTTATATATCTCTCAACTTCCGTTTGCCTCGCCCGATCACACTTTTCGTATCGCTCTGTAACGTTGTTGCTTTCTGAACTTCGAAACGATCTAACAGATCACCTATTATCATGTTTCTATTTTTAAAATATGCTTTTTGCTTGCGTACCTAAGACAAGATAATTAACCTCATGTTTAGACCAATAGAAGTCCAGCATGGTTAAAAAGATACTCAAATAAAGTTCCGTGGGTCAGCCCGTAGTATTTTCTAAACGTAAAGTTGTTTCAAACTTTTTTTATTTATCTTTTCTCTTTTAAAAAGACAACTCCCGCATTAGGAAATATCCCGCGGTGGAAAGTACACATATACATAAAATGGACACAAAGATCGCACAAAAAATTATCGCGTGTTGGGTTTGAACCTACAACACTCAGCTCAGTAGAAAACCTCTACACTAAGTGAGTAGTAATTTAAATAATTATTTGGCATATTTATAAATATTTAAATCAAATTTTTAAGTACTATTGGTTTGAAAGCTAGAAAAACTATTGATTTGCATGTTAATTTTAAATGAAAAGCACATGTCCATTATATTTCTGTATCTTGACAACTTAATTCCGATGCTCATGATGTTAAACTAAAGTAAAACTTTAGTTGCCCATAAAGAAAAACTTAACTAAAATAGGTCAAAGCAACTAAAAAGCAAGATATTTAAAACCGACGTTTCTACAAGTATATTTATTGTAGTCTAAGTCAGATTCAATTGTAATTTAAAATATCATATTACAGCTATAAATTTGTATCTATAATTTTGTTATAACTATAACATAATTATGGTTATATTATGGTTGTCTGGAAGAAATCGCCGAGAGCGATAAGTCCGCCAATTGTTATACATATTGTGTGATTGTTCCTGTTGTACCATTTCGTACTATGTATATACAATAAAGATAAATAAATAAAAAAATAAAAATAAAGTACAAGTTTAATTTTCCTGGCAAGTACAGGTTATTCAGTATTTCATTTAACATTCTGAATTTGTAATATAAAGCAAAGCTGTTCCTCAGTCAACTGTATAAAATACTAGCTGACCAACCACGTAACCTCGTTTACTTCTTGATTTGTTCCTAGCCTAATAATTTTCCCCTGTTTTTGTAACACTCTTCATTAGTGCTCCGCTCCTATTGGTCTTAGCTTGATGTTAAATAGCCTATAGCTTTCATCAATAAATGGGCTATCCAACACTTCTAGAATTTTTCCGATCGAACCAGTAGTTTTTGAGATTAGCGCGTTCAAGCAAACAAACAAATTCTTCAACTTTATATATTAGTATAGATAAGATTTATTAATTCATTATTTTGCTGCTGAATGCCGGTGGCAGCCTTGTAGTTCATATAATTGCTGTTTCATTATATACAATGTTAAATTAATTATTATAATAATAGTACTACGAAAGCTTGTTATCATGCAATACGGGAATTAGCAGTCGTAACACGCATTATGACTTTTTTCATCCCCAGCTTTGTGCTCATCTGAGAGATAATTGGTTTTACTAATTAATTACCTATTGCTATTGTAGCGTACAAACTTATATCGTATTGTGTTTGCTTTTGAGCTAGTATTAACTAGGTACTCCATACATAGTGCAAATTTATAACTCAGCCTTGTTGGAATAGTTGAGGACAGAACCTTGAATGACTGATGGGGATAGGTAAGATCGAGGGAAAAAGATCCAGGGGCCGTAGCCCGTTGCGCTGTGCAGACCATGTTTACCCTACTCTTGGTACTACGATTCAAGCTGCCCTGCACACTGTTCAAAATAGAAACAGGTGTCGAGCTATCACTCGTAGAATGGCGACCCTAAAAAAACAAGCGTTGGAATATTGTGTAATTTACAAATTAAAATCATTCATGACTTTTCAAATCAACAACATATACTCATAGATAATGTACGAGCCACACAGGTATATGTTATGTTAAATCCACATGTAATGTAAGAACTCGAGCTAAAATAGTAGGGTAGATCCTTCATTTGTCGGCCGGTGGTCTAAAGTGTGGTTATAAATAGCCGTCAGTGAGAACATTTTTCACGGCAGCCTCAAAAACCGTACAATATTTCCGGTGCTAACGTGAAAACGGGCATAATAAATAGCTTACTATCGGCACCACTTGTAAACCCATACGTTTCCTCGCTGCGCTTTCTATTTGACTTGGAACAAATCATAGTCATTTGTATACTGTTGAGGTTAGTAGTTTATTCGATCTTAAGGAATTTATGTGTTACGATATAGATATTTTAGTTCTATAATATATATTAAATTAGTAAAACAGAGATATAATAGCAGATGAACTAGTTTTCTTTTAAAAATATTTACTTTCATTTCATTGAGGAGCCATGCTTTGGCACAAATGGGTCAGGTCGACAAATCATAGCACTTCATAGAAAATCAGTGTTTAGCCGCACGGATGAGATAGTGGCTTAAGTAATCATCTCTGCTTTCTACTTATCTGAGTATCATGGGATTAAATCCCACGTGGGATAGCACTATGTATGATCTACAGTTTTGTGTTGTGAGTCTGGGTGTTTTTTGTAGCTAGCTCATGTTTGTTTGAAAAGTCCTCAGCGATACAAGGTACATTTGTATTACGAGAATTTTACATAAAAGTGTTTTTAACAAATCTTTTATGTCTTTTAATTTCCTAGTTCAAGAAAATATCCGCGATATTCAGGGGTGTCGATAGTCACTTAACATTAGGTGGCTTATCTACGTGCGTGTCCCCTATACTATAAAAATGTTGTTAAAGATAAATTCCATTCTTTAAAGCTGCTTAAACCTCAAGTAACCTTACAAGGGAACCTTGCCAGATGCAAATAAAAGATAAAGGTAATGTGGTAGTATCATGTGTGTAGTAAACACGGTTCGTTATTGAAAAGATGCTAAGCTATCAGACGGAGGACTATCTTGCTTCCTTGTATTATGATCATGACGTCAGAGCTTTCTTAGCTGTACAACATTTCAGATTTCTTGCATAAGTTAAGAACATGCCGAATTTGCATGTCGCTGTAAATACAATCCTATTTGAAGAAAATGTAGTCGGTAATACTATGACAAAGCCACTTTACACGCGGGCTTGGTAGTTAAATATGTATATAATTTTCATTATCAAATTGTAATCGTATACAGTTCCAAAGAGCTTTTGAATAATAATTATGTTTCAAGATGTTATTATTACTTCAGAGCCGTTTTGGAGGATACTTAATTAGAATTTGACGATTAATATTACAGTGTATTCACAGATTTATATATGTAAATACACTGTAACAAAGGCTTGTTTCGTGTTTGTTTTGTGTTTATTACTTTTAATTTGTTTTTAAAAAAGTCAAATTTCGCTTCATTGGATTTTTGGCAGTTACAAGCTTAACTTAATTGTATATAATATTCTCATTATAAACTTTAGATGAAAAATACTACGCAAATTTATTTTAACTTGCGTGAAATCTAGGCACACTTCTGGTTTTTTTAAATGGAAAGGAAATTAAAAATGGTCAATGTTATAAAATTGTAACAAAACGTATGTACTGGTTGTAATAAGTCACTTAACTTTGATTAGTATTGTGCATTATGCAAAGTCCTACACCAGTTTATAAACCATATTATATTTTTTATTGCGTGACCAGTAAAGAGTTTACATAATAAGGGGTGGTTGTTCATGGTCAAAGAGCGTGTTTCGCCAATGCCGTATGACCACACCCACGAGATAACTAAAAAGCTTAACTTTACTTATTCTGTTAAAGAAAAAGAATAGTGTCTTATCGTTGACTTTTTATTGCCAATGATTTAATTTTATTCTTTTTGTATTCGTAACTTAAATGGATCGTGTATTTCTTGTTTGTCTTTTTTGTTTAGAAAGGTTCGTGTCTTTTATTTCCTTTAAGAGTTGATTTAATGAACACCGGTACTTTAGTATACAAACCTAAAAACAGATGCCTGTATAAAACATATAATTTGAACAACTACAAAACATTCTGCGTTTGGAATATCTTGAAGACACATATTATTTTATATTAATTTCAGTAGATTGTTTCAACCTTGACCAGTTATAACCATATTTGTTATAATTCTGAAAAGACGTAATAGACTAAAAGCTCAAGGTTTCAATGGCAAAATAACTGATATTTACGGAATTCGATCTTAAAAATTTATGCTAATAATACTTCTCAACAATCGTCCTGAAAGTTTTCTTGTAAGATAAAAATGGACGATATTTGCTTATATACTATGAACTTGAACACCATTCCACGTCTATACAGTAAATTTACATAGAAATAGAATAGAATGACCTAGGAGTTTTTTTACACAAAAATATATCGAATCACTGCTCGCTACGGGACGTGACCTCTCAAAATATGCAAATCAATGGTTTCCTTGAGAAATGTATTGTGTATATTTTTCCTTAGCCATCAACATAAAAAATAAAGTGAATATATTACTCAGACATATTCGCCCCTTGTTTCAGGTGAGTGAGTCAATTGGCCTGGAGGCACGCAACCGGGGCGCCTACCCTACTTTGAAGTTATATAGGTAGCTGATACCAATGTGGTACGTTTGACAATGAAAATCGATACAGCGAAATAACGTATGTGGTGTTTATAGGTAGGTTGAATATGTAAGTTTTCAAGGTAAACTAAACATAGTATAGAAGGGTAACAAGGTAAAACAATTGAACCTCGTATTATTTGGCTTAAGTATTCGGTAGTAATTAGGTCGTCTTAGATGAATAATATTCGTGCTATTATTAATATTTGAGGTATACAACAAATTGCCGACGTTGATTAATTTAATTGTTTTGTATTTCTGTTCACAGTAAATACATATATTTATTGTGAGACGCTAAACTGTTCGAGTATATTAAATTCTAAAATTGAAAACTACTTGAAAATCTGTTCAAAAGGAATAGTGATGCGAGTAAGAGTCAATCAAAAAACTGATGAATAGAAAAGTGTTCTATTTAATTTCTTTTTTTGGTTATTTTTATTACTTTTATTTAGCGTACAAATATACTGGGTTCCGTGGTTTTACTGTTCATTACATACATAAAAAAAAACAAGTTTTAATACTGAAGCACAAACGGTAATCAAACAAACATAAATCCTTACTTCGACGGTGTCGATGTTAGATTCGTCGTGTCGTCGAATGAATCGTTTTCCTGGCCTACATTATTCTCAAGATTATTTGGATTTGGCTACTATTTCGTTTCGCAAAAATTGAATTGCGTGCTTCCTAAGGAAGCACTTATTACTACAATAATGTTTAATTATTCAATCGTCAATCTAATAATCTGATAACTTTATTAGAGAATGCTCCAATAAATATATTACTGAGACGGCAAAAGGAAGGTCAGTAAATACAAACGGATCGGAAATCCAATTAAACTTGCTGTCGACAGGAAATACGCTATGCCGTCCACATAGGTCACTTCCGGTCTGGAAATTACATGGCTAATAGTTTTATCCCTCGTAGGCCGAGGGTTATTAAGGTAAATTATAAAAATTTAATGTACGCGAACTCAGTAAAATTTTTAAAAGGCTGGCAATAAGACAGTGTAAGTAACTATATATAAATCCTCTACTCTGAATTGGATATCAGGAATTAGGAATTATTCAGCTTAAAGATAGGTGTTTGTTACAGAATAGGGTAACTTTGGTCATGGTTTTTTTTTGCATTCAAAACTTCGTTTATTCGGTACATAAGCTTTTTGTTTAACGACCAAGTTTAAATGCTTATTGCTTGGAAGTTACCTATATGCAATTAGATTTTGGCATGGACAATACAGAAACCTGATATTTTCTTTTAGCATATTTCTCAGAAATTTTAATAAAGATTTACTAAGAAGTAAACTATGAATCACACACTAAACATATTACGTTTTAAGGGAACTTGATTGGATTTCAATGTTGAAACACTTTTAACCAAAACAGCTTTCACAAGAAATTCGTTTCGCATCACTAGTCCCGCTATTAAATTTACTAAGGAGTAAACGATGAATCAAACACTAAAAATATTACATATTAAGGGAACGTGATTGGATTTCAATGTTCAAACACTTTTAATCAAAATAGTTTTCACAAGAAATTCGTTTCACATCACTACTTCCGCTATTAAAATCTAACCCCATCTGCGTTCGATAGTTACACGGGTTTTTTTCGATAACCCTGCAATATCCTGAAGCATCCAATCAATACGACAGCCGCTCCGAGGTGATTGCTGTTTTCAATCTGCCGGGTTATACGAGTACGGGACACGACTTTTTTCTGTGGTGATATACAATCGTAGTCTGACTGTCGTATCTACTATCCATACATATGTTTTATTTAAGCGAAGTATATGTGTATTTCTTGAAAGACTTGATTTTAATATCGGCTTTCGCGATGAAATACAAATATCTCGACATTTTAAGGTCTAAATAAAATGTCTAAGTAAAATAGTTGCCCTTCGATTCGGTCAAAAACCTCCTTTGAATGAATACAATTGAAAACAACCTTACCTTCTTATTTATTTTTAGGATTGCTGTCGACAGCTTACAGTATATAAATAAATTAATAATAACTGCTAATAGCACTCACGAATAACTATTTTAGTAGGTGTTATTTAGAAGAGCAATAGTTATTAACTAACGAGTTTTTTCCAGCGAGAATCGTGCTTTATTATGGAAATGATGTGGTTGTATAATTTGAACATCATCAACAACCCATAATCCCACTGCTGGACTCGGATCTAGTCTCAGAATTAAAGCCATATGTTCTCTCGCTGGCCGAGTGTAAATTGGCGACTGGTTGTCGCGGCTACATAATCTTGTTCTTGGATGTTTTCAAGACGCCCAAAGGCCTCCAACTAAGCTTGCAATCGTTGCTTACCCTCGGTGATTGATTCTAATCACCGAGTGCAACTGGGCTGTGGATGTCTGTTTGCGCATAATTCTTATTAATATTATAAATTCGAAAGTAATTTTCTGAAAGTGTGTCTGTCTGTTTGTTACGCTTTCACAGTTAAGCCGCCGAAACGATTTGGATCATTGTATCTAATATTATGAACGCGAAACTTTGTTACTCTTTCGCGCAAAAATTACTCAACGGATCTTGATGAAATTTTACAGTAATATAGCTTAAACATCAGAATAACACATAACGACATGCACGCGGGCGGAGCGGTGGGCAACACCTAGTATATTATATTAATTTATTTTTATTATGTTGTCTTACAATATAAACTGCATAGCATTCAAGTACATGCATAATTAGACAATGGCCTGTGGGTACACAGACTACACAGTTTTAACTTAGAATGCCTGTTTGCAACATTACAGAAACACACACTAACATAATTTAATGTGAAACGTTAACACGTGTATTTTAGTAAGGCTCTCTAAAAGTTGGGTATGAAACCACAATTATTACAAAAAAAGAATATACACATACATAGGTTACTCATCAGTGACTTACCAATTACACGTTATATGTACACCTTCATCTTAAATATAAATATTTAAATAAATATTTCAGACGTCTAACACACAACGCCATCAAATCCCAAACTAAGCAGAGCTTGTATTATGGGTACTAAACAACTGATATATTTTTTTTTTGTAAGTACATACATATTATACATAGATAGATAGATATTGCACATGTTATATTCTTGTTTAACTTAATGCGTCCTAAATCCTACTACTATTACTTTTATACTACTGTTACGTACGTACTTAGAACGTATATGTAAATGTATAAACACTGTTCAAAGAATCACGAACACTGATACAATAGTAATAATATAGTGTACACTAGTACCCGAACTAGGCCGGGCCTGTATCTGAGATGCTAGTCATTATCTCGATTCTTCCGAAGACATTATACATTCATTTTATGGCATATTAATAATACAGATATGGTTATTCAGTAGTATCAATCACATTCACAAGCTTTACGAATTCCAATATGTAACTACCCTCACTTAGAGAATTGTGCGAACAACGTTCAAGAAAACAAAATTTAGACCACGATATATTTTAGTTTAAAAATTTGGTTGGTTTGATTGATTTCGGTATAGAGGTATATTGGACGTTGGAGAAGGATATAGGCTTATTTTTGTTGCGATAACCGACGTATACGCGGGTGCATCCGCGTTCATAAGCTAGATAACTATAAGCAACTTTCTTTCTAAGAATAAGTATTATTATTAAACCTGCTCTAAATTATTTCTATTTATTGTTACATCTATTTTCTATCAGTACTTGATAATAGAGTCCATAATAACATTAACCTGAACAACCGAATTAAATCAAAACTCAATCCAGTTTTCAATTATTTTGACACAATATTAGCACAGATTAACTGGTAACATTACTGACAACCAGCTGTCATATTGAACGAGTTTTCCATATCAAACCGTATTGGTTGTAATCCTCAACAACGCATGTATTTAATTAAACTATTTACTCGCGCATATACAGAGTAAATATAAGGGAATATTAAACTTTTTCACGGCAATGGCTGGTTGTTTATTTCAATAAAACTGTCTACGTGATTGGGGGACTGTATTGTGGATGTGATACTTCTGAATTTAGTTTGATCACGTTTTTCCGTTAGCACATGTTCCGTTAGCAAATTTATGTGAACGAATTATGTTTTTGTTGATATTACCCGCTACATTTCAAAACGTTTTGTTGATTTATAATAGCCGTTCAGTTATTGGTTAACATAAAGCGATCATCATTTTTGGTTTAAATATCAAATTTATAGGAATGCTTTTCGTGAGTTTTAAGTTTTACAAGTGAAAAAGAACAGTAATCACCTGTATAAGTTATTTACCTATTGGATAAAGAACTGTATAGATAAAAACATACAACGCGGGAAACTAAAAAAAAATGGTGCGATGGACGGCCTTATCGTAGTCTACTTTCTCTTTCAGACAATCTTTAGATGGAATATACGATTTAGTAATATGTAATTTATCGTGCACATTTACAATTACACTATTATAGCAAATATTACAAAGTGTAATTACACGTACATATAAAAAAATGTATATTCACACACGTACATATATAAAACGACTGTCTTTTAAAATGGTACATATTTCATATTTTCAGTAGCGCGTTTTAAATATCTTTATATTACTAAATATACCACTATATTTTCTACATATATGAAGTAAATTTTCTATCATAAAACTGCAAAAAATCCGAAACCAGCGAGAGCGTGTCCCCTTCAGCATATCCAGTTGTACGATCACCGGAGTGCGAGCCAAGCATTCGTTCGGAAATTGCATCGCGACGTTTTGCTCCATTTTCACTCATTCCGAAACGTGCGCTAATTGCTTCCAATCTATTGCTTTTTAATGTGTTTGCACGAATCGGAAGTTTTTTCCGATGATTTTTGTACAAGAGTACACAATAATCTGAATTGTAAAATCTTTACGTGACCAATTAACGGGAGTTGTATTCGGCGTTACGTTATATTCGTATTATTGTTCATTTTGGGATCGAATTTACTTAAGCTTTGGTGTCGGTTGAAAACATATGATAAAGACTAACTTCATAGATTTTATTATGGTAAAAGACAACTGTCATAGTCCCTTTTGTTCTGAATTGTTCTAGCAGTAAAGGTTTTATGGCATTCAAAAATATAGAAATACAAGATAAATATTAAATATAAAAGTTTAAATAGAAAACACAAGATATAATGGGTACTAATCTTGACTGTTGACTCGATAGTTTATATTTGAAACTGATTGTGTGATGAACATGATAATTTGTATTTTATCTGTACTTTGTGTTTTGTTATTGAGAATCTTGGGAGATACCTATTTTATTTTATTGAAAGATTATATTTACTATATTAGATTATATTTACTATAGTATAGATTTTGCCTTGATTTGGACATGTGAGGAGTGTGTAAAGTTGCCTACAAATGCCTACTTCTTAATGACATACATGCATGTAGCTCGATTGGTAGCATCCAACACCGGGCCCTATAAAATGTACATTATAGCTAGGTTGAATAATTGGCCTCAAAATATGACAATTTATTTATAGTACCACGTTATAAATATAGGAACTAAGTAGCCTGAAATATCAACTATACTCCATATTAATATTTTAAATTCGAAAGTAAGTCTTTCAAGTCTTTCACGGCTTAACCGCTACACCAATTTCAATGAAATTCGGCCCGAATATACTTAGATTCTTGAGGAAGGACAAAGGCTATTTTTTACCGCGATAACTAATGTATACGCTGTTGAAACCTCAGGCAAAAGCTAGTAAACCTACAAACATTACTGTTTACATGTTAATAAAACAACTTGACAGCAAAAGCATGCCGCTCAAAGTTTTACATACAATTTTACACTCACAAGCTGTTCAATATCCTTGTAAAGTGGATTACACCTTCGTATGCGTGGAAAATTGTATGTTAAACTCTGAGCGGCATGCTTGTTATCAATGCTTATGCTATGTTACCGGAATTGGACACGAAAGGCCGACACGCTCGTGTGTTTGCTAACAAAATTTTCCTGCTTTAATACTTACAGTGAAGAAGGACTTAACAGACTTTACAGTATCACTTACACAGGAAATTTGAGCTGAAATCGATACCATAAGTTTGAACGTTTCTATCGTAAGTTTATTGTAGTAGTCAGCTTGCTTTTACGGTTTTAAAAAAAAAACAGTATTTTTCAACAGTCTTTAATACTTTGTATATTTTGTTGTTATTAAATATATGTATAATATTTTAAAATTTCAAGACAGATAGGTTCAAGACAGTTTCTTACTATATAAATTTTATTATCTTACTGCTAAATTTAAATTCACGTTTACATATTTAAGACATGTATGTTATTTATTTAACCATATTCCTACATACCATACAAGTATCATAATGTGTATTTTAACACATAAATTTCTCTGTTGAATAACTTTTAAACTTAAAACTGTTATATTTCTCTAGCTTTTGAAATAAATAATTGCGTTATATCGACATTGACAAGGGCTTTTGAGACGAACAAAAACGACAGACATTGAATCTACGAAAATCAAAGACGACTGTAAACTTCATTCACTATATATATTTGGATTTATATAACAAACAACAAATTGAAAAATAAACTTCGCTTTTTACTCCTTGTGTAACAACGAAGCGACAAAACAACAGACTAAAATGCAATGGAATCACGGAGCTTGAAAATTGGTTTTACAACACCGTTTTTGCTCGGAAACTGCGCTTTATAAATCTAGGATTAGGTACGTTTATTTTATTGCCCCTCTGGTTTTATTGAAGGCATTGTCGAGCTACTGTGATAATTCTTTAGTGAAATGAAAAAAGTGCGGAAGGCTTGTTTTGTATTAAATAGCATTCTATTCTTATTATTTAACTTTTTCAGACATGAAGACAAGGTAAAATGTACGTATTCAAGGTAATGTCGTAAATGAATTTTTTAATCGTGTTTTTTTGTTTCAAAGTTATTTCAATGATTGTCGTTGCAAACAAATTAAATGTTTTAAGTCTAATTTATCCAACAATTCCGAAACTAACAACTGTATTATAATTTACCAATAAAATCATGTTTGTTATACTTTGTTTGCATATGATCAGTACACATGATTGTTATGAGTTAATAAAATACTATGCTGAATTTTGTCAATTCCATCACATTGCACCAAAGTAAGATAGGTAGGATTTTTATACTTCATTCAACACATTTTTTTAGGAATATCATTTCAAAGTTTATTGTCGAACCCTGCCTAAGCTATTGAGCTGAGCACAGTTAACTAGTTTTGGCAATTATAGTTCTTTATCGACATGTATCTATGTCAATTGTTTAGTATAATAAACAAACAGATAATGTTTATAAGGTTTCCCCACCAAGGCATTATTTAAAGCCTCACAATAAAGATCCCATAGAGAAGATTTTGCAGATATAAAGCTATTAAGTACAGCCTCCAAATAGCGCGTCGTTGGGAAACGCAATGGCTTTTTGTAACGATTATACATTGCAGTAAATGGGAACGATAATGTGCGTGAAATACACG
Source organism: Hyphantria cunea (assembly GCA_003709505.1). Lineage (NCBI taxonomy): Eukaryota > Metazoa > Arthropoda > Insecta > Lepidoptera > Erebidae > Hyphantria > Hyphantria cunea. The sequence continues at coordinate 419,321 of PKRV01000138.1, forward strand.
TCTTTTTCCTTAAGTTCCTGTTGTTCTGTTATGACTTCGAGTATTCTTGAACCAACGAAACTGTTTATGAAGATATTCAATCATACCTCTGAGCTGTCAAATAATGACATGACAGTTTCATTGGGAATCTATTTTCAGGCATTGAACGATAGATAACGTTCCGAGTTCGCTTATTAATCGAAGTACCGAAATTTTATAAAGTAAAAATTTTTGTTACTGTGAATTAAAAAATTAAAGTACAGTAATTAAATTAACCAAAATTTTTAAATTAATAAATGATGGTCTGTAGAAATATTTTGAAATGGGTACAAAGGTGAAATTCTACGTGCCTCGCGTTATTCTATTAAAAAGCTTTAGAATAAAAAAAAGGTTACAAAAATTATTTTCCCACATAGGGTTTCGTGTACAGGAATAGTATAGGTCCATAATTGTCAAGTTTCACAATGTGCTATTGCTATTGTAGCCGGAGGGCTTGTAGGGAGAGGTTTTGATGGTCAGAATTTTCCTGTTTTTCCTTTTCAATGTTACAGCGTATATATTTTTGGTAGTATTTCGGAAGAAAGTAGGTGGCATTAATTGTATTACAAATGTTACAGTTTTATTCCTGTTAAGAGGACCATAAGTTTTATAAACAAATTGTAACAAATATAGTCGTTTCTGTACCTATTCTCTGCAATCATTTGATTATGAACCACAGATTACTTCTTGCTTTCAAGAGTATATATACAGGTTATTAAACTCTTACTGGATTCTCATAGACAAAATGTGAAACTCTCTGAATATATTTTAGTACTGCTTCACCAGTTAAAGTGCATAATTCACAAATGAACGAGTTCTACCATGTCTAGACATTATTGATCAAGAATCAACCCTCCTGCAGTTGGTGACCCCAGAGTGAATCACTACATAAACAGATATGGGTAATAACGCTGACTCATAATTGCTGACGTCATTACTTTTGTTACTGGGCTTTATGACCCCTTTGCGTTATTTAATGGTTTGTGGGGTAAACAGCTTTTGGGTGATAATTATAATTTTATCGTAATTTAAATTTAAGAGATTGTTTTTACCGTACATTAGTTAAATTACAATTAGTAGATGAAGGAGTTTGGGTATTGTTCGTGACTTTAATCGTTCGAGGGAGTTTATGCTTATTATTTTTGTTTTATTTTCAATTGGCGCCAATAAATTATAAAACACAAGGTAACTGTTGTAAATTACGGAGGAATCCCTTTCGGTTTCATCATAAGACCTACATTAAATTGTAGTGTTTTCAAATACTTAGTGAATAAATTAACAAATGTACTAGTCGCCTTACGAATTTCGAAGGCTCTCCTCGATTTCCTTGGCATGTCATCATAAGATCTTCATTTTCTTACCATGGATACCATGGAAAGATATCTCGTTCCCAACAAAAAAATAATCTCTAAAATCGGTTCATAAATGACGAAGTTATCCGCGAACACACATAAATTTTTTTACATAGACGGTCGAATTGAGAAACATCCTATTTTTTTGAAGTCGGTTAAATAAAGCTGCTGAAGTATAACAAAGTAAACTAAAATAATATATATAAATATAAACAATAGCCCTTTAAGTATGCCATTTGAAATCACTTTAATTGAAAATTATACATTTTGTAACTAACCAGGTCAGGAAACTTTCGTAATTTAGCAAATAATCAAATATGCAAAATAATGTGCACAATAAAAAACAAATGTTTTGGATTTATGTGGCCAGTTGTAAACCTCTTTTGTTTTAAGAACGAACGCTTTGTTAATACGATTTTACACTTTCTTATACTCCTATACCGTAACGTGTAAAATAATAGCAATCTAATTGTAATCCACTTAAAATATTTCTACAAAATATCGTGTACAAACAAGAACTTCCTTCTACCAACTTACTTACAAGTAGAAATTGTACCGTATAGAACTTTTAACCGTAGTAGACATACATTCAGTGGTACTTAGCAAGGATGGGCTTCGCCGTGTTCACACATTACGCCGGGTATAATGGAATCTAAGCCGTTGCACTGGCGTTAATAAGATGTAAGTGCTCATCATTCCGCCGTCGCTTCATTTACTCGCTGGAGTATCCTCCGCTCTCATGAGTTATTTTCTGAAGAGATTTTATGTAAGGTAGCGTTACTTGATTAGGTTTTTAAATTCAAGTACATTACCTTTTAGATTTCGAATAGGAATTTGGTTTAATTTTTTGATGAGTATTTTGTTTTAAGCATTTTTATTGAAGTTAAGTCTATTTTCATTTCATAACTTTTATTTTTAATTTCTTCCAATATATATTGGACGAAAGAAAAAGTATTAAGTATTTCTGTAGAGGTTTTTGGTTTGTGTGAGACCGGAGGCCCAATAATGCAAAAGAATCTCAATAGGTTGTCATTGTATAAGTCGCATTGTTTTCTGCATTGGCAATGAGTATGGTGACCACTTTTCTTGGATTCTACTTATGTTTTCCACCGGATAGAATAGAGTTAGCAATTTGGCGGCCTCAAATATATAAAAATAACTCCTTTAATCTGTATCCCTGATTCAATTACTATATTAGCCCGGGTCAATAAATAATAAATAAATATTTAGACCATCTAATACGCAACGCCATCTAGTCCCAAACTAAGCTGAGCTTGTGTTATGGGTACTAGACAACTGATATGAATATATATATACTTTTTTTTGTAAACGCATACATATTATACATAGAAAACATCCAAATTCCGAAACAAATACTTGCAGATCATACAAACATTAAGTTCGATCCGGGAATCGAACCCGAGACCTCAAGCACAGCAGTCGCATACGCTACCATAGGCCACCGCGGCAGTCAAATGTATACGATTACACGTAAATCTGATAAGAAATTAGGAGTGCAATGTGCAAACATATCTTAAATTTAATTATATCCTAATGTCTTGTATCTAACAAAAATGAGTGCAGGTTGGATTTCCATTCTAAATATGAATTTTAATTTAATTTAAAAACATAATTCCATTCCTCTCGATAAGTACACCAGAAAGAGTGCTACAGAAAGATAGCGTACAAAGCACCATCGGTCTATTCGTTGCATAAATAAATTTGACTCTGATAACCTCTTACTATATGGCGACGAGTGTTTTCAAAGCCTTACAGGATACATAAGTATGTTTTCTTATACCGCTAATGGCACAAGGTCCTCTAAGTCTTTTTCTAGCCCATGTTATGCGCAGAAAATACGGTGGCTATAAGTTATTTACCTTATCGTTTCAATAGATGGGAATGACATGTTGACAACACTCAATTTTGGTTTATTTGTGTTTGCTTTGGAAATACAACTGCCTCGGTGGCGCAGTGGTAGCGTGCGATAGCTATGTTTGAGTTCTCGAGTTCGACCCCCGAGTCGATCCAAATGTTTGTATAATCTGCAAATGTTTATTCGGAGTTTGATGTTTTCTATGTATAATATGTATTTACGAAAAAGTATATAAGTATTCTACAAGTCAATCTAGCTGGCTAGTACAAGCATTACTTTGTTTAAAACTAGATAGTCAGTGGTTTAACAAAATACAAAATCTTTCGAATCTTTTTCTTTCTTTTTTTTTATATATTTAAGCTGCCAAAATGACTCTGCCCTGCCTGATGGAAAGCACGAGCAGAATCTAAGAGTGGTGGTCACCATCCTCAATGCGATAAAGAACAATGCAGCATGGTGACCCACACTATGGCGGCCTGGGGGAAGGGGGATGGTGAGGGGGATAGGGGGCGTTGGATTGGGGTATGGGCCTACGGTATCCTCACTCACTCGATGAAACACAGCGTAAGCGCTGTTTCACACCGGTTTTCTGTGAGGCCGTGGTATCATTCCGGTCGAGCCGGCCCATGCATGCCGAAGCGTGGCTCTCCCCCGGTTGGTTTTTCTAACATGGCTAAGGTTGGATTTCGATCTACTGCAATACGGCTGAACTTCGATTACTAACAAAATGCCTTTGAATCTCTAACATCTAAGTACTATACTTTGTCAAAGATCTGTATGTACAGAGTTGTCGAGCTTTTAAGGGCTCCAAATACCGATAACGATTGCTACAGATCTGTGGCAACCGTGCCTGATAAACATGCTATTCAAGTCATAGAGTGTGTGTAATGGATGCCATTCTTTAGACTGACCTGGAACGGATTGCCTAACTGTTCAACTCGGTTACCACTTATAAACGAATCCCTCCAAGTACACAATTCACATATGTATAAAATATTTCGAAACGTAAAATTGCCTTGTTTATTCAAGTTATGTAATTGTATTTGCAAATTAAACCATTTAAAAACAGAAATTGAATGGAATATTTTGTTTGTACGATTCTTTTTTGAAAAATATTTTTTTACAGCCAGTTTTAATTGTTTTATAACTCTCATGAGTTGTTGATATAGCCCGTGTGTGGTCACAAGTATAAAAACATACAGGTAGAAAAAAAACTGAAATGAATTTAATGTTTTGATAGTTTTTCATTTTTATATTCAAATTGTAAAGCGTGTGATAGGCTCAGTACACGTTGGCCCAGTACGCTCGGCGACTGCGCCCGTTTCCGCCCAACATTCGCCGGCGACCAGAGTAATGTCGGTTTTTCGTGCACAAATCAAAGAAATTTGGCGCTAGTTGCAAGCAGGACAAGGGCAGCGCGTCAGATAGACGGTCGTGTCGTGCTTAATTATTTCACGAACATGACGACGTAGAGTAATGAGGAAATATTTCAGCTCATGATTGTTATCAGAATGAATCAGTTATATAACCCCAGACACTGGCAACATAAAAATAAAACCAAAGTAAGTAATTTGCCTAACTACCTACAATAAGTAATAGACGTTTAGTTGCGATTACAGAATAAGGTTAACCAAACTAATTTAATAAAGTGGGGTAGGGATTTTGAAGTTAGAAAAGCAGTAGTAATGGAAAGAAAACGCTGTACACATATTGCAGCTGCAGCGATCGCTTTGACGTCTATCTTTATCTAATGACCAATGCAGAATGAAACACGCCAACGGGTGAACAGTAATCTGCCGAGCGCACTCGGCCACGTGTACTGGAGCTACTATGTATAGTTGTCACAATTTATACATGTAGTTGTGCACATGTAGTGTTGCACAATGTGTACATATAGTTGTCATAATGTATTCGTTGTGTGTATACATGTAGCTGTCACAAATATGCTCAGCGTAAAAGTATAATGAAATTTTCTATTTAACCGTTTTGTCGTGAAGCTTAAGAACCAAACCTTTTTAAAACACGATTTTCTCCTGTATTATCTCAGGCTTGTTTTCATTACGTTTATGCTGAAGGTAGTTTGACGTTAGGTGAACTTTGGTTCAGTTAACGGATTGACACGTGGGAAAATCAGATATGATTGCTATCCACTGGTACCCGAGATGTGTGTGCTATTTTTAACTTAAACGTATTTTTGTAATCACCATGTACCTATGGAGAATTTCTGAGAAGAATTTCTTTTATAACGATCTACTTGACATTACATTCATTTCTATTTATGAGATCTAATGTATATAAATGAATTAAATAATGTAATACGCCTACGTGCCTACGATTTCCATAATATTACCTATATAGATGTGGAAAAGAATTTAATAAAGAGACTAAAATTGGAACAATGGCGACAGACTGAAAATAACTTCACTCAAAATAGCAAACATTCCAATATTTTTTGTGTGGCGTTATATTTTGTATATTTCGACTATTATCACCTATAATATTTGCAAAGAAATACGACCTTTTAAATCTTTAAAGACAGAACTTATTGCCTAACTCCCACTTGATTATTTTATTTTATTTCATTTTATTCAATAGGTACAGATACAGATAACAGGTTGAAAAAATATAAAATACAGTCTTAACAGTACAATACAGTAAACTTGCCATCCAATCACAAGTGTACACAACTTTAATTGAAGACACTGTTTAGTTATGGCTTAAGGTTTAGAATTATTAGAAAAACAAAAAAAAAATAGTTTTTGAAAATTTATTTTCTATTACTTAAAAGAGAATCTCATCTCAGGAATACATAGTGTTTTTTTTAAGGAATAGGGGCAAAACGAGCAAACGTATCGCCTGATGGTAAGCGTTTACCGCCGCCCATGGACACCCGTAACACAAGAGGCGTCACAAGTACGTTGCCGGCCTTGGGGGATGGGGAGGGGGATGAGGGGAAGGGTTGGATTATGGGCCTCCGGTATCCTCACTCACTCAGCGAAACACAGTGTCAATACTTATGTCACGGAACACTTTACAAACATGTATAAAATGAACACAAAGAACACACTCAGCGCAATAGAAAGCGAAATGAAGACCAAATTGCCGGCCGTGTAGCTCAACATGGATGTAGGTATGTGTCCGTTAACCTCTTTGCTATGGAGAGGCCTATGTCCAGCATTGAATTGCTAAAGGTATAGTACTACTAGTTATAGTCCGTCCGAAGTCGTTTTTAGGATCCTTTGGTTGATCGTACGCAGGGATCGTAGTAGCACCGTTCCGAGCAACTCTGGAGCCTTTAAGAGTAGAGTGAACAGGTTTTTTTTGTATGGGCGTGTACCACCTTCGTTATCATCTACACTTTCCATCAGGTGAGGTGGAAGACAAACGAGTATTCCACTACAAATATATAAAAAATCGATTAGAACATCAGTGGACTATATTTCGATTTGGTTTGTTTTGATTTGTTGCACTAAGTGTACTATGCGCGTACTTACCCTCACTGTATCGAAATCTGGCTAAGTTATGGCGTCTAATACTACAACAGTCACTTACCATGAAATAGCACGTCTGCTCGTTTACTTAATTATAATGAAATAAATAAATATTTTGGATATGTTATACTATTTCGTTATTTTTATTATTATTACCTTCTTTTATTTTATTTGTTTTTTTCTTTTTTTGTCACCTTTTTTATATTTTGAATTCTAATTGTAGTAATTGTGTTACTTGTGTGTGCTACTATAAATTATAAATACCTAATGTCCATGATATGGTTGTCTGGAAGAGATGGCCGTGAGCGATAAGTCCGCCAATTGTTGTATTAATCTTATTTGTCACTCATTTTATTTAATGTTTTGTAATATGTACGCAATGAAGATAAATAAATAAAATAACGCTGTCTAACTTCATACTAAGCATAATTTGTACTATGACAGCTAGATTAACCAATATATATACATTTTTTGTAAACACATACATGTTAAACAAAGCCAACATTCCAAACCATTTTTTTTAAAAATGAGTATTTAATTTATTAATGTTATTTTTTTGTTATGTCTATTATGAGAGGTGAAAAACGTACGTTAGTATGAAAAAAGGTTCTCGACGGTAAAACAATGAGAATAATAACGTACCATACTTTTTAAAAACTCAAAATATTTTAATTCAACAAGGGTTAGAGTACACAGAACATTAAAATAAAGTTTGTACCGCAATATGCCGCATAGTGCTGGGTAGCATTACACGAATATCCGAGAGTATACGTGAGAGCAATGTAGTGCAGATCATCAACTGTATTTTATCCGAATTATAATCCTTTGATGTAGGTCACTAGTGCCTTGTGACCTTAAAGTTTCATTTTTAATCAACCTGATAAAAACGTAGAATTAATTCATTACTAGGTAGAGTAAAAATCACCTTTATAATTTACAATTTAAAAATTCAGGCGGCGGAATATCCTTCTTTTAAAGTTAATGAAAAAGAAGCACTGTCAAATTAAATAACAAAAAAAGAAGAGAATATGGTTATATAATATTTAACTACACCATTTCTCTAGTTTATTTTTGATTACATTTGTAAAGTAAAATAACGTTAATGTAATATTAAGCACGTTTAGGTACTTTATATTCTAAAAAGTTGCGTTATTTCCAAATGAAAGTACAATTTTACTCCGATTATGGAATAAATAGTATAAGGGCTATATAAACCACAAACGTACCTATCTATTAAACAAACGTATTAAGATTATTTCATATTTGCAGCTGACTGAATATTATTCAAAAATAAACTTTAGAATCTACAGTAAATCTTTATTCGAGACTTTCTGACAGAATATATTACCGAAAAACTCGGATCAGTTACGACGCACTGCGTGGAAACTACCAATTGATGTGTGATACGCATACAATACGCGGATCATCGTCTATTATATCCGAGTATCCGAATGTATATAGGTCACCACACTTCAGGTCAGCAGTGGCTGCAATGCGGCTCTGCCATATTGGCACGCAAAACCTACAACTGAGCCGCGATCAACTCATTTCCGTAATAGCTTACTTTTTATTAGATTAGATTGGGATAGAGAAGGGTACTGACATTTATTTAGCTAATTTCAAGATAGATACCGAGGTCCTTTTATCTACTTATGTAGTTAAGGACATAATCACTTTGTTATTTCTGTCGGCACTTAGCAATTACAATAAGTTATTTTATTACACATTCGTTAATAGAAAATAAAGTATATACCTATGTATTTTATGACCAAAACAATTAAGAGTCTGTATTTACCCTTTGGAAGAAGTGGGTTATGATTGTTTTTCAATCAATCAATCAAATGTTCAATCGTAAGTGCTAAGTTAATTAATCTTTAGGTATACTCGTTCAAGTTTAAAAAACAAAAAAGACTTGGCCTTTGATCAATGTTTTACACCTATTTACTTTTTTCAAAATTAGAATGAATTAATCTTTCATTTCATTCTGACATTCGTTTGTTTATTGCTCCTTTTTTAGCTTTATCCCCTTCTAGCTTAATCCTATAAAGTTATATTTCATCTAAGACGACACGATAAACTGTATTTTATTCGTTTGTAATTAATATAGAACATGAAAATAATAAAATACGTCACAAACACATCAACATTAACCAAGAATTTCACTCTTCTCATATTAAATATTTATAGACCATAAAACTACGATTATGATGGCATTGGCACTAAATAATGCAGCATGAGGTCACATGTAGTAGATTTGAACATTACGTGACGGGAACACAAAGTAAGAATAACACAATAACGTAGGTATTGTATTCAGAATTTCCACTTTAACTGTATTAAGTAGTAAATATGAAATATGTAATAGAAATGAATGGAAAAATCAATATCAACTCTCCAGAATAGGCCATCCGCCACTGCTCTCAACTAAAAACAAACAGCAAAAATGAATTATTGTCGATTGCTTTGGACTTTCACAGTGAATTAAATTAAAGTGCCATGCTAACAGCTTACTGACAGCAATTAACCGTAACATTTTGAAGTATAAATATTCACAATATACCGTCCAGTTTCATCGCTGGAACTCGCCGTAGAAATTGCCAATTTCCGGCCACTACGGCCGCGCCATTTTACCTAACTATGTATACATAAATAATTTGTTTTCATGCAAATTTATACACAGTTATGATTTATAAGCCACATAAACTTTCTTAGTTTGTGTTTGTTTCTTGAGTTGTGATATGCGTCTCATAGGACCGGGTATCCCTGGAACGATGACGTTGCCGACATGTTACTAAATTAAGGGTTGTTTTCAAGTTAACTAACGAGAATACGGTCCTCCTAAAGTTCCACCAACTTTGTAGACAGAAACATCACACCGAATTACTACTGCTTAAAAAATAAGAGGAGGTAAAGCGGTGTTACAGTTAAGTTTAATTTTTAATGAGTACGGTATATTCCATAATCACATTAAATCAAGATTAGCTTTTAACCGTCCACTGCTGTACATAAGCCTCTCAAAATGTTTTGGAAGAAACAACAAACATAAACACCGTTTGGTATAACGTTTATTTTAAGTTTTCCTTATTTTTGCACTGTAGTTTCCCCGGCGTAGTTTGTTCCCTTAGTTGCCCCTTACTATACCCATGGGATTAATTGGTGTTGCTACACATGCATGTATGTGTTTTTAGATATTTGAATTTATTAATCGTATACTTCATTCTTCAACTTATTATAGCATCCTTAAATGCTTCGAGTCTATTTAATGTCAAAGTTTTTTTCCGAAGCCACATTATTTTCGATTTAAACGCGTTAGCGTATAGTCTAATATACAATTTTATATGTAAATAGCGGACACAGTGAACTTCAGCTTACTTACAGCCATATTCATTTTCGTGAAAATTTTCTGAATTACCAAAAAACTTATTTTAGTAAGCCATGTATACTAAACGGACTAAGAAATTATTACTATTTTTTTTGACCTGACAAAAACATATAAAAAAGAATAATCCAATTTGTGCAGTTGACCGAAAGTTATGCGCGTACATACATTTTTGTGATTCATTTTTATTTATATAGATTTGATAATATAAAATCAGATATAAGTTAGTCCCGAGAATCGAATCTGAGGGCTCTTGATCTGCAATCGCTTACGCTAACTGCTAGACCAACGAGGCAGCTTATTCCATTATTGATTTATTCTAATTTTTACTTAATTATAATTTTTCTTTAATCTTTTTTAACTATGGCATTCTTCGGTACACAGGCATATGTCATGTCTTGTAAATGCTCAAAATATTTTATCGAGTTTGATATAAATACCTAAAATAATAAGAAATACCTGTATATTTTTTAGTTTGGTCATTATATATTTTTAATAAGGTGTTCAAGGTTACCTTTCAGTTTTGAAAGTCACCTATAAAATTAATCTTAGTTGTAACTTGATCAAAGTACCTATTAATCACGTGGAGGCGACGACTTCTGTGACTGTAAGTAGTACTTAGGAAATTTATTTCAAAATGAACTATTTTTAGGAGTTTTTAAAAGTTTTTATTTATTGAGGTTAATTCTAAAAATGTTCTTACAGCAGGTAACTTAATTTACATACAAGCGTTATTTGAACACGACCTCCAGTTGGCTAGAGGACGTATAGACATTCTACAGACGTAAATATTATGAGAAAACTAAAAAATATACGTGATTGTCGTTAGCTCAACGCAGAGGTGTCTCTACATCATAGCGCCCTTTACTAAGTATGCAGATTCATAAAAATCGGGTCTTCACCCAACTGGGCCTTGCGGGGGGCGGTGTGTCGGAATCGAACCGACTAAAACCACAGCGTGTGCCACTCTGCGCCTGAGACGGGAGGGATCCGAGAACCGCTTTCTTATGTCATCCGGACCCAAGTAAAGATGGCCCTGACTCAATGCTAAGTCACATCGTCAAAGCAAAATATTCGTTAATAATACAAGAGAATGGAGACTTTAGTGATCATAGAAAGCGATTCGAAGCAAAACACTTGCATCTTGGCTGAGAGGGCAGATATCTCCTTTCTGACTTAGAGGTCACAATAAGGTAGTAAATAAGTATAGAATTGATTTTGTGGTAAACATTATACTAAATGAACCAGTATTTCACTTTGAGATATATTTAACACAGGAGGGGGCCGCGCAAACCGCAGAGGTACGTCGGGGTTCCAGGGTTTTCCTTACTTGGGGTGCACCTGGTTCCCCGGCTTCTAGTACTCGAGACGGCGTGCGGTTTTTCGTCGGTCAAGTCCGACATAGCCACCAGCAGAATGGTCCCGATAAATCAAACATACATGCTCAAACGAATTCTGGTCACGAGGTTTTTTTTTTATAAATACAAGGATTGCTTGTTCAGGGGTTCAAAAGGTTATTTTAGTAAATTTAATTATTTCATAAACAAGTAATGCTTTTCGATAATAATGCATCAAGGCGTGTAATACAATTTGGTCCGCACTAAATTGAATTTTGATATGATAGTCAATATTAGTTTAGTTGCATAATAATTTCGTGTTCGGGAGTGATGCGAGTGAATTGAGTCCACATCTATTACTTTATTAGTAAATATTATAATTGGGTAGCTTATTTTAGAAATTATTCTGAATGTAACACTAATGTTATTTTGCTTTATTTATTATTAGCAACCCGCCCAGGCTTCGCAGGAATTCTTTATGGAAAATATAATATAGTCAACGTAACTCTGAGAAGTTATGCGGTAAATTTTTCCGACGTCTTCAACAATTATCGTTACATTTTAGCCAAAGTACTCAAAAATTGTAAAAACTGCTTAAAAATCCGTGTAGTAGCTTTGAGTTTTTCGCAAACAGACAGATAGACAGAAACGGCGAAGGACTTTGTTATATAATATGTGGTGAGTATTTATAGATGCGCTTGTTGGTGTAGTGGTTGATGATCCTGACTGTCAAACCAGAGGGATTAGGGTGTTTTCTATGTATAATGTGTATGTATTTAACAAAAAAGGTATTTATGTATTTATATCAGTTGTCTTATATCCGTAGTATAAGCCCTGCTTAGTTTGGAACTAGATGGCTTATCCTAAACTAGTGATAAAATCAATATTCCTTTATCATAAAAAAGCTTTCACAAAACACGAGCCATTTTTACATCAAATATATGTAGACCTACGCATTTTAACAATTTAAAACAATAGTTACATAAAATCCGTGAAAAAAAGAGAATTGTTTTTCCAAACGGACGGACAATAGGTATTAACCCGGCTATCGATTGAAAACGCACAGCTATTCAATTACTAGGCACGATATATACCGGACAGAATCGCCCAATCAGTCGAACTTTAAGTAATAAATTTAGATTTTACATGTCAAGCCTGCGTTTGATTGAACCGCAATGGCGATCGATATGAATGACTTTAGTGCATTAGTGACGCACTACCTGTTAGTAGAACCGTGTATTGTTATTAAAGTTAAAATGTATCGATTTTATTTGTGGCGACAATCGTATTGAATTTTCTTAATATCCATAAACATTTATAATAAAAGTTTTAATATAGATAGCAAACTCTTGTTTTTTGTCAATGGTTTGTCAAATCTTGGATCAGTTACTGTTTCTTGGAGAAGCCACATAGATTAATCGGTTTAAAACGTGAAGCAAATCCACCTGTTTAATAGCTTTTTTATTGGAAATTACCCGAATACACTTTAAAATAGAATAGAATACAAGTTTATTGACTTCAATATTACAGACTTGCACAAATATAAACAAAAAAGATAATACCAAAAGCAAAAGGTCTAGGCGTCAGCTAATGCTTGGATACCAAGCGCTGGTTTTCAGCTTAAATCTTTAACTCCCGTTTACAAAACAGTGTTTAACTCATTCAATAGTACTACAATAGAAATTCCTTATTATAATCATATATTGCAGAGGTATCAAAATATTATAAGTATGGAGGAAAGAGGATCCACTATTTGAGTACGAGACTAAAAAACAAACAAACTTTTAAAATGTTTACCAGGATGTGAATAAAATGATATGCATACATTATAATAGGTAATTTAGGTGAGTGTCACTATTAGTCGATTTTACTTAAAAATGGTTTGCATTTATTTTTAAAACTGTGTTTTTTGCAGATCGAAAAGGGGGTGGTTTGTTGTTCTAAATATTTGATGCAGCGTATTTGAAACTATCTTTATAACCCTGTGTACCATGTTTCGGAATAGTGAGGTTTAAAATAACTTTCGACTCAGTACTGAAGTGATGCGCATCCGAAAACCAGGATAGCTTATCATTTAGATGCAGTGGGCATTTTCTTGTGATGATCTTATGTATGAAAACTGATGCTGAAGGCATTGGGATTCCATATTAAGATGTCTTTTTTCATTTATTATTGGCAAAATATGTCAGTTATGTCTATATCCTCGGGATAGATTATGTAATATATTTATATTCAAAGGAAGCACTAACTGGATGACAGGTTTACGGTATTGTATTGTTTAATAAATAATATATATTTAAATAGGTCAATTAAGCACTCGCAACTTTCGCTATGAAAGACATGCCTACGCTGCCCACTAGGTATGTTAAGAATGGGATGAGAAAATTATGTGTATAAAGAAAGAGAGGTAAGTAATAGATAAGGTTTATATGGATAAGTCTAAACAACAATCAACTCGAAGGCCAAGGGATACCTCAAAGTCCAATTGACTTAATTCTCTGATCTTCTTCTGATTTCAGTCCTCCTTATCGCAATATCACATATATTAACTCAACACTAAATAAAATAAGATATATTTTTCGACCATATTTTAGTATGCGAAAAATTATTTATTTAAATCACAAATATTAAACCATATTCATGAAATTTTAAGTCTGTTACAGGTAAAATATGGAATTGATAAATTTAGGGATGGCTCTATTTAAATAATTTAGAGATGGATCCCTTTTGATTAGAGGCTTATGTCGTTAGACCTTCGCAGGTATAGCCAGTGCGAAAATTAAATTATAATCTGATAGTTATATAGAGATGCGATTGCCTTAGACACAGTAACATCAAAGAGAACATTAATGGGAACAACAAATTAAAATGTTAACAAGTACTATGTACTATAATGAATAATAAATTGTAAGAAAGATTAAGAAATAATATCATGTCTATTTTAAAAGAAAAATCTCGGATTATAACTTCATATTATTTTTATTACGAAATGTAAATTATTTCCTGGCAATATAACTACAAGTAAAGATATTAATTGGCCTGGAATTATATTATAAGGGTGTTTGTTTTTCACCGTCGCCGAGACCAAGAAAATTTCAAGATTTGTATTCAACTCGAAATTTTTGGTACGTGTAAAATGTCTTACAATAATTTTGTATGGTGTGTTATCGTGCCTACCCTGACTGTTACCACACTTGATTATTTAAACTATGGGGTTTTCGTTATTACCTGCTCTTTATGCCCTCATAGTACTTTTGCCGCTTGAAAAAGAGTTCCTTTTGCTGTTAACTGGTAGTATATATGCAAAAACTCCTGACTGTTGGTTTAGTGGTTTGGATTTCTGACTGTTTAGCCAGGATAGCTATCAACATCATCATACATGATTTGAGTGCTATTTATTTCTGTATTTTATTTATTTATATAATTTTTAAAATGTCATAACAGGATAATGCCCAAGGTAATGTTGCAATTGCTTACAACTAATAATAACAAATAAAAACTAAGATTTAAAAGAACAAATAATATTATAAAACCAATTAGCATAGTGATTTTATGCATTTAAAAATATATCTGTCTGCTGCCCATTGTAAATCACATTTTCTTTTTTGTTAATTTTTAGAATTATATATTGTTTGTAAACCTTGGTGTACAAATAAAGTATTATCCATCTATCTGTCTGGATAGGATAGCACAGGCACTACGTTAGGATCGCGTCTGTAAATTTTGAAACGTGTCATTATCATTCAAAGATGAGAGTAATCGAGGAACCTGATTGTGATTATCGTCATTGATGGTCTCTTACAACTCAAGAATCACATCTGCATTTCGGCTCTGATTAACCTCTCAGAACTTGTGAGATTAGAGGTTCCTGATGTCATTGTCGCTGATTGAAAACCTACGAAAAAATATAACTAAATCTTATTGATAATCAGGTGAATGAACAGAAATGTAATAAAAGTAATATACCGAGATATATTCATATTTATAATATTGTAAAGAATTCAATATTCATATACGAGTATGAACTCTTATATCGTCTCAGCCATTATTTATTCCTGAAGACACTATTGACATGTCTATGCCTAATATAGAGCAAATTGTGCTGTACATTTTTCATATCTCGAACCCTATTGTCCAACATCTTGATATGATCTTGATAGCTACTTACGACACGCGTGAGAAATGATGAGGTGTTGATCGATCTTTTCCGAATATAGATATCAATAGACAGTCTCTTGTGTACAAAAAGGGCCTTACTATACGTATGCCAATGCCTGGTGTTTAGATTTCTGTAACTCAAAAGAAAAATAGCTTTTATTACTGGATGGTTTTGACTTCTTTTCCTTTGCAATTCAAAATCAAATTGTTAGTCATTTTGATCTTTTGAGTAATCGAAATATTTTTATAAACTGTCGTAGTTTTTTTTATATGATGGAAAGCATGAACAGTATCCAAGAGCGCTGGTCACCATACTGATTGCGGATGAACACAATATAGTATGGTGACACTCACTGTGGTGGCCTATTGAGATGTTATTATATCATTGTTCAGTCCGGACATCATATATCTTTAAATTTAATTTATTAAAAAAAATGTCACTGGTGTTTGAAGGGTGCTTTTTGTTAATTCTCTCCACTTTTAGAAATGTAGGCACACATATATAATTTGTATGATATATTTACTATGAACAACTTCGAGCATGAGAGGGATTTTTGTTTGTGTAAACCCTCAGTAGTCCTTGGCGTAATACATAGCAGTACTGTTACAAAAGAACAATGATCTTACGGATGAACAGTTGTTGAAAGAAATATTTATGTAAAACATGTTTTATATCATTAAGAAAAATTAAATGATATAGAGATCTCTAGTTGTATCTTGAAATTAACATAATGTAGATATTTTATAATCACTAATTTATTTCTAAAAGGGGAGAGTATGAAATAAGGGTGGATCTAATGAAGTGCTTATAATAAATATATAGAATATTATATACATATATTCAAACATATAATATCCTTCAAAAATTTCATTCATAGTTTCTGTGCATATACCATGATTGGTTCTTTTTTTTTTTACCTGTGGAAACCCCCTCGGGCCTTCACCCCACTGGGGTTTGCGGCGGGGCGGTGTGTTGGAATCGAATCGACTAAAACCACACGGTGTGCCACTCTGCGCCTGAGACGGGAGAGATCCGGGAACCGCTTTCTTACGCCATTCGGACCCCTCCCAGCACCTGCCCGCACTGAAGCGGGCTCCGTCGTCTCATGGTAAAACTCTCAATTTAGACGAAGTACGGCACCCACGTAACGTCCCCCCCTCGCGGCTGGCCTGTGAAGCGGATGGAGGGGAAAACCCATCCCGACCATCCGCGGCCACACTCAGGGCGGCATGAGGCGCTGATAGCGCCCGGTTCGCCGGCGACGGATCGGGTCCGAGTGGAGGTCGTCCTCCCGGGCCTTCTCCGCCACCTCCTTCTGCGAGATGACTTCCTCGCAGAAGGTCGCGACCGCGGTAAAACTGCTCTCGCCACCGACCATGATTGGCTCTGCACCAACCTAAGGTCGACTGTTAGAGAATGCCTATGGAATTAAGTCCGCCTTTGTTCTTTTGTGCATTAACAATAAAATAAATAAATATTTTTTTCATTTTTACACTAAATTAACTATTAATTAGATATACTAAATGTTATTTAGTGACTACTTTTACAACTAAATGAATCAACGAAATGAAAAACCGGTTTTTTATGACGTAGACAGACTAGACATAGTAATTGAATACTAAATTTTAATTAATGAAGTAAGCCTTACAAGTCCACTTAATAGTCTGAAAAATGACTTACAATTGAAATTAAACTATAGGTTTCATTTTAAATATACAGGACTACAGAATTAGAATCAAAATACTTACTTAAAAATTTTATTTCTAAATTATGATACGCCCGACCATAACATTTAAAATTATCTTTGTAATGTTCTCTACATTTAATACTATAATATCTTCCAATATCCCACAGAAGATGGCTTCATTAAAAATGTAATATGAAAATTAATATTTCTAAACTACATGGTATTTTCGAGTGAAATTATATAACACGTCTGTTTGTTCCTTTCATTAATTTTGTATAATGACTGTTGGATCGCTTGTAATTGGATGTTTTCATTTTATGTTTCAATGAACAGTGTTCCGAGGTGTAATATTACTTAAGAAGTAACTGGTGGTGTCTAGATTATTGATGTTGATTGTTTATGAAGAATTTTTCAAATTCTAAAATATTGTTGAAATATAATCTTATTTTATTTAGTATTGATTTAATATATGTGATATTGCGATTAGAGGACTCATATTAGAAGGCAATTTTAAATCATATATTTGGCTCAACATACCACACCTCCCCCCTTCAACGATCCGTTTAAAACACAATTAGTTTTAAAAATAAATGCAAACCATTTATAAGTGAAATCCAAAAACGTGACATTCGACTAATTTAGATACACATGATTAAATATTACTAAATAACGTAATAAAACACAATTTTCAGATGAGACATTTTGAGATTTAGATCTATGAGCAATATAATATCGATTTAATTGTAGTGTTTTTTTAATATTTACGTATAGACTTAGCAATGTTTTTTGTTTGACAAAAATTGATATTGTTTTGTTTGCGTATTGTGGATTGCAATAACACGAAACAATTGAAACAAAAGAAAGCAAATAAACTAAATTTACGACTTTGAATTTTAACACCCGTTATTACCGTGATATTTATTTATTTAGAATCGGAATTTCGTTATTTTTACTACTAAAAGTAGGGTGAAAATAATACATATATGTATTTCGTCTGCTTTTCTTTTTAATTATTCTCGGCTCCTATTGATCTAAGCGTGATGTTAACTATCCCATTTTAGGTACACTAGCAAAATATATATTAAAAAAAATCGTTGCAATCGGTTAGATAGTTTCGAAATTCACGTGAGCAACAACGTGACACGAGAAAAAATTCTGTCTAAGTTACAACTAGAAGGATCGCAATCAGTAATAAGAAGAGAATGAAAGCCTTCTATAGGACATTAGAAAGCAATGAGTCTTACACGTCGTAAGAAGTATTTATTAGAGCGCCTAAAAATATTGGCCATCTGAGAAGAGTAGACTTCGATTGATTAGTGTTTGTTAGTAACACGAAATGGTTGAACACTGACTACCGATAGGAACGATGGTCAATCAGTAACACTAGATAGAGTACACTAGGAAGGGAAATATATCACGGTCCAATCCATTATCTGTTTATTCTGCATAGTATCAGATTATTTCGTAGAAAAGTTCATCTTATGTATGCCATATGTAGGTATTTATTTTGCTGATTAAAAATATAATTAAAATGGACCTTAAGCCGAAACATATTAAAGTCTCTTATTTCGTTACCTTCAAGCATTAAGACAGGTTGGACGATTACCAAAATACTAATATGTTACTTTCATAATTAGTAATTAGTAGTACTCTTGTAAAAAATGTTGTTATATCTACGAACTGGATAGTGATATGAAAATATATTAGGCATAGAAACAGAAAACCTTAACGAACGGCTATGAAAAATTACACACGTACAAGGTTTAATTATTATATAATCTATGTACTCCATATACGAGTAAAATAGATCAAAATGCTATTTTTTAAGATAACATGAACTTTATATAAAAAAATATCATGATAGAGTATAGACTTTTTCACAGTTATATAATATATTATTCTTTTTTGTTTAAAAGTGTGTATTTTATTACACTTTTATAGGTTAAAACATAACCTCAAAAATTTAATAAAAATATCGATGCTATTATAATTCGACGCGAATGGATAAACTACAAAAAATCTAAGCTATCAGTTAGATTTAAACTATAATTTCGTTCATTGATACCGTTGTATAGACATCTCGCTAGTTACAAATTATTTTTGCAGTCGACAATTGTGTTTTCTATTGATATTTAAATCAAGTGCTCTCAGGTTCCGGTGCGCCCACAGCCGTTACTATGAATGTTGTATTATTTCAAAAGATTCCTATTCAAAAGATGTTGTAACTATAAATTCATATGTCACCTTCTCCTCAAACATCAAGATTGGTGAGAAATATGTATATCCAAATTGCAAACTATAGAGAGTCCTAACCTTCGAAGGGTTATATAAAAAAATTATCGAATATAATCGCACGGTCTAAGCTGTAAATAAGTGCTATTTTCGTACTTTTTATTACCTTAATTCCATTAAAACTGGCCCATATACCTTACAATTTTATCCAGGATTACGAAAATTTGCCTCTGAACTTTGATATTTTTTTTTACGTAAATTAAAAAGTTTGTCCAAACATTCTCGGTAGCTGACACATTGGAGTGTTAACCTTAGGGATTGTAAAGCCTCATAAAATTGTTCGATTCAAATCGTCGCTTCACCCCTGTGCCTTCTACCCCATCCCACTTGGTGAGAGGGTGTAGTGCGCGCGCACATAAAATCAATACGGTTCACGTTACGCACAAAATACACGGTGGCAACGAATAGGGGTGTCATGGTCAGCTTATCGATATTAATTACATTTCACATTTCGAGAGCGCTCATAAAAAGTCTGGAGTATAGTTTTCTCTTCAGCCAGCATTTTTTTACTACCTTATTTAGTTCAGCCTTCCATTGCGACAACTTTTCATACATAAATACATTTCTGAATAAATATTTGCATTAACTTTTTAAGAAAGTTCTTATGTTTCTCTTGTATTTTGTTAATGAATTTAGTTGTAACTTTAGCATAATTATTATCTTTCAAAGAAAATTTTGTGGAGTTATTTAAATGAAATTTTATTTTAACCTTATTTTAACTTTGTACATTCGTATAGAATAAATTAAATAGTTTACGAAACGTATTATTTGTAATACAATGAAAGCTTTTTTGCTTAAATGGTACTTTACCCATCTTACAATCAGAATCTTATTAGTTAAAACATACATTTATAGGTCTTTATTCATATTAATACAGACACTCATATTCATCCCTTAAAGTTGTATTTATGATTTGTCTAATAGGTTCCTTTTCTAATTAAATAAAAAAAAAACATTAATATGAGATATAATTAACATAATTTCCAGACCACTTAGCGCTCATCACAGCGTAATTTAAACTAATCGAAATATAACAAGAGCGAGTTGATTGAATTATCGATGAGTGTGCTGACACCATCCCCTCCTTACTGACATCGCTCTATAAAGCATGATTAATTACTACAAAATTTGCACACATTTATACCGGGCCAATTCTTAGTTTGAATTTGTAATTCAATAATTTAACTGGTGTTCGAAAATTAAACGTTTGTTTTATTCAGTAGAGGGGTAAGATCTCAGCGCTAATACCGCCATCTATTGAGGGTTTTCAAAACTCTCTAACAAAGCTCCTATTATGTGAAGCCTGCAAGTGACGTGAACACCGTCATTATGATTTTGTCAAAGCTTTTATCATATTTTGTGCAACCTCGTATGTCGAGCGTCTAAATTGTCAATTAAATTTATATTTAGCCTTACTTACTTGCCCTTTGTAAAAGAAAATAAAAAGAATATTTTCAACGTAAAATACAGATTGAAATTATGCCAATAATGGAGTCGGTTTTTCTTTTAATGTAATATATAACGAGGGCTAAACAGACGATATCTTAGGTTAAGAAGGTCTTAATTATTACAAATGGTAAACAATTTCCGTTGTTATTAAAAAGCCTAATTAGATATTTCTTAGTCAATTTATGCTGCTGACTTCTGAGAACAAACGATAACAGAAATTGCTAGAGATCCCATAAAATCCAATTAATTTAACGGGGAGTGTCGCTTTCGTCGAGACGTGATTAAAATAACAAAAAAGATCCATTACCCGCTATCGTCGGTGGAAATGGTTCGGTGTGGTGGCAACGGAGGCCGAATATTAGGCCAAATTGTAACCGGGGATGTGTGTTACTTACTTAGAGAATATTTTGGTGAAATGAACACTTTGAAGCTCTTATTTCTAAAAAATGTGGAATGTTATACATAACATGGAATGATATTAGATATAATTAAAATAAAATACTGTACACAGTATTTTATTTTTAGAACATAAAATGTACATGTGTACACTATGGAAAAAAAAAGTTGCAACGTTTTTTTATGTTTATATATATTTCATTCCATTTAATGTATATATTTGATAAATACCGTTTCGTCATCACTACGGAGATTCAGTAAAGGTAGATAATATGGTAAATATTAATGAATATTAATTCATCAAAGCACCTCTTGCTCATTTGAATGGTCCCAACGTGACAGGATTCTAAAGGAAGAAAATTAATGAAATAATAAAATTGGATTACACCAGTGTTTCTACGATATGTCTAGAGAATCATTACTAAGCCCAATTTGTTTTAATCGCCAACTTGTAGCCATTTTACCGTATGACTACATTATCTTCTAAGAATTGTTGTAATAAAATAAATACAAGGAATAACAGAAGCAAGATATAAGAACCCCAGTGAATGGCTAAACTAAAGATCAGCATTTTATGTCAGCAGCTAAATATGATGTTGTTATTGTTTTACTCTCTCTTCGGAAACCATTAATGGATAAAAAAACTAATATTCATAACTGCCAGAAACTAACTATTAAATTCAGACTCTACCTACAAAGCAATGCAAATTGACATAAGAGAACTTAATCTCAAATCAATTAGATTAGACTTAAACAAATAAATGGCCAGTCATTTAGAAGTACCTACTTCAATCCCGGGCGTTAATCCGAGTGCTTTTCCCGCAGAGATTTACTCAGGCTGTCGATGTTCGACCCGGATGTCCCGGGAGTACGAACAACGAGTTTCAAAACGTATGGAGGACTTTGGGTATTGTAAAGCAATATGGTGCCGTCGGGATAATTATTGAACTACATTATTCACGGTCCAATACTTGAATGAAGGACTGAGTGAAAACATATTTGAATAGTTTTATAGAATATTGAAAATCAAAAAGAAATATACTTCGACAAGCTTTATCTATGTGAAATATTGGATTTTGGGATACATACGCGCGTTAGTTATTATTAATGGTTTCAATCATTATTTTCTATTTTATGATGGCTTTATAACATCTATAGTGTTCGTATTAAAAGTATTTCAAAGTAATTACTTTATGGTGGCTTTTTAAAAATGTTTCTAAATTAACCATACCATTAATGAGTTTGATGCATTTCATACTTCACAGGGGACCACCAAAGTCCACCTTACCCCACGATTACATGCTAGATTTGTCAGGCATATACTATTATTTTTATTGGTCTAGTAAAGAGTGCAATTAAATATATAAAATTTTCTCCAATCAAGTTGCAAATAATTTAATATCAGATAAATAACTATGTTATTTAAATGAAATTATCTATCGTCTCAGAAATTGTCTACATACTATAAACACAAAAGTAAGTGAGCTTGATAACTGAGATTTTAGTGATTAAATCCTAAAAACCTTCAAACCTTCAAGAAAAGAGCGTACTCCTTCTTAAAAGGCCGGCAACGCACTTGTGACGCCTCTGGTGTTGCGGGTGTCCATGGCCGGCGGTAATCGCTTACCATTAGGCGATACGTCTGCTCATTTGCCTCCTATACGATAAAAAATCCTAAAAATAACAAAAAGGGCCTAAAAGGAAATAAGAAACAGCGACGATCGTAAAAGCTAAATACGACTTAATAGCCTTCAGACCAAGTTGATAGGCTATAAAATCTGTTAAACGTAAAATCTCGCCTCTATATAGCTCTGAATATACATATTATCAACATCAAATGTAATGCCATGGTTTAATATAAAATCTTATCTCATTTAATACCCACAACACCAAAGTACAAGAAGATAAACAATAGAGAAAGTTTTAAAACAGAGTATGTTCAAGTGCATGCCCTGATTCCAATCCTATTCAAATCCGTGAGCTTTATGTGGGAAATTAGTACCTTCCCAAAAATAATGATACAATAAACATTTACATGTGGAACATGCATGAAATGTACTGACATAATGTACTTGTTAATTTTGCATGTGCTTGTGTTTGTATGTGTGTCTTTGTGTGTGTGTGTGTGTGTGTGTGTGTGTGTGTGTGTGTGTGTACCTACAGTTTGTGTGTCTATGCGGGCTCAATAGTCAGAATATATATTATGTTTGATATTATGAAACATGCTTGTATTGGCAGTTCTTCAAAATTTTGAACTAGAGCGTGAGCGAAAACAAATCTTCTACATCTACATCATCGTAGCCAAATGTATTATGATGATAATATGATGATTATCTAATAATTAATGTATTAAACATATATTATTAGACAATCATCTTCTGGGACTCTACTTTCAATATTTAGTATGTTTTTATGAAATTGTCCTATATATGGATATGGATAGATGAGAAAGAAGTTTCGAGTTCTGATTAAACTAATTACAGCAGTTTAGTAAAATTTAAAACAAGAAAAAGTTATTTTTTTTATAGAATTCTTGTATTTTGTTCCTAAGAAGTATATTGATACTTATTTAATAGTATTAGTTCAGTAGTTTAGCTGCTACGGTGTAAAATAGGTACATAGGACTACCAAAAGTGATACCCTTCCTTATAACTTCACCGTACTCGGGTAAAACACACCACTTCAGCATTAGAATCTCCCCTACTCGACTTGGGTCTCTCCGTCATACCTATGACTTAAAAAACTCTGATAAAAATAGGCCTGTATGATTTTGATTTGTTTGTCTCAAATATTGAACACAATTTTATCTATATTTAATTAAACCAACCAACTTTCTTCTAAGTAATTAACATGATGGGTACATTTCACGAATAATTAGGCACATAAGTTGCCTCAAGTCTACACGAGAACATTCACTTTGCCAAACTAATGCTTCAAGTCTGGGGCCTGTATAAATCAATTTCTCTGTAGTTACAGTTCCTACTTACACGTATGCTTATATACATATACAACTTTATATAAAAACCATCTTTTTACGACTTAAGGCATGAGAAAATTTTGAAAGGCTAGATACATATACGTATATCTATGCGAATGGTCACCAACCGTCGTCGGCGTCGCCTCGAACTTCGAACTATCTCAAACCAGGGGAAAAAGAACGATTGTGTTCAGGAAGTGACGCTTTTCAATTATTTCTAGTAGATAGTTTCTTACTATTTTTAAATAAAAGTTACCGGTCCCCGCGAATTAGTTGTTGCAAAATGTAAGAAGTAAAAGTTCGTGACGGCATCTCGTGACTGTTAGAAAATCATCTCTTTTTTACCTTTTGTTTATAATTAAAAAATACAAAACATATTTATTAAACACTTATCTTAATACACATGATGTCTAACGATACATAATAATTAATTTTACTGAGAGTAACTTCAATAGACCAGTCGCGACTTTATTGCAAATAGATTTCTTTACAAGATTTCTGAGGAAGAAATTACAATTTACTACAGATCATAATTTAATCACCTTCGGAAGGTAGGTAAATAAAACGATGAGTTATTTATTTTGTAGTAAATATAAACATTGTACACATTGTAGGCAAGTTAGTTAAAAATAAGTTTTTTTCAAAGATATTTTAACTGTTAAAAACAAAATAGGCCCTATAAGCTTTTCTCGAGTAAAAAAAAGTAAATTCCAGTCGATTATCACTCATACTTTATCCATAAAAAGGATTTTAATGGATTATGGGGTAAACGAGCAGACCTATTACCTGATGGTAAGCAATTACCGCGCCCATGGACACCCGCAACACCAGAGGTCACAAGTGTGTTGCCGGCCTTTGACGGATGGGGAGGGTGATGGGGGAAGGGGTTGGGGTATGAGCCTCCGGTGTCCTTACTCACTCGGTGAGACACAGCGCAGGCGCTGTTTCACAATAATTTTCTGCGAGGCCGTGGTATCCCTCCGATCGAACCGATCCATTCACGCCGAAGCGTGGCTCTCCCACGGTGAACGGTTTGAAGTCACTAAAAGATCTAACGGCTTGAAATAGACACGAAGTCGTGGTGTAATAACTTTAGAAAGAATTACAACGTGGTGCCTCTATAAATCAACTTATCAACTCTAGTAATACATTTAATCTTATAACACAGAGCCCAACCAGTGTCTACATATATTTGTGTACCTATATATCTTGGTTCAACAAAACTTGATCGTCGCTGCGCACATATTGGGCAAAACTTATCAACTTAGCTTGGAAGGGTCTCAAACTTTGACGTGACAAATACACATTCTCTTGCTGATGGGAAATCAATATATGGTTGAGTATTCTCCTTTTGTTTATTTCTCTGGAAGTATAATGTGGGCATGTTATGAAATTCAAGTTACAAACATTCTTATTTTACATTTGAAAATTTGAGTTTTGAAGTGTTTTTGAAAAAGTCTTTCATATCGAAAAACATGTGGTGGAAGGTGGAAAATGTAAGGTGGTATGTCTTTTCAACACATGATGATCTTTCTTGATATTAGGAATCTGTATACAAGCCCGGTGTGCCATTGTTAGATTATAAGAAAAAGATTAGGTGTCAGGAGGTTGTCAGAAGGAACTGCCAGTTACTCGTACGATGAAGTCAGCACATCACTCCCTTTGAAGCAAAATGTCGATATTGAGCGCCTCAAATAAATTAAAATAGGTTGACATCTTTAAATACAAAGGTATTTAAAGATGTCAACCTATTTTAATTTATTTGAGGCGTTGTCCTTACTGTAAAGTCAGTCAAGGCTCCTTATTCGCGCTTCCTGCATTCGCGTTTTCACTACTTTGGTACCTACAGTTAATAGAAAATATAATTCAGAAAGTTCTCCCTTAGTAACAGTATTTACTACTACAGATAATAAACAAGGCACCCTATTTAATAGAGAGTGTCTACAGTAACCGTTCTTCAATTTTTAGATATTATGACGTATGAAAGGACGGGTCACATGTCCCTCCAACGCAAAGGGGTCCACTGCAATACTTTTTCTTGTTGTATGTTTAACGGTTCAGAGAAACTATTTCGGTGCTTTTTAATTGAACGAATTGTATTTTTAGTGTTCGCTAAATTACGCTTTATTTTTTCTGCATACTATGCTTCAGCAATAGGCAAGATAACAGGAGTACAAGAACCACAAAAATTAAGTATTTATTTGGCGAACATTATAAAACAGTTTTTCAAAATTAGTCATCATGCCTATTTCATAATTCATGCTGGTAAGTTCCGATTGTGTGTTAATTAGAAATATTTTGACTGAGTGAACCTCACCCACTGTTCTCTGTTTCCGTCGAAGGACTAGCTCTAAAATTTTACCTAGTACCTGAGAATCATATTACATGGTGAATATATTCTTTTTAATAATACGAAACTTTCATATCCTTAAATAAATCTATAATCAGTATAAACCAATTCGCTCAGCGTCGATATTTTCCAATTCCCTCATAAAATTATAGTGAAGTAGAACGTGGGATATAAAATTTATGCGGTAATCAAATTAATTTATAGTTTGAGTACGTCCCTTACTGAAATACAGCTCGTTTGTAACTTATGTTGGTATTTACTTTATAGATAGAGCCTTAAAAAGATAAATGTTTCTCTAATTAAAGTTTTATTAATTAAGTTTACCCACATTTACACATAGACTACGGGCTAAAACCAATAAACCTACGCTATAATAGTTCGGAATGTTTATTCAGAATTTAAGACATAATATAATTAATTATTTTTAAAAAATCCCGAATGTGTATATATTCTTTTGTTTTTTTTTTAGTTTGATGTACCCAATGTCACTCTCACGACAAGTCGTTAAGGCTCTAGGGCGTGCCAAAGAATTACACACATGCAGAAATACACTCCAAAATCAAAACCCTCCTTCTTTCGCATTCTAGTAAAAATTATACGAGTTATTTATGAATTTTCTGTAAAAAACAAAAAGTAGTGCCAAATACATACTGATATAGATATTTGGCACTACAGTTTTCCTCTGTCATTCAAAGTTTCAAACGTCCAGACGCAAGCCAGGTGAAAGATCACAAGACTGAAATAAATAGGAAAATGTCAAGGTTTCTGACAACGATATCGATGGAAAATAAATAAGAAGAACGAAGAAATATTTATATTCAAGTTACCTGACACTCCTGTAGCTATTAATACTATCTTTTTTTAAGCCATGATTTTTAGTTATTAAACATTTGCATGCCAAAACGCATACATATGAAAAAAAACCACCAATTTGATACTGGTGTTTAACTTTACTCCATGCGAAGAAATTTCATTACATTTTAGATATAACATCTTATGTACTTACTTCTCATACTCTTAATATTCACTCGTAAGTCCCCTGACAAAAAGCATTGAGCAAAAGAAATAATTTAGACCACATAAATTTCAAATCCAATTTACCTGGGCTAAGAAAAAAGAATGAAATTTCGAATTAGCTATAAATTGTAACAAGTTAGTCTAGGACTCAAAATTAATGGAAGTTATACAAGTCTTTACGAACTTTCCCAAACCATTTATTACTTTCAGAAATTCACAGCTTTTATCTTTTCACACAAAAGTGTAGCCTTTTAGTTTTTATTAAAGTAAAAATTTTTTTAACCGCATAGAGTACATTTTTGGTAGAAGAAGATCGTATAAGTTCGCGTCACCGCATTGCCGACATGCTGACTTTAGAAAACTTATTTGGCCGCGTTGATCACTTATGGTAGGGGAAGATCTTATGGAATCGCGTCACCGGCTACGTTAATGTTTGATATTGATATTTTTCATTTAAACAATATGAAATTTCTAATTTTACACATTATTTTTACAAATAACATATGTTATATGTTTTCACTTCAATCGGCAGTCCTTATAGCTACCAATTTTTTTGTCTTTGAAGTGTGAACAAAGATAAGTGGAAATAAAACTTTATATTAAAAGTAGTTGAAGCCTTTTAAAACATCCGTTTCACAAACAATATTTTGTTACTATCATCCACAAGAGGCGACTAAGGGAGCATGCGCTGGACATCTTTACTGCAAAGAGAACGAAACCTTGAAACAAATTCTCTACTAATCTAACGGATAGAGTACCATGATATAGAAGGTCATAACCTCCCTAGGGAGAGGCCTATGTGCAATAGTGGACTGTTAATGATTTATTTTATTTATGACCTGCATCTTACCAACTCTTACATATGGATGCCAAACGTGGACATACAAAATAAAAACTAAATTAGAATTGTGCCAGAAAGCGATGGAGAGAAGTTTACTGAAATTAAGAAGAATACAAAAAGTAAAAAGCGAAAAAAAAAGACAAAAAACGAAAATAATAAATACCTTACACTATGCCCTAAAACAAAAGTGGCAATGAGCTATACATATAGTAAGATACTCAAACAAAAAATGGACACTGAAATCAACTATATGGAAGGGATCGATAGGAAAAAGGAAAAGAGGGCGCCCTCGAAAGAGGTGTATAGATGATATAGAAAGGATAGCAAAGAGAGAATGGAGACAGGTAGCTGTGGATAGAGATGTCTGGAAGAAGCTGGAGGAGGCCTTTACCCGAGAAGGGGTTCCGATCAATAGTACTGATAAAAGCAATGATAGCGAGTAGAAGAAAAAAAACAATTTTATATATACATACATACGCTTATATAATATTTAAAAAGTAATCACTACATGTTATATTTGTAATAGATATTTAAAAAAAGCATGCTATAATAATCGAAGATTGGAAATAAACGGGCATTATCATTATTATTATATTATTAATGATTTGTTATTTGATCCACATTATTTAAAAATACGTATCCATTGGATAGATTAAGCAAAAAAGGGACTCTTAAAAGGTTTCATATTTTCTAATTATATATTTAGATAGTATATGAAATTTAATTCTCATGCGGTGTGGTATCCCCTAGAAATTTAAAACTTCAGAACAAGCCTTACCGCAAGCGAGGTAATTGACTGTATGAAAGAATTTATTTTAAAAATTAAAACCTCCTTGGAAAGACTTTCCAACTTTAAATGCGGAGAAACTTCGCAAAGCTATATGGCAGGTGAATATTTAAACTCCATTGGGATAGCTACGTTAAGTTACCAGTATAATAGGTAATGGGATCATGGCATATTTTAAAATTTAGTTTTCATTACTGTAAATGAAAAGTACAGTTTTAATATAATGGCGTTAGATGCTTAACTCTATTAAGTTTTTTTTTAATGTATGAACCTGCGAAAGTGTCTCTACTCTGTCTGATGGAAAGCATCAGCGTAATCAAAGACTGGTGGTGACCATACTCATTGCGAATGCAGACGATGCAACAATATGGCCTGATGATCCACACTATGGCTTCCTATAAAAATGCTTCTGCAACATTGGCATCACATATTAATTCTTTACTTCTACTACAGTTTTCCATACTGTAAATAAGAAGAATAAACTAAAAGAGTTGCAGGAGAGAACTCTTGAGTATTTAACCTTATGTTAAGAACCTTATGCATTGAGTTTTAAATGATAATAATAACAACTTCAAACACCTCACATATGTTCGTTTGATCCCAGCCTGTGGTATGGCAATCATACCGCTGATAAATAAACTGAAATATTTTTAAAGCTACACAATTTTTAAATAGATAAATACGCACCCAAGGATTTTGTAAGAGACAAAGAGGAAGAAAAGGAACAGCTGTTTAGTACCTAAAAAATTAAAATGACCATAAAAAAAAATATTCTGAGCTGTTTAAAAATCGAATGGACCAAAAGTCAACCTCCGTATAGCAACACCTCCGAACGTACGATATGTAAATAAGTATGAAACTTTTTCCTCACCCTATGTATTCAGGGAGGGAGACAAATGGTCCTAGTGTCGAGTTACTCGGAGGCAGCTATTAATCATGACTGTGAAGAATCTATAGGTGAAATGAGGAGTCAACCGCCAACGCCACACGTTCTGAATACATGTTTTAGGGAGATTTATGTTCCGAATTATGTGACATTATATGTCAGTGGGTATTAAAAATGTGACCGTAACAGTATGTCATTATGTATTTCTCTAAAACCATTATTTTTATCCTATATCTTTTATTTTTTTTAAACTTATTTTTGCTTGTGAAGATTTAAATTCTTCTTGAATGTAGAGGAACGTGATTTAAATCTCTTTAACATTAAAGTTGTTCCTTTGGAGGAACTCAACACACCTTTCTCCGACTACTTCAAATGCTAAATATATACATGTTAAGTCCTGTGCATGGACACAAGAATTTTTATAACGCGATGCTCGATTCTGTAATAATTTACTATGTAGTTTGGTTTATCTTCACTAGATAGATGTAAGCCATTTCATGTTCTGTCTAAATATGAGTTACAATCTAAATATTTACCAACTTTTAGGAACGGCCAAAATAAAACAACATACAATAGTGGATGTAATCTGTTCTTCGTGATATTAAAATTGAAAATATTTTTCATTTTTCTTTAATGCGTTTAATTCAATTATGGAGAGATCACTTGCTCTATCTGTAAGTATATAAAAGCCAAAAAACAACCACAAAAAGTAACATCACTTTCACATTTTATTTAAAATATGACTTGCTTCTGTCTCCTTTATTTAAAATACGCTTCATGGAACTCATGCGATACAAGAACGTGACTTCGAGTCGATTTAAATCAAATTAAAAAGACATTTATGCCATCTGTCTGAATGAATTTCTTTTTTAATTTCCCTGTCGAGTTGTGAACAAGGAACGTGTAAGTAAAAAATGGCGAGAAGTGAAGTAAACGAGTTCCGAGCACGTTTTAAGTATGGTACCGTAGTCCCGGAGTTGCTGTCAGTTCCGGACTCTAGGGTTGTCGACAGCTGACAGTTCAAATTGTGATATATTATCCTCCAGCAACAAGGGTCAAGTATTTTTTGTTATGAAAAACCTTTCAGATGGTAATTATGCGTGAGTCTTTATTCAATGGTGTTATTAATTTTCACGATAAAGCTGCCGGATCTTTACTTGAGTGTTTGTCTATTTTCCTCTTATACCTGATTTTATTTTTATTTAATTTTTTATAATTCTCTCTGTCTTTTGTATCTCTGTGACATTTGGTAGGGTGTTTCGATACCATGTTGGTTGACTAGCAGTAGATGGAGTAGTAGTTATTATCACTGGAGCATAGACAATTATATTCAGGAATTGTTCCCGCTACAGTGTTGATGGATCTAATTTACTTTAGATTTGTATGGAACTTGATGTTTTGATACCAATAAGATATTTTATAATACAATATACCGAGTATCGCTATAACATTGAGCTTATTTCTTCTATATATTCGCTTCTTGCAAAGACAGTAAATATACACTAATTTATATCCTACAAAAAGTTTTGCAAATTGTGCTATTTTACACCAAAGAAATAAACACCATCCGTAATACAAAGAGTCAAGGCAACTAACCGTTATGAATACTTTTTCACTGTCTCATTTATCTAGTTAAATAATTACGAGCACCTAGCTAACTAATTATTAGTGACAGCCCTAATTCTTTGCGATCCTTTAGTGTCGAACTTACAACTGTCTGCGGGATCTGCATACATTTGCATAAAATAGTTCCAGGACTTTTGTGGACTTGTCCATCACTAGACGTGGTTTTATTTGTCTACGAATTGAAACTCGAGCTGCGCTCCTTGAGTTAATTCACTTTTAAGTTTTACATGAAAACTACAATTTGCAGAAAAGAACACGGAAGTTTCAATTCACAAAGTTTCTTAAAATCTCTAGTTAATTTAGACGCGCATTCCTAAGGAAAATAAAGATTCTAGACTTAGATACTTGGCAGTTTAATTTGCCAGAATCCAGATGATAGTAATCGTGGTAATTACATGGTAATCTATTTAGATTACACCTACTTGTTAATCACCACAATAATTGCAATATTTTTTACAAAAAAAGGTCCTCTCTAAGGAGTACTAACCATCGCAATTTTTTTACATACCTATTCGAATTTTTTTATGTTTCGTTTTACTTAGTGCATGATATGCATATTTTTGATCATTAACTAGCATTCTCTACACTCTTATCGAATTTCACGCACTATTAACCCGTGAATGTTATAACACTAGCCATTCAACATTAACAGTGCCGTAAAAATAAATATTTACTTTTTGTTGACCAGTTTGTATCGCTGGGGTGGTACTTTTTGGTGCCAATTGGCAAGTTTTCAGCACGACGCTCTCCTGCCGCTAGGGACTAAGCTTGATTGTGTTTACAGCCTCCATAATGTTGTTTATATTTGTTATTGTATACGAGTATGGCATTTATGTTATGTAACCTTTATTTTGTAGATTTATTGTTTCCTATCGTTGTATGAATATATAAAGATGGCTGTGGATATAATTAACAAAAATCATTTCACAATAAAAGCTGATTGCGTTTTTAACTAAAGTAAACTCATGGGTTCTGCATATTAGAATAGTGTATTTTGACTTTGTTTGTACGGTGGACAGAAGAAACGACTGAGAAAGCCAACTAGCCAAAATAACATCGCTACAAAAAGATGGACAAATGACACAAACCAGCCTGGGCAGCATGGGGTACACTAGGCCAAAGCCTAGTTTGAAGGGGAGGCCTATGTACAGCAGTGGATTAATAAAGGCTATTGACCAAATTCAACTGAAACTTTTTAACTTTCTACTAAGAGCACGTTCCCTTTTCAACATAATTATGTACGATAATAATATTATTTACATAATATATTTACATACTCCTTAAGCAAGGCTACCAAAAACAAGTAGTACAGAGAATGAACTCCCCGAATTAACTAAATATTTACTTTGCCCGAAGTATGTTTATCATGTGTAACTGTGCTGAGTTATGTTGTTAGAGTTGTCTAATTAGTGGTTAAAGGTTTCACTCTTCAAACAAGTTGTATTTAGATCATATTTTAACATATTCTGTAAATTTCAAGCTTAATATTTTAGCTGAAGTAATTATACATATGGACTCTTAAAGATAATATGGTGTAAAAATCACCAGATAGATATTAACACTATTAATGGTGGTAATTGATAGATTCTTCTGTTCGCCTCTGACCTGATAGTGTAATGTGATCGAAAAGTCACGCAATTCAAATATATATTTACCTATTAATAACGTCAATTTCATTTGAAAAAACAATCAAATATTATGTAATACGAAAGTTTAAAAGTTAAATTAAAAAATGTAATTTAATTCGATCGTGTAAGTTAAGTAAATAGTAATAGGTTTATGTGTTTATATTTCGAATTAGGCCATTGTGGCCTAAATTCGAAATGACACACTTGTATATTGTGCTTGACAACGAATTATACTGTCAGAAGTTCTTAATCCCGATGGCACCTAGGTTCGTATACTCTGTTTTATTATCAGCTTTGTGATTGCACCCATGCAGCGAATAGGTTATTTCATTACTTTTATCACTAGTTTTAGATTCTGTATTTAATATCTATTTAATTATTTGTTTATATTTTACTTTCACATTAAGGCAGGGAACAAAAAGTTAATCTTTGAAAGAGGTCACTACATATTATTACCAAAAGTAACAGTCCATTCGAAGATTGTCTGTAAAAGATCGTAGACCAGAAGAAGTAAGTTACTGCCTTATCTTGTACTAACTTTTGCCTGCGGCACCGCCCATGTATATGTAGGTGATGTCGTTAAAGTAATTTATACCCTTTCTCAAGAGATCTGTGAACCAAACTTCATCAAAATTGTTGAAGCAGTTTAGTCGTGCAAGCGAAACAGACAGACAGAAAGATCGAGTTACTTTCCATTTATATGAGTATGAATTCCGTACTGTAAGTGTCCTCTAATGTAATGATGACCACGAAAAAGCAGTTACTCGTAATCTGTCTAAGATAAAAAAAAAGTACAATAAGTTATAATTTTTTTAACATGGTTTCCTAAATAAGCTTGAACAATTCCGTAAAGACGTAACTTTGGTAACGTGTCGACACTCGACGCTCTCTCTCCTACACACCCGACAACGGCCTCTAGAGATCCGAAGCTCTCGATACAATATCAAATACATTCGGGTGAATGTCAATCTCTCAAGCTTATAAATATCAGTTCGTAGTAAGTTCTATGCAAGTTTGTGTGGACTTAGGATTGTTTGCTAGTCTTCTGGGAAATTCGTGTTTAACACCTCGTCCCTTGAACGGCTTTTACCAAAGATCCTTTTTAATATAAAAAGCAGTACGTTGAATATATTCTAATAGAATGTTCTCTTTATTTTAAGATTTGTCTAAGTGATTTAAAAGAGATGTTGATTTCTCTGCATGTTTCGTCTTATCTCCTCAGAGCTGGCCCAGTTACGAAAACTCGACCTCATCTGCTCAAAAGAAAGTTTAACATGCAAAAATGTTAATTTAAGCTAATGGAAGAATAAATTATTTCATTTTATTTTACTAGTCTTTTGGAAAATTCGTGATCGATACTACGTCCCTTGACTATTCCGATCCTAGCTAAAGATAATTATAAATTCGGAAAGCATAAGCTTTACCTTTGAGTCCTTGCCATTAAGGGTTTTAATACACTTCTTTCTAGCCTCTCGGAGATAAAGGACATGAGTTTACTTATGTACCCGCGTCCTTTGCAATGCCCATACCAAAGGCTCGCTCATAGCCCAGTTGCACTCGGTAATTATCACCGAGGGTAAGCAACGACGACGCGGTCAGTACCGGGATGGGTGAGCGCTGGTGGCAAGTTACCTTGAGCGTCTCCGTGATTCGGAGGTCAGGTTAGTCAGTCGGTCCCGGTTGCTATCATAGGATAACAGTCGTGAAGCTTAGTTGGAGGCCTTTGGGCGGCTTAAAACTATCCAACGGTTTCCAACGTAGCCACAATGTTGTCTTGCCAGTCCCAAACCGCACTTGGCCATCGTGGGGACGTATGGCCTTAACCCTCTCCTGAGAGGAGATCCGAGCCCAGCTGTGGGATATTATGGATTGTTGATTGATTGATACCAAAAGAAGTATATTCTTATTAATCAGTAAGAAACAAAGCTAAAATCAATACAAAAAATATCTTATAGAAATCTGGTGATCGCTCAGTGCAGTGGTCTATATTCAATCATGATTGAATGAATAAAAAATGGTTATGTATTAAAAAGCTTTATTTAATCTTGTCATACTGCTTATAAAAAATCCATTGTCAAGCAGCGAATAAAAAATGGCTATTGATACTGTTTCCACTTTATCCACACCCATCTTAATCTTATATTTCAGTATCAGATACTGTGAGTCACTTTATAAACAATGGGACCCTCAAACTCCACAAGTTACACAATCTGACGTCACTGAAGTGGCAAGCCACTTCGCCAACTGGCGCCTCGTCGAGAGTCATATAGCCTCTTCATTTGTATGATTTACAGATAGTTACAACTTGTTCTCAGTCTGGGACGCACTTCGCTTCTGTTATTTGCATGTACTCAATCTTTGACAGATAGATTCCGAAATAAATAAATTGGAATTCCCCCACTCAGATGGTGTTTGGTCCAATATTTGTTAGAGCCTCTTCCACGGCAATCAGGTTACCGAAAGCTGTACTTATTTAATAAAACACATAAAGTAAGAACGAAGTATAGTACTATACTAAACAATTATTTGTCCTGTGTCCGAATCGACTGTTGCGGTCACTTCACTTGATATTTAACGGCTTTAGCCACTGGACATATCAATACCGTTGACATCTGCAACGCCAAAAAAAAGTTTCTAACTCTATTCATCCCCATACAAGTTAATTAGCAGACTCTTCAGTAGAAGTACAATCTCGTAATATTAGTACCGCATTTACTATGATAGCCGGCCAGCATTATAAGTATGTTACTTCGGATAGAATAAAAATTATCTGGTCAGCCATCAAAAAATTTTGTATTCCTTACTTATAAGTTCTTTAAAAGAAAACAGTTACTAGTAAACTTCAGAAAGACAGTCTTTATTTTAAAAAGCTTGTATGTCTTTCCTTCTGATTTGATAATCTAATAATAATAAGCAGAGGATGACTAAAACACGGATGAAACTGTGAGAAACAACCAATATTGAATAGAAAATGATTAAATTTAATAACAAGTTAAGCTCTACATAATCAGTAGCTCATTGCTACAACAGCTTTGCTATCTAGTGATACATTCGCAAACAATTTTGTAACATATTCATGCATAATAATGAGACAGGTGGTGGTATATTATAATTATTACAGGATGCTTACAGATTAAACCGAACAGTAATCTCAATAATTCTTTTTCCTTTTTTGACAAATTTAATTATTATTATGTTTAGTTTTTTCTAGTTGTAGATACAAACACAAGTTGATCTAAAATTATGATTCAAAATATACCAATAAAATTAAAATAAGTACAATAGAAAGATAACCTTTACTACATAAGACTTTACGCTACGTGCAATTAGGAATAATTGCACGTAGCGTAAAGTCTTAGCTATATTTTATTCCTAAAGTATTATATATTATATTTATAGTTATGTAAGCCATACTCATATATATATATACATATACATAGGTTTGGTCTCCACTAAGTCTTTCATAGATGATTTAAGCGTTTGTATTACCGAAATAAAATGTGAGTACTATAGAACATATAGAACATTCATCATTATCATCATCAGCCTGTAACAGTCCACTGTTGAACATAGGATTCTCTTTCCAAAGCAGGTTTTGGCCTATTATACAACGCTAATCAGACGGGTTGGTATGCGTTTTGTTTCAAATTCTGGGAGGGGTCTGGATGTCGTAATAAAGCGGTTCCCGGACCCGTCTCAGGCGCAGAGAGACACACCTTGTGGTTTTAGTCGGTTCGATTCCGACACACCACCACGCCGCAGACCTCGGTGGGGTGAAGGCAGGTGGTGGATTCTAAACGTTAAAAGGAAACGGTTTTGTTTCTAGTTTTCCTTCGCTTTGCAGCGATGTTTCTTGGTATTTCTCCCTTGGTCTCCTCTTACGACACCCATGGATCGAGTAGGAGTGTTAATACTCCGTATTCTTAGTACATCACCACACGGATATCCTATTAATATTATAAACACGAAAGTTTGTATGGATGGATGTTTGTTACTCTTTCACGTAAAAATTACTCAACGGATTTGGATGAAACTTTACAATAATATAGCTGATACATCAGAGTTACACATAGGCTACTCTTTGCCGCGATAACCGACATATATGCGGGTGGAGCTGCGGGCATAAATTAGTAATGTTATAGAACATGAAATATACTAACATAACTAACAGTACTTTATATTTTAACTTTAAATTACATAAAACCTCTGTTTCTTTTACTTACTTACTACAGTATGTTGTTAAAAATGGAAAACTTTTAATGACACGCTGAAATGAAACTTGTGTAGGAGGGAGACATATTTGTTGTCTAAGTACTCTTAAGTACCTAACTAAGTACTATTTACCTAAATATGATGAAATTCCCAAATATTCTTATACGCACGGTTGGTCATCACCTCAAAAGTGGTTCATTTACTTCCTACTAATATTATAAATGGAAAGGTTTGCAAGATTGCATGGATCATACACAACTACTTAAAGGATTAAGAGGAAACTCTATAGTTATTACAGCTCATACATCAGAATATAGCAAAAGCTAGTCAAATATAAAACCAACGACGTGTTGCAAAGTAATTAAAAAATATAAGTGAAAAGTTTTCACTTCAATTTATATTTAATTTCATGAAGTAAATCCATTCTTAGGAAAGATATTATGAACTTTTAGATAAATGTTTATCAATAAATTGTTCCAGAAATTTCTGGAACAACATTGTTCACAAGTTATATTAATCTCAATAATTCCGTCAAAGCTAAAGGAAACTCAGATAATAATATAACTTCTCATTTCAAGAAGTATCAAGGTGAGCGATCTTTCTCTAAGGGGTTAAATAAACTATTGTTGGCAGCCCTGCTTTAAACGTAATTCCTGAGAACTTTCCGTTTTACAATACTAGAGTTTGCACTTAGCTCTCTCAGCCCCCTACACGCCCGAGCTACCTCCCTTGACCTGTCGGCTCGGCACATCGTGTAACGACTTGCAGACATGACAAGTCCGACTTAAGTGGAGCAACCTGTATTTATTTTATTCAGTTTTGTTTTTTGTTTGGAAAGAAAGAACATTGTAAGAGCAATATAAAGTTACCTTAGTCTCCCAGAGTTGGGATTTTGGTTTTATGTCACCTTCGGTGGACGAGGACCAAGGATTTTTTTTGTTAAATCACTTGACAAGCTGAAGAGAAAATGGCACTACGTGGTTCAGTTTTCGTCACGGTGGTGCTTTAGTGCTATCATATCTTAAATCGCAATTATCTTTTTTTTAGTTGTTAGGTTTTATTACGAGAACATTTTATATTCAATGATATTCGTGTTACAACCCTTTGATACTTCGATCAATAACGGTATTAATAAAGATAATAATTTAGTGTAACGAATTTTTCACATTAGCCATGTTATAGATTATTAGATACCTATAACTAATGATCAAAATATTACAATGATAAAGTATATGTATATACGTATCGTATAAGTACTTCAATGTAAAAATACGAATTAGTTAACAAAAAATGTATGTAAGAAATATGTATAAGATTTTAGCATATTTTATCTGAAACCATGAGACTTTATTTGACCCTGCAATAAACAGTTTTTTGCTTTACGAGAAAGAAAAAGGAAAAGCTTTACTATTACGTAAATATAAAATATATCGAAAAATATCCAAAATAACTTACCCAGAAAACTAAATTATAATTTTCAATTTTTTGTTCATCTGCGATATTTATGAAAACGTAATTTCAACCTAAAATTATGTAATTTATGTAAGTTTTTTACAGAGTATTAGAATTTGAATTACAGCTTGTGAACAAGAGTCTATTAACATGTTATTAACATTTAGGGAGACGCCAACTTTAAACATTGACCTTAGAAATAAAATACAATGTAGTGTCGAAACTTTGCTCCTGAAGGTTCTCTTGGCTCTGCTAACGAGGTAAGTTTGGACGAGGCGTCTCTAATACCTCAACAACTATCCTCTAGTCCAGCTATCATACGAAATGAGAATGAACTTTGTACTTTATTGAAAGTTCAATAAAGTACAAAGTTTGTCCAAATGTAAAAATAAATTACAAGTTGGTTCGTCCTGTCCGTGTTATGACGGATTAAAATTATAGAGTGTTTTCACCTTTATTCATCCAACAGAGTTCCAAAGTGTAGTTACAACGAGAAAAAAGCTAGACTCAAATCATATATACATATCCTCTAACTACTTTGACCCGGGTTGTAGAGTAGGCCAAAATCTCCTTTTTAAGGAGAAGCTTCTAAGCAACAGTGTACTATTAAAAGCCATTGATCTGATGTGACATGACAAGTTGGTTATTTTGTCACGGCAAAATGTCGTTTTACAATATCTTGAATGTTGTGTAAACTTCGTTTTGGCAACTAAAACATCGTTGGAGAGCCACGCCTCGACATAAATGGACCGACATGACCGGAGGGATACCACGGTCTCACAGAAAACCTTTGTGAAACGGCGCTTCCGCAATATATTATCCATATCCCAACCCCCATTCCTCTGGTGTTAAGGATGTCCATGGGCGGCGGTAATCGTTTACCATGAGTCGATAGTATGCTCATTTGATCCCCAAAAAAGGGGGGCCCTTTTTTTTACTCAGTGAATGCTTTTCGCACCATACCCTAGTTGGGGAAACGAAGGGCATATGTGGGACTCTCGGAGAAGCGGTCTACCCTCTAAACCCCGCGGCGGCTTACCTCGGCAGTTGGAAAGAGCTCCAGGAACGCATCGGCGGCTCTGGAGCCCCCTGCCATACCCCAGTCACCCCCGGATCAGGACGCTGTCAAGCCTCATACCGCTCCATGCAGTAAGAAGCGCAGCACCGACCCGCCTTAGACGATATCCCTGGCCGTACCGGACACTCCATTTGCCCCCTACTAAATAAAATATATATTTATAGTCCAATAATATGACAGATTATGCAAGATGTATATAGAGTATACGTATTTCAATTTTCACTCGAAGACGAAAAGTTTATAAGTTATGTTAGATTTCTATTAATATGGTTTTGAATAGAAGCTAGAATATTCCAAATGCCATTAAAGTGAAAAACATTATTATTACTGCCATTTTCTTTAATTAATTTGAGAAAATTTTACTTTGTTATTCCAAGATGCTCAAGATTACAATACATTAAAACCCTGAATAAAATTTAAGCTACTGTTCGTTTTCGAAAACAATGAGGCTTTGTTTTTATAACATATCGTTGAAGAACCATCTACGTTGCACACCAAGTAAATAAACGAGACCCTTTGGCAGAAATAATTAAAATAATTTTCATTCAAATCAATTGACCCACACCGGGACTTTGGTTCGACGAAGATATAAATATACTGTACGAATCGATGAGAAAAACGAATGAGTCACTGCCATAAACTGATACTAAATGTACTAGAAATACTAATGTAAAGACTTTTTTATAGCTTGAAACTAACCAATTAAAACTTCAATATAAACATGACGCACTCATGACTCCGGTATACAAAGTCACGGAAGGAATCAAATATATTCCGCGGTAAAACAAATATAAGTATGAAAGGAAATGATTTCGTCATAATATTTCAAATGTTATTGAACAAAAAGAAAACAAGTCTATCTTAGATGAGTGGTATCATGATAATTAGGTAGTTTTCAACTTTGCCTTATTTCAATATTGACTGCCTCGGTGGCGCAGTGGTAGCGTATGCGACTGCTGTGCTTGAGGTCTCGGGTTCGATTCCCGGGTCGAATCAAATATTTGTTGATCTGCAAATATTTGTTTCAAAATTTGGGCGTTTTCTATGTATAACATGTAAGTATCAAAAAATTGTATAAATGTATTTATATTAGTTGTGTAGTACCCGTAACACAAACTCTGCTTAGTTTGGGACGAGATGGCGTTGTGTGTCCGATTGTCCGAAATATTTATTAGAATAAGTTAAGTGTGGAATAAAGTTTTGGATCTCCGGTACTCCGGACTCGTACAGTAAAGAGTAAAGAAATAATTGCAACGACGGTTTTTAAGGCGGTTAGGTAGTAGTATCAGATACGGATATATCCCATGAGTTTCGTAAGCACGAACTAAGAAGCACAACAGCTCTGCAAGGAGAAGGAAAAATTCAAACAAACACTATACCAACACATCAGTCAGGTGTGGTATAGTAAACCAAGACCTCTCAAGAAGAAGAGCTTTTAACTCTAGCAGTAAATTATTAAAAGCTGTTGATAAAGACGATGACTTATTATCATTAATTTTTGTTTATTAAACTAATAAAATAATAAAAGTATTTTGTTTAAAACCTGTTAACTAAACGAAAACCTGCCTAACTAAAAAGTTTATCTAT
This sequence comes from Hyphantria cunea, assembly GCA_003709505.1. NCBI lineage: Eukaryota > Metazoa > Arthropoda > Insecta > Lepidoptera > Erebidae > Hyphantria > Hyphantria cunea. The sequence goes on from PKRV01000138.1 coordinate 461,198, forward strand.
ATCAAAATTTTAAAGACAATGGCAGTGAAAACTAACACTGAAATAATGTTATTACGTCTAGACTCCATTCTTTAGTGCAGAGAGAAAGGGGTGTTTGACTGCCAGTGTGGGTGTTTTAATACTAGCAGAGTTGCCCTAACTTAATTCAATATTTTGATATTATCAGTCAAATAATTGTATGTGTAGTATTTTCTTTTAATGATTTAGAACAGTTAAAAAGCTTTTCCTTATCTCGTTTTCTTCAGAAGCAGTTTGCTATTGTTTTTTTTTTATTTATACTAGTGATCACCCGCCCCGATATTTGACTATTTTTTTTTTATCTGTCTGCACTGCTCCTCCACATCAAGTTAAACTGTGCCAGATTTCATACTCCTCCGTTCGCTTATTTTTTTTAATAAAAAAAGGCACTAAGTTTTTTCTTCGCGTATTATTAAATCAATTTCATTTAAAACATTGTAATTGTAAACCAACAATTATATGCTATTTATCTTCATATTCAAATCGCTCTTGGTGGTCTCCTAAAACACTCGAAAAGAACGCTCAAATATTTTGCTAAATAAACTACTGCTTGGTTACTTAACTTACTAGCAGTAAACTTATTTAATGGTAAATATATTTAGTCGGTTATCTACAGCTACTTCAATATCAGTTCGAGTACTCGCAGTCCTTACAGAAAAAGGCTATTACGCTCTTCAAATATAATAAGCTTTCTACAGTAGATATCATGAAACCAGTCTATGAAAAATCATGATCTGTGTCGTATTTTTTATGGGTTGTATGACCCCGCGTGCATCGTTAAAGGCTGCCAGAAGATATTTTTATGAGAAATTCACGGGGCAAAAATGTTTTATACTCGCAATTAAAATATACGGTAATGAATACTTTTAGCAAATTTTCCGTTAGTACTTAAAAAAAATTACAATTTCAATAAACAAGTGATGAAGACGAGATGAGATGAAATATGATGTTGATGAAAAGGTCAGAATGGAATAAAGTACCGGGGATTAAACACATTTAAATTAATATTTTGAATAAAATAAAAATGAAGTTATGCTAACTTACTATTCGTTTTTGAACTCTATGTTATTTCATAATTAAAATTATAATCAACATTTATAGTAAATTAAAATAACAGGACTATCTCATTGCAATAAATACAATGCACCCTTTGTTTGTGAACCATCGATTTTCTGTATTTCAAACAGTCCTGTGTAGTAATATAATGGTATAGGTTTAAAGGGCGTGTATTAGGTTACGGGTTGATGCCCTTTACCTGTTTCGTGCACACCACTAGACGTACAATTTTCTGTTCTTTTACATTTAAATTCAAAGTGTGTTCTAGAATTCTAATTCTTTATTCAAACAAGATGCATAACTTAGTTCTTTACACGATGTTTCTGATGAATATGACTAATTAATTTGATAGTAATATTCTTGAGAAAAGATTGTTTGCTTTTGACGGAATTTGAAAGGCTTTTTGAACAAAGCATTGACCTGTTGTTGTCTTAAGACCACCCTAGCCTCCCCTCGTCCGTCTAGACTAATCTGACAAGTATATATCTAAGTACGAATGGGTGTAGATGAAATTGGACTTGTTTAAGTCCATTTTTGTGTTTTTGGTAAAATACAGTTTTTAGTTAGACTTCGGCTTATGTAGTTTGTTATGCAATTTATTCAGAAGACTAATCCGAAAATAATAAATAGTATGAGGTAGTTTAAAAACTTAATAAAGTTAAGTTGTTGTGTTAGGTGATTTATTTATTCATAGATTAAAGACCAATTGTGAAGAAAGTGAACACAATTTTTAACGACTTTATTTTACAACCTGCAATTTAGTCCAACTTATTTTACCAGTTTTGTTTAATGAATATTCATGAAGATACAATCTAGTCAAATAAAGAAATATGTAGAGACATTTTGAATTATGTCCAATACAACTTAATAAAGCTATTTAAATAATTTCTTCCATCTCTATGGTAAAACTATATGTTTTAATCCATTGTTTTAAGGTTATTTAATGCAATCAAAATCAACATTGTAGGTGAATACGATAACAAGAATTCTGCTGCTCTTATGTCCCTCTCATCGTTCAGATTTCATGAACTCTTCTTTCTTTATCCAAGCGGTACTACTCTGGAATGCCCTCCCACTCGAAATCAGGATGTCCACAAACCGTTTTACTTTCAAAAAGAAGTTACACAATCTCCTTCTGGGTGAAACGGCAGAAAGTTCCAACCGATAGCTGTTTTACCTTATATTCGGGTTATCATAGTGTACGAACGTAATGTATTTGTGTCAGTATATATATATATATATATATATATATGTGTGTGTATGGTTATGTATGTATGTGTATGTATATGTATGTGTATGTATATATATGTATGTGTGTGTATATGTATGTATATGTTTTTTTTTCTGTGTAAAGCTTCTTTCTATTGATGATGTTACCTCTGTGCACCACCTACCTTACAAGATTTCTACACCACCCTAAGGTTGACTGGAAGAGAATGCCTTGGGCATTAAGTCCGCCAATGCACAAATGTGCATGAAGTTTTAAATAAAAATATATAAAAAGAATTCGTTTTTCTTTTTGCTTGAACATTGATAAGACAAGAGAAGACAGAAAAAATGGGCGGAACATAAAATTACGCAATGTACTGCTGTACAAAAACAATCCGTCTACACTAAATATATATTTTTATATGTTATATGTTTTTAGTATATATGTATAGATTCATGTTCAAACTAATTTTACCTTTAAAGATGCGTTTTAAAGAACTTTATTGCTTGTTGCAGGCAAGCAGCGGCGCGGAGCCCCAAGTTGCCGTATTATGCGAGGCAGGGGGCACCTACCACCCTCAATACATGTCTGCAGCAGGCCGATGGACACCCGACCTTACCACCAAGCCACACAATTGCTTAAAAGACAAGATGGAGATTCTCGACTACTGCAAGAAGGTGAGTAAATTATTTAGCAGCATACAAAATGACAAAGGTCTGTTGAAATGTATAAAATGATCTGTGGTTGAAAGAATTGTAAAGTTTATTTTATCGTATAGTGTGGGGTATGTTCTGTAAATTAAGATCTAAAGACGACTAGACTAGACGACGAATAGACGAATTTATGGAATGTATTTTTATATACATCCAATAAAGCAATTGATGAAATGATTAATAACAGTATTAGGTAAAACTAGTATTCCAGAAGAGGGATATCCTAGCACAAAGCACATATATTGACATAAGACTCTAAAATGTACCATGGTTAATAATTTTATAATAATTTTGCAATGCTACACATATAAACAACTAGAATGACTCCAATATACAAATTACTATATATATATACATATCTTCATTTTCAAGTTATTACATCACATCATCAGATCATCCCCTGCCTATCACAGTCCACTGCTGGATATAGGCCTCTCCAATTTATCGTCATTATAATTCAAATTATCGGTTCTATAAAATTCCAAAGGGAATATCTACTTTATTTGTACACAACAAAGGTACCCAGTAATTAAATTAAAAAAAAGGACTGTTTAGGCTCCAGAAAACCATTTGAAATTAAGAAATTCCTTTCATTTTGTGGAATGCCTTGATTCTGTAAGGAATGTTATTCGAAGTTTACAAGAACAACGGTTGTATTCCCAACGTTTTTGCTCTCTAGAGCTTTGATTAAAGTAACCCAATTGACGCTCCACACTAATATTGTCAAGGGTTTTCATTAGCTCGCTATTATTATATCAACGAGTATGAAACCAGTTAAGTGAATCAAGAACCCTTTCTCAAGGGTCTTGAACAATATTCGCCTCATATATCACCCTTGAAATTCTAAGGATCGTTTTGAATAGTAGTCTTGGAAACAAGGGAATATCAAATTCAAATTCACACAATAATACATGTGGTAACATTATGTTTCAATATTATTGGTAATTAAGATGTTTATTTGCAGGTGCCTATAGATATCAATACTATTATATAAACGTATAATATTTCTTACTTTGACTAGGTATATAGGTATAGGTTGATGCCACCTACATGCTTGGAATTTAAGTAAATTGTCGTAAGCAGGGAGTGAGGTGGTATGGGTTGTAATTAGTGTGACACAATTATATGGCCATTTTGAGAGTTAGAGATAAGAAATAATCAGATGAGCGAAGCTACCCGCAAAGCTAGTAATCTATAACCAGACCTTTGAACAGGTCGGCTTGAAAGATAGGACACACCAATATTAACAGAAATGTCTTAAAATTTATAGACCGTTTGATAAAATAGAAATTTGCATCTGATGATAATAAACGAATTTAGTTTCAATGAAGAGTTTAATATAAATCCTTAAATCGATCTCCAGGTATACCCGAGCCACGACATCACAAACATCGTTGAAGCCTCCCACTACGTGAAGGTCAGCAACTGGTGCAAGCTCGGCACTAGCAATGCCGCGAAGTGCAAGGTTACTCGATGGGTGAAACCGTTCCGTTGTCTTGGTACGTATTTATTACAGACTCGTATATTTACGGCTCTGGCAGGAAATCATTAGTTTTACTATCTTCAGCTTATTTCTTATCATCATCGACAGCTTTTACTGGCCCTCTGCTGTACATAGGCCTTTCCTTAAATAGAAGGTTTTGGTCTGTAATACCACGCTGGCTAGAAGATTTGGAGTACTGTAGAAGTCGTTTCAATTTTTTTTTTCTTTGCTATGTCGTTGTCCTGGGTGTCTCTTTCGATTGGCTTTGACTTTATCCACAGATTTAACTTTTTTTGAGTTTTATAAAATACACTTCTACGGCAACTTTTCAAAAATCGTGCATACCGTATATTTTTTCTTTATTGCTAAATCTGATAACATACCCTTACCTCAAATACAATGATAACTACAAAGAGTGTTTGGCGGCAGAAGGTCCATTCCAATCGGATGCGCTGCTGGTACCAGAAAGCTGCCTGTTCGACCACATCCACAACCAATCGCGCTGCTGGCAGTTCGCGAGGTGGAACAACACTGCCGGACGCGCTTGCTCACAGCGAGGACTCAAACTCAGGACCTTTGCCATGTTACTGCCATGTGGAATCAGCCTGTTTTCTGGCGTTGAATTCGTCTGCTGCCCAAAACACTTCAAAGGTTAGTTAGAGAGCATATTTTTTATACACATATCCATAACGGAAAGTACTTTTCTTGAAATATAAAAAAAAATTAAAACATAATTATTAGTCCTAAGACCAAGTGGAAGTATTCGATGTGATCCAACACAAAATGTATTTAGAAATAGTAAAAAAAATATAATCATTTTTTTTTGTTTCAGAAAACGTAAAAATGCATAAGCCCATGGATGTTGGAGTGCCCGTTAGCCCTGGAGGTGAAGAAATGCTTGCAGCTTCAGCAGCTATGGATGAGCGAGATGATGATTTGCTTGATGATGATGACGCTTTGGATGATGATGAAGATGACGACACTCTGAACCTTAGCGATGACGACGATGATGACGACACTGATGACGGTTAATACATTTAGATTTAAATAAAAAAAACATTTTGAACAAGTTATTGAACTAAGTAGTTGAATATCAAAAGATTTAAAATTCAGTTAAAGTATAAAAATATAACTTAAAGCTTTCGTAAAAATATTACACTCTTGAAGCCTCTGAGTCGGGTAAAAAAGATTACTAGTGTGCATTGTTTATTAAAATGTTTAATCGATAGACATGGACGAAGATGAAGATGCAGATCTGTCTCGTGATGACGACGCTGAAGATGATGACTACACTGATGGTGATGACAGCGCTTGGCCCCGCCCTGAGACCTCTTCACTACCTTCTACCACCACTAGTAGCACTACTACTACCACTACTACTACGGTAAGGAATTAATAGATCTGAATCATCAACAGCATTTAATGGTCCACTGCTAGACATTAACCTCACCTTAGAAAAGGGATTTTGTCCTACAACAAAATCATCAAACATCAAGTATTGACAAATAATTCTTGGAACAAGATTTATAGAAATCAATCCTTTTTTATTCATCAGTCATTTCTTATCTTCCTATATATTTATATACGAAATCGGAATCACTCTATCTATAGGTAAAATCCCTGCTTAAAATCCGTGAATTAGCTTTTGAGTTTATCGCGAACGAACGCGGCGAAGAACTTTCTTTTACCATATGTAGTCTTGCGTTAAATATTGTTACGAAGAAAATCATAATTTTTGTATTGTACGTAACATTTCTTGCTATTAGAATGTTTTAGTTTAATACATTAATACACAACTCTAAAAAAATAAAAAGTTTATTTGATCCGGTCTCCATGAGCTGCAATATAGTCCTTTAAACGTCGAGACCAGTTACCAATAGCGATACGCACTCTTTGAATGGGAAAATTTTTCACTGCCTTTACTTCAATTGTATGGATTGTTTTAAGGACTGCAAATCATCAAGGCGTTTAGAGCAACCCTACTCACTAAAACTGATCGTAAATCATAATCCAGTAGATTAAAATCAGGACCAGGTAATGTCCAGTCTTTACCTCTGATGAAGTGTGGAACTTAATTACTTTATGTAGTGCATTCACAGCGTTTCGGTTCTCTTTATCACCCCACTCTATTTTAATATCACAATTTTTTTACAATATATTAGCTCGAAAATAAGAAAAGTCAATGAACAATCGTGTAAAAATGACAGATTCCAAATCCAAAAGTAATAATTTGTTTATTTTTAATTGTTACAGTATTTATACCCAAACTAAGTACATTAACGAATTCAAGAGATTTGGAAGGTTTTTGTAACTAACGATATAAGCTTTTCTACGTCCGTGGCTAAATATTTTTGCCACTTAAACTGATAACACCTTTAAAGACTCATTTCTGATTACACTTACTTTTCTTATTTCATTGGAAACTTGATAGTTAGGTTCGGATAGTGTTGGTAAGTTATTTCAATTCAAACAATAATTTCTAAAACCTGTATATTTTAATGTTATTGCAGGCTTCTACCGCAACTTCGGACCCCTATTTCTCACATTTCGATCCTCGTACAGAGCATCAGAGCTACAAGGATGCTCAGCAGAGGCTTGAAGAAACACACCGTGAAAAGGTAATCATTAAAAACCTTGTCACCAGCCATTTTATGTTGCCAATTTTTGAAGATAATAATACTGTTATTATATTGTCTCAGATCACCAAAGTTATGAAGGAGTGGTCTGAGCTCGAGGACAGGTACCAACAAATGATGAACACCGATCCCGCTGCCGCACAAACCTTCCGTCAACGTATGACTGCTAAATTCCAGGCAAATATTCAAGTAAGTTGTTCCTACAGCAAAGCATATAAATTTTATGGTTTTATTTTTATGGTTATTTTTTGCTACTACCCTTTAACGATGGTACGTTTAAATTTAAGTCAAAACATTAAATAAATTAAAGTATAACATTTAAATTTCTTCTGCCACAATCCTTCTTAAAATGAATATGATGAGACGATCACTAAGACTTAGTGATCGTCTTCTTATCACGAAATCTAATTTTAAGACGTCTTTGGAGTTAAGTTTCGTTTGAGTGTGCCCATTTTCTCTTTAAAGTTCACGTATTTTAGTTCAAGATCGGTTTAATATGTTCATTTATAGCCTATAATAAATGATATGCTGTGTTATTTTTATGTATTTTTATATTTCTCAACACAGTCTTTGGAAGAAGAAGGAGTTGCGGAACGTCGTCGTTTGGCCGCCCTGCATCAGCAACGTGTCTTGGCACATCTCGCGCAACGCCGCCGCACTGCCCTTACCTGCTACACTCGTTCACTTCGGGACACTCCACCAAATGTCAGTTTTTTCTATTATTTACTAGTAATTTTGTACGAAAGTACTTTTTAATTACATCACAACGTAAGGTTGTGGTGGAATTAAAAAGTACGAATTAAGATATATTTCCGATTATTTAATTTGAAATATTGCTACCTTAATTCCATTAAATTTTAAAGCATCTAAGTGTATTTTTTCCCAGGCTCACCGCGTCCAGAAATGCCTACAGCGTCTTGTCCGCGCTCTGGCCGCTGAACGTAGCGGTGCCCTCGCTGCCTGGCGCCGAGCTGCTGCTGCTGGACGTGAGGCCGCCGCTGCTGAACGTGCCAGTGCTGCTGACAGATTACAGGTAAGACCCAATTAAAAAAAAACCTGTACTGAAAAAAGTCTAGAAATTTCATTTGGTGATCTAAGTTTAAGGATATCAAGTAATGTTTTACATTATAACTTTCATAGGATGCCGACCGTGCTCTCCAGCGTGCCCTTACATCCCTACGACGTCGCCCACACCTCTACGCTAGCATTGGTACAGCTATTGAAGACTATGTTCAGGTATGCAAGAAAAGCTTAAGGTTATTATGCGAATAAATCCTATTTGAACCTGATCTATTCAGAAATAAAATGAGAATGTAGAATTAGCGACTTTAGATAGAACTTCCACTTATACAATATGTATAGTAACTACCAGCCCAGGTTTCTGTTTACTGCATCTTCTTCCTCTTGGGTTATTATTTACTATATTTTTAATGATTCCTTCAGAAAGCAATTACTATGTTAAAAATTACATAAATTGATATGAAACTCAAATTTTCCAGTCCATGCAATCCAAAGATGACATGGCCGTATCCCTTATGTCTATGACTCCTGAGGCTGAGGAACTATTGCTGGACCGCATCGAAGCTGAAGTACAACGTGAGCAGGCCGCCCGGGATCAGTTAAACGTTAAGCGTGACCAGCGCACCAGGCAACGACAGGACATCCAGAACGAACGGGCCAAGGTATGATAGCTGTGGATATTTATAAGCATACTTTTTTGCCGCAAATAATAATTATTATTATTTTATAATTTGAATGGAATCATTGTAAAACATTCTCCACTGACGAGGAATTCAGTTTGAATTTTAGCTTTGATATGGAAGGAAGTGTATGTATTTCCAAAACCTCATCCTTTTCAGGCACCAGATTTGCCTAGATTTTTAACTTTTCTTGTTACCTAAAATGACATTTTATCGCTTACTAATTATTCTGCAGACTTCAAACGGAGTCAAAGACAGTTTGGAATCGGACGATGAAGCCAGTGAGGCCAGTGAAATTGAAGACAACGCGTTGTCAAGCAGCACTCGCAGTCCTTTGGCCGCAGTATCAGCATCTGCTTCGCCGTCATCGGCTCCTGCCTCTCTGCCACCTGCACTTGCTTCTATTACACCACGTGATATCACCACTCGCTCCGCTGTTTCACAGGATACTACCACTCCTGTGAGTGTAATATGATTAGCATAGTATGCATTTGATGATTATTTCATACACACCATATTTAGTGGGTATTTTTTATGATGTAAAACGAAGACACGACTCACCCGATGGTGACTACCGTGCCCCTTGGACACCTGCAACTCAAGAGTCTCCGTCCTTTGAGTGCAATCCCAATAGATTTAACAGGCATCAATCTCAGTGAGTGATGAGAGTCAACAAAAGCAACGAAAGAATTTCTTGATGCAAAAGTCTTGAGAGGTCATAGTATTAATCCAATTGAGCCCGCCCATACCCACCGGAACATGACCCTCTCACGGAATTAATTCCAGAATATTAACATTTTCTCGTTAAAATTAAAAGTATTTTTCATAAAACGTTTACAGTTTATTTCGTCTTTTCCAGGAAATCATTACGAGCACAGTAACTGAAATGCCGGAGAGTGAGACTGCCGAAACTGCCGAGGTTAGCGAGACTTCCAGCCGCCGATCCACTAGCGAGGTACAGTCAAGAATACATCGTAATATTATACATACCTATTTCAGTGTTCAAAAAATGTTCATCAGCATCATTTCATAGTTGACTTATTGGACACAATAATTATGGGAGAGCCACGCTTCGGCGTGAACCTCTTCTAAAAAGGAGATTTAGGCCTACTTGTCCCAAAATTTATTTTAAGTTTTTCTTGTAGTGCTGTTGACATGTGTCGTTTGCTTCCTAAGATAACTCTTATGACGGGATTAAAAGGGGTGGTGATAATACTTATTCTAAATTGGATCTAATGGATATTTTAGTATACATGTCGTAACCATAACACAAGTTAAATATTATAATGGGTGCCTGAGTTCAACTAGACTTGTGCCCAGAATATTTGTTGTTTTATGTTAAAGTGTTTATTAGCTGGTTTAAATAAATAAATAAAATATTTGACCAAAAAAAGAAATATGAAATGTTACTGTATCATAAAATATTTCTTTCAGACGGAGGGTGAGGGTCTGCGCGCAGCTCTAGAGCACGCTGAAGAACGCGCCCCGCCACCACCTGCTCACGCTCTCAAGCACGAGCTACAGCACTCGCAGCCAGTAAGTGAAATATAAACTTATAATAAACAACCTGAAAATAAATTTCTGTAAACTGAACCAAATGATTAGATGAACTTCAAATGAGTTGAAGAAATTCAATTACAAATATGACATACCTACTGTACTTACGCTATGTGTGCGCCAGAAACAAACAGAAATTAATTCCAATTTCGAATTAATTTCTGTTATTAATGTATTTGGGGCAATTATACGATCACTTGAACGGGAGCAAATTTTTGACCTTCCATCAGGCTCCTCCGAAATTAAGTCGTGAAAATTATAGACTCGGAAAGGCAATAGACAATAAAGAATTTGGAATATATACAATATTGAATGTTCATAGCGATCGCCACATTCAGTTTGGGCTATAAACAAAAAAATTCTAACTTTTGTAGGCTTTTGATTCTCACAATCAATGATGTTTTTGAGTGAAAGATAAGCTTTGGAATTGAAAAATCCAGTTAGGCTGTTGTGTTACCTCGGGCTGAAGTAGATGCTTCTGTGTTGTGCAGGGCTATACAGTCCGCGGCACGGCCCCGAACGGGTCCAGCGGCACGGGCGCGCTGTACCCGGCGCTGTGCGTGGGCGGCGCGGCGCTCGCAGCCGCCGCCTGCGTGGCGCTCGCTGTGGCGCGCCGCCGCGACCGCGCACCGCCTGCGCAGGGCTTCGTGCAGGTATGTACACAAATACCATTCCAATTTCAACTTAGATCTTACTACGTAAGGTAAATATTCAATTAACTTCCTGTTTTGTTCTTATGTTGTTTTCTAGTTCAGAAATTACATAATTATAAAATTATTATTATTTATTTGGTAAAGAGAAAATAGTTCCATATTTTTAAACTTTCTGGTTTCGATCATCTTTCTATGTTTTTGAATAATTTTTTTTCTTGTTTAGTATAACGTATTTTATTTATTGAATCGCAATCTAATCCTAAGCTCTGAATAATGTTCCAGTAGTTACAGTAATATTGTTTTACTTTAACCTATGATGTTTGCTACGGCTACGGTATCTAAACATATTATCTTTAAAATAAGTGAATGTTGTTGCATTTTTTTTTTCCTTTAAGTCAACAAATAATGTGTCTTTTATCTTAATTGAGACAAAACATACAAGTAAGAAAAAACCTTGCTAATTAAAAAATAAAAAATTATGAATCGGTCGATCTGAAAATTGATAAAAGATATTTTATTTTTATTTTATGACGATATTTTCATCGTAGGTTGAACAGACAGGTGCTGTGGCCCCGACTCCTGAGGAGCGACACGTGGCCAACATGCAGATCAACGGCTACGAGAATCCTACCTACAAGTACTTCGAGGTCAAAGAGTAAATTCTCTCATTCACCTAAAGCCCTCCTTTTTCTCCCCACTCCCCTCCTTCCCTCCTCTGCCGATCCCGCCAGGAGTGCTCATAATGCGCCGAGTCCAGCAAGTGGAACTTGATTAAGTCCCTTATGGACGAGTGTTATAGGTTATTGTGATGTCTTTTCGGCCAATACTTCTCATTCCCTTTCGAGTACTCAAATAGTGAACATACAGAATCTCATCCTGAAGACTGGTAATACATAAATAACTTGTTTCAAAAGAATATACTCATACAATTGTAAATGTACTCATAAGGGAATAGAAGGCATTCTAAATTCTTGTGATGTGTGCTAGATACCCCTTAGAGAATGGGTGTTTTTCTCCCCCACACCTTATCTATTGTCCCCAGCGTAATTCTTTATGGAATGGATGTGTGAGAACTTATTTATGTGAGGTGACGGCTGCACTCCCGGCGGGGGAGGACCAACTTTCGTTTATAAAGCTTGTGTGATTATTAGGAAAATTCGTTTGCCGTAACGCGGTCAGTCATATGTTAAGGTCACAAGTGATAATCTTTTTAATTTTTTTGTTATTTATTTTGCACCATAATATTTATTATTGTTTTAAGGACTTAGGTTTAAGTTTTTTGTCTAGTATCCTAGAATTCATAAGTGTCACTGTAGTCAAGTTTCTTAAATTAAGTTTTTGATGCCGCTCCTCCAGCGGTTGCTTCCAACTTTAATTCCTTTGGTGCATTATTGTTACGGATGATCTCGGTTTTAGTCTGTCTATCGTTTAGCTATAGTTTCTCTTTACTAGTTCGTTGAAAGCAACCACTGGGGCGAGTGGAACAAACGTCCATGGTACGCTGTGTATATAGCTCCGCGTACAAATTTGAACCTAAATTACTTACACTTAATGCCTGCTTTCATTTACTTTTCTAACGTAGGTAGAACATAACGTGAATTTTATGTAACAAATGCGAAAATATATTTTAATAATTAATGTGTACTTAGCGATGAGACGGGCGGCTAAGCCGGCGCGGGTGAACGGCTTCACAGCTAACTATATGATTGCTGACATACATTCCTCTGTTTTAATTTTGTAATAATAAGTTATTAAACGGTCTGTCTCCCTCCAAACAAGGATACTATTTCTTCTTCCCGTTCACCCGCGGGACAATACTCAAGTTCCCGAGAAAGACCGCCGTGTACTCAACGTGCGTGTAGGAATTTCGATAAAGACATTACGGATATTGTGAAGGAAACAATCAGTAATGCAGTTTTTTAGTCTAGTCAAAGAAAGAAGAACCTTTATCGAGCAGTTTTCGGCTGACGGTTGTATCGCACCTTGGGTACGCGGTCGCGAGGCAAATAAGCTTAGTGAGTGTATGTACGGTTAATATATAAGTAGATGTACAAAAAGTAATACATTATATAGATGTTTTAGCGTCAGATACATAGATATAAAGCAAAATATAATTATATATCGCATTCGTCCGTATAAAGTAAGGGCTTGCGCTCGTGTCTAATCCCACGTACCACACTTAATGTTACGTCGTAGTTAAGATGTAATTCTGCCTCAGTATTATATACATATAAGCTTATTTGTTACATAAGCTAATTTATATACACTATTTCTATTTGTTTACGGGCGTAGTGGCGTTACTACAAATGAAGTCATATCAGATGCGCCACGGCGCTCTGTTGCTCCTGTTTCGCTGCGACAATGTAACTTGGCCACCATAGATGGCGTTGTAATTCACAATAATAACGCATCTTGAAATATAGATGTGGCCCTTCATCATGAAGGTTTTGTAGCGAAAGAGGTGTGAGGCGCCCGCCCGTGGCTTGTCGTACGGCATTTACGTAAGTTATTCACTGTGTATATCGTAAGTTTAATCCCGCATCAAGTAACCGCTGTGTATTTTTAATAATGATATCTTGGTAACGAGCCGACCATTTATTTTTTTACCAAAACTTTTTGCTCAAAATCAGCTCCCTCTCGTCGGTATAGTGTCTACTTTCAATCGATATAAATTAATTGTCGTTGTCAACAATATTCGATGTTAGTAGTACCTTAAACCTGATTTCCGTACCTTTTCAATCACTGTTAATCGTATTTGAATAAACATTCTACATATTAATAAATGGTTTGGTAATTTTTGTGTTTACTGTGCTGCATTTTATTGTGAGTTCAAGTTCAAATTGAAATCAATAAATAGAAATTTAAATATTGGTGTTGTTATTTGCGTATAACGCTTCTCCCCATAGGAACCTATCTCATTACCCAACAGACAATTGATGTAAATATGTAAGTTATGGGTTAAACCACCTTGGTACAAAGCTTTTGTTGTTGGTGCTGGCATGGATTTTAATATTTTTGACACAAAAAGTTAATCTGATTATATCTTCTAAATTGAGATTCAACTACGGCGATTCTGTCATTGCACCGCGTCTCGGCGCGCAGCGCTGGAATCCATTTTCTTACGTTACTTGAAAGTATGTTTCTTAGCATTGCAAAAATGCAAAAACCGCATTCACAGTGATGCAGGTCACGGCGCCAACATGTAAAGAAGCACGTTCCCTAGACATTGGTGGTACATCATATGCCTACTTAAAAATCTGCTTGATGATACAAAGCCAGACTCCTGCAGCAACGCGCGTGGTATGTCGCCACTCACCCCGCAGCGTTTAGCAAAGTAGTGTGTGAATTGCTAAAATCTGTGATCTTCCGACTAATTAACGATTAAATTGGGGAGAAAATAGATCATCGATAAGGATCTTAATTTGTAATAATAATATAATCAAGGCCACGCTAAGGTGACTGACTCCAGGTGTGTAATTAAAATTGAATTCAATCAAGCTAAGCCAGTGACAGAGTAATATGTGGAACGTGAACAAAAAGGCAAACTAAGAGATTACTTATCTATACTCACCCCGGAAAAGAAAAACGTCTTCAACACTTGTATACTTCCATGTCTCACCTACGGCTGCCAGACCTGGCCACTAACACAGAAAATTGAGCACAAGCTGGGTGTGTGCCAAAGAGGAATGGAAAGGAGTATGTTAGGACTAAGGTTGAATGATAAATGGAAAGCTACAACAATTAGGAGCATCACCAAAGTAGCAGATGTCACTCTAAAAATACGAACGTTGATATGGAAATGCACTGGTCACATGATGAGATCAACAACAGGAAAGTGGACCAAAAAAGTAATAGATTGGTACCCACGGAACGGAAAAAGACGTAGAGGAAGGCAGAAAAAAAGATGGGATGACGATTTGCCGAAGGATTGGAGAAGGACAGCAATGGACAGGCAATTGTGGAGAGATCTTGAGGAGGCCTATGTCACAAGACAGCCTGACCTAGTAACTGACAGTAAATGTTAATTTATATACATACAGAAAATAGGAAAAAAGTTAATATAGTATAATTAGGTATAGTTACCATATTCTTATATTATATCACATATTGTGCAAAGGTCAGAGTAATTAAAGGCTATTTTTATTTTTATTTATTTATTTATTTATTTAAGAGATTACTTCCTTCTAAATACCATTAATTAAGCTCAAATATTATTTTATTTTCTAGAATACTGATACACTAAATAGACTACGGGCCCGTGTCGCAAATTGAATTTTGAATTCAAACCCGAGATCTCCTGATCTGAAATCGCTTACGCTAACCACAAGACCAACGAGGCAGAATCTATTGACACCTCAATCGTCAAAATTGGTTAAGTAGTTAAGGCGTTACGGTATAATATACAAACATACATAGACTGCCACAACTGGTACCCTTTGCTTTGGTTTTCCCTTTGTCGAATAAAAATATGTAAAATACTACATGCAAACGAACAGAAGAGTCACAGGTGATCAGAGGATTATTTCTGGTAACGAAAAGATTGCATAGAGGCAGAGTTAGATAGATAGAGGGAGGCCGTGATGATCAACTCATCCCATCTACATCAGCAAGACTTTCCCATGGTATAATATATATGTACGTAAGTATACTTACTTATACTCTGGGCGTAAGGTCAATCCATTTTTTTTTATGGAATAGGTGGCAAACGAGCTGACGTATTGCCTGATGCTAAGCGATTACCGCCGCCCATGGACACTCGTAACACCAGAGGCGTCGCAAGTGCGTTGCCGGTCTGAGGGGATGCGGAGGGGGATGAGGAACGGTTGGATTATGGGCCTCCGGTATCCTCACTCACTCGGTGAAACGGCGCAGGCGCTGTTTCACACCGGTTATCTGTGAGGACCGAGTATCACTCCGGTCGAGGTCGGTCCATGCATGCCGAAGCGTGGCTCTCCCACGAAGTTTACACACATATTTTAATATAACCTGAATAATACCTGAAACGATTTGGCAAAATTATATTTTTATTTAATTGTTGTGATCTTGACAGATGTTACAAATAGATACTACGTACTCAAAGAGTTAACACAAACCAAAAAGTTGTAGTGACACACTTTGAATCATGTCTTAAAATTTATACAAAAAGAAACAATGTCTTGGTTGAAGTAGTATATTATCTGAACGTATGGTTGAGTCACATCATATCGAGAACCTTTATAAGTCCATCGCTGGTCACAGCGCTGTCTAGAAAAAGGATGTTTTGGCCTACTGTACCACGCTATTTGAAGCTCTATTGTCCTCCTGTTTTGCTTCCTAAGCCACCTCCCACGACACTCACGTGATTAATATAATGGTGCTGACAATCCGTACTCTTAATCCGTAACCATAGGAACGTATTATTATAAGTTTTTTTCTTTATTTATTTTGAGGCTTTTTTTATGAAATATTATTAGACCCATCTTGGCTTATACTACTCGTACTTGGCGATACTAACTAACTTGGAGACCGAGGAAGTCATTGTTGTGCAAATATCTCAAAAAGGTCTGAGGCCGCATTTGTATTAAAATTACTTAAGATAGAAATGAATAGTCCTACGTAAGCATTAAAATTATATTTGCACATCAACGAGTTCCTTTAGTTTCGATATTTCACACAATCAACTAGCAAGTGTTGAATGTCATCAAGGACTCCGCAAAATTCACAATTTGGCGTATCATAAGATATTAATAATGTACTATCATAAGATATCGCGTTAGCTAACTAAACCACGATACCATAGCTATTTTACAGTTTAACTAGCTTTTACCTTTTCTCTATCTTTTGTTACATACAGATGCTTTAAGAAAGAAAAACATTATTTTTGCTGGATGAAAGTACCCTTTGTCCTAGTCCCTTGACAATGAGTTAGTAAAGTAAGCGTAACAAATAAATACATTGTCTATACTAATATATAAAGCTGAAAGGTTTGCTTGTTTGCTTGAATGCGCTAATCTCAGGAACTACTCGTCCAATTTGAAAAAATATTTCAGTGTTAGATAGCCTATTTATTGGCGAAGGCTACAAGCCTACTATTATGTCATCAAGCTAAGCCTAATAGGAATGGAAACGGGGGAATTCATTACGCTACGGGCAACAGGAGAAGCCAGCTAGTGTAGTTATAAAAGGTTTTTATTACCAGTGTCAATATTAGCTACCTACATACGGTATTATAAAAAATTTGTTACAACTTACTCGTGTCGCCTTAATATCATTTCATTAAAAATCAGGAATAATGATTAAAGGTTCAGTAGTATGGAGAATGGCGGTGTTTCTCGCCCATGCCTCGGTGAACACGCTAATCCGCCGGACTCGGTTATCATGAACACATATATCAATTCTTATTGGGAAGTCAGTGCCCTCAAATATACTGATAACTAGTTCAGCTTCCAAATTCAGTTCACCCAAAGGGTTGCGGAGGTCTAATGCCAGTCGCTCTGTGGAAAAACTGATATCCGGTAAAACTGGTTGAACTATCCAGACCGCCTACAAAAGGAGTTTAATCAACTCTAATAAAGTATTATTTCGCAATACTAAGCAGTTGCTCTTACTTCAAATAAGTAAAAACAATGCCACAGAGGTTTTTAAACATGTCAGAAAATTGATGTGATGCTCTCTGCATTCCTATGATTCAACACTGTATTTTTATATACATTTAGTATTTCAAACTACAAATAATATTCAGCACCACCCAAACAGTATTTTATGTTTATGTAAGTGCCACATTTACATTCAAGCTTTCACACTGTTACTCAATTAGTGCCATCTGTCGCTTTTATAAAAATAAAAGTGTGTTTTTAAATTCTATCTGGTCTGTATCCTTACATAATTTAAGAACACACAGTTTAGGGGATTCAACTTTCGACTGAAAAAAAAGCTTGTAAAAACACCTACACTGAAATAAGGATGGCGCTAGTTCGTTCGAAAAAGTCGAACACGCCATCTCTGAGAAAGAGGTAGCACCACATACCGCAGAAAATTTATTGTACCGGAAAAGTTTCTAGTCAAAAGTATAGATGGCAGTACAAACCGCTCTTAAAAGAAACTTAATTTAATTTATTACGAAACTGTTAGCTTCAGGATCATTTATATTCATGTGTATACTTTTTTATAAACATCGACGTTTATGTACTTTGTTTCTGGATTATTAGATTCACAATATTATAGTGTAAAACATACACATGATAGGAAATGGTAATATTCAATTAATGGGTTACATGTCATTGAATAAGGTTTACTTTCGCTTAATGCGATTTAAAATGTGCTGAATTCTAAGAAATTGTTATCTAACGACTTTTATGCCTTGTTCTCTTTAGGAACCATAATACATTTTGTTTTTGAATGACAGTCGCTTAGTTTTAGGGACTTTTTTTGTATCTTTGAAGATGATGAGTGGGTACCTATATGACGATTGATGTTAAACATTTAGTTTACTACAACTTACAACGCCTTTATATGAGTACTTTTATATACATATAATCTGAATCTCGTACATGGCTCCAACGATTTTCATGAAATTTAGTATCGGCAATGGTATGGGGCGGTATGGGGGCAATAAATCGATCTAGCTAAGATTCGATTGTGGAAAATTTGCCAAAAATAACTATGATCCTGGTACTACTATATTAAGAACGCTTTCTAATATATTTTTATATAAAGCCTGATCAACGATATATCTATTGGTCGGCTTTATTGAGCAAAAGGAACAGTTAAAAACTAAAGTTACATTAACAAAGCCTTTTGGAATTTTTTCGTTTGCTGTTCAACTTAACATGGCGGGTTGCTGTATTTTGTAGTTTTATTTTTGTTAATTAACTGCTATCGCGCTCCAAATATGAAATTAATTAAATTTTTTATAGTCTAAGAAACCCATTTCTTCAGATAAATATGTACGTGATTTTAGTGGTTCTTGGTTACTGTCATCGTGCCTATTCGTATTTGGTTTGATATTGCATATCAAACTAACTATCTTCTGTAATAGCTGTTGGTTTTCCGAATCAAAGTATTTTTTAGAACTATTTCTTACTTATTGCCTGCCTCTGTCGTAAAAAATACCACCGTTTCGGACAATTAACATTTGGATTTATAGAAACCTTTTGAAGGATTTAACAATATTATTCTTTTACTTGCCAATCTTCTAAACGCTGCCTCTAGAGTAGCTGCCAGTGTATTAAATTTTTTTTGTCAACTTCTTCAAAATGTGATATTTTTTTAAAAAGTTATAAGCTTACGACAAAAGGACAAACTACAAACAAAGAGTAGAAACAATGGAAACAGTCCCAGTGTTATTGTAATGTACTATTGAATGAAAGAATGGCTCGACCCTATGGTGTGTGTACCTGTGGCATAAAATCCTAAACTATGTTAGGATTTTATGCCACAGGTAGCTCAACACACAAAGCTCATACAAGCCAAGAAATAAATTTATGAAACTAAACATCCTACTTCCTTCTATAAGCAAATTTCAATATCTAAAGCTAAATAGCTAATATTTATTATATTGCGTTGGTTAGTTTCAACGGAGGCCCGTCAACAAACGCAAAGATATTAGACCCGGACTTCCAAACTCCGGGCTATTATTATGCTTTACTGTTTTCAGTAACCTTATTTTTTTAATCGGGAAGAAGTCGATTCGAAGTCGAAGAGTCAAGTCCCGGACTCGACTCAGAGGCCTCCAGATTAACAGTCGTATACTACTAAAACTAACTAAAAGTATTTTTTTTGAAATTATTCACATTTAAATGGATCTGAGATTTGTGCACCCTACTACTAGTACCCTAATTAATGTCACCAAATTATCCGTGTAAAGATTGTCTGTAAGAGATCGCCATGAGCGGTAAGACCGCGTATTGTCACATTTGTATGTTGTAATTCTTTTTTTATTCTATCTGTTAAGTGTGTACAATAAAGTTAAATAAATAAATAAATAAAATAAAATACTGTCTCTCAAAAGTAAGAAATTTTTATGCAAAGACAGTTAGTACCTGCAGCCTGTAGACCGCTCCGTTAGAGCCGAAGCACGCTTCTTGCACGTTTATACAAGTAAGAAAAACGTCAACAAATGAGGATATATTATAGAAATTTGAACTCGCAACTAATTACTTCAAAATCCAAGACAATAGTTAAACCGCTACCTTGCCGGATGAAAGGGGAGTTGGGCAAAAGCATGATTAAATTTAATAGCTTCCCATACATATAAATTAATGTGACATTCCGACAGTTCACTGTGAATCGTTCTCTCTATATGATATGGCCGAAATGATTAAGTTCAAAGCCGATTCCCGAAATACCGATTTAATGACGCTTTCGTCATTAAGGCTCTAACGTTGATCGTTAATATTTTGTTTCAGATGCAATATTGTTCAATGATATTTATGAATATAATAAAGTGTTTATGATTTGCTAAAGAATAGAAAGAAACTTTTTTATTGTAATACAGTTGTGTATAGTAATTATAAATCTAAAAACACAATATTGAGAATGGGGAAATTAACCGAAGAAAGGAGTTCGTCAGAAAAAATAATGCAAACTAAACTAGTAGCAAGTGGTCATGTTCATTTGAGTTCCGTAGATGACAAGAGATACTTTTAACCGACTTCAAAGAAAAAGGAGTTTCTCAATTTGATTGTATTTTATGGTGTTGCTACCTTAGAATTTTTGACTGGGTGAACCAATTTTGATGATTATTTTTTATTTAAAAAGTGGCGATTCCCGTGTGGTCGCATTTAATTTTGGTCCAGTTATTGAAGACGATTTTATGTTAAAATTTTATCTTTTAGTTTCTTTTACTAGTAAAAAGGACTTCTCGATTCAACAGGTAGTATCAATCTTAGTAAGGAATTTTGAGGATTAAATTAATACCTCAAGATAAAAATAATACTATAAAACCAATCAGAACTGTTGCAGAAATACATAATAACAAATATATACAATCAAATATAATAATAAAAAATATATTAAAAAATCCTATAAAATCATATAGTAAGTTTTTCTGCATAAAAATAATCTTTAAGAAATTGTAAATAGATATTTAAATATAATAAATTGCATGTTAAGGTTAAATATTACTTCTTGCAACAGGATTGGCCCTTTTTCTTTCTGTTTTTTGGGCGGATTCTCCTCGGATTTTGCCGAGTGGTGGTTCTTTCGGACTCGACTAATCCCGACTAAAACCACAATGTTATTTTCTTTTGTATAGTTACCTATTAAATTATATTGCTGTGTCTGATATTAGTCTAAAGAAAGTAGTACAAGTGGGTGTGTTAATTTACATCTTAACCGACTGCTTTGAAATTAATATTTATCATAAATTTTGTCATATAACTAAATTCAGTCACAATTGCTTCATAATGTCTTGCGATCTGATAAAACGATGATTTCAATTATAGACACTAGATGGCGTTAGTAGTAGTTGTCAACAATCGTGATCTTCGCGCCACATTTATAACCTTGATACATTAACATTGATCATAAATTCATAACATATGCAATAAGTTTTGCATTAATTGTAAGAAACAATCGTTTACGCTTTGTAATACGCTTTTATACATAGGTATATAAACATACGAAGTCAGGTTTTATAAAAAAATTGTGTAGGCAGTTCTCAAATTTGGTAATAGAATTAATCTCGCATAGAATTTGGAGCAATAAACGGTTGGTCAAACTAAATTAAAATTTATTCCTTAAGAATGATATCCTCGATAAGCATGTCCGTTATGCAGTACGAAAAATGATAGACAATGGTAAAGAAGGGAATCTTAATAATGCGACTCAAGTTTCTGCCAGTATCAGCCTTCAGCTAAATTATTTAAGGATATGATATAAGTCAAGACTTTTTCTGGTCCTTAACATCTACAAACATATCTACGTATTTAATGATATTTATTTATTTCTCAGCTATGAATACTAGTAACTCTCTTTTTTTTTTGGCTGTAGGCAATTTTGTTTTAGCGATAAATGACCTCTCTTTGCACTTTGTTTTTAATTTATAAGTGGCAAACGAGCAGACGTATCGCCTGATCGTAAGCGATTACTGCCGCCCATGACACCCGCAACACCAGAGGCGTCACAAGTGCGTTGCCTTTTAAGAAGGAGTACGCTCTTTTCTTGAAGGTTTGAAGGTTATATTGGTCCGGAAATAACGCGCGCGACAGTTCATTCCACAGTTTTGATGTGCGAGGCAGAAAGTTCCTTGAAAAGCGCACAGTTGTGGACTGCCAACAATCTAGATGATGCGGCAGGGATCAGCCCGAAGAATTCCTCGGAGCACTCCCCATGGTAAATGCGTTAGAAGATGCACAGTGAAGCCACATCTCTACGCAGCGCCAATGAGTCTAGCCGAATTGAAACTTCTTGGAAATCGACGATTCAAGTCGCTTCCGTTGAATGCTGTCCAAACGGAGGAGCTGGTATACTTTATATTGCACACGTCGAGAAGCATGATATATTTTAATGGTACCTGTACAATAAATAAACGCTAGTGGTTTAACCAGTTACTTTTTCAATTGGTTAAGTTGCTAAATGCATATTTAATGTTATAAATTCGAAAATAGCTCTGTCTGTATGGACGTCACGCTTTCACTGTTATACCGCTGAAACCGAACGACCTCAATAAAATTTGGTACTGATTCTTAAGGGCTTAGGCTTAACGGTACTGGAATTAATCCCAGGTCCACCACTGTAACTCCTATGTACCAGGAACCACACCAGTGACCCAGGAGCACCATGGATTTACGAAACTCGGGAAGAACTCACCCAAAATAAACTGTCTCGGAAAACGGCAACGAAATTAATCAATAGAATCTACACAAATCAATAAAATAAAAGTATATATTTGTAATTTGAAATTAACAGCTTTTCACTAAATGCAATTGAAAGTATATACTATACTTACATCAAGAAATGATTTTTTAATTTTTGCTTATCTCTGTCTGTGCCGGCTAATCTGGAACAGCTGGACCGATTTTCACTGATAGGTAGCTGATGATATAAAGTGTAACGTAGGCTACTTTTTAGACTAACTTCTCCCCGCGGCCTTGAAGCGATAGATGTCGTACCGCGGGTAATACTGCGTGGCACAACTAATAGGAAATATAATATGTATACGAAACTTAACGGTATACAAATCAAACAACAGTTGAATCTTTATCTTCATTAATAGTATTTTATATGTAAGATCAATAACGCAGAGACACCCACATATGTAGATTCTAGAAACATGTGCTAACCTACTTGCCTAATATTTATATCGCATATTTCGCCGTAAAACTAAATTGAATGCTTCCTACTCTTATATAATTCCATTAAAAACAAGTTCCAGTTGAGTTGACATTAAATAAATTCCTCAAGAATTAAAGGATCATTAAATACCTACATAAAACCCATAATGTCCCACTGCTGGGCTCGGGTCTTCTCTCGGGAGAGAGTTAAGGCCATGTGGCCCCACGCTGGCCAAGTGCGGGTTGAGGACGGGCAAGACAACGTTGTGGGTACGTAATCTTACCGTTGGATGTTTTTAAGCCGCCCAAAGGCCTCCAATTAAGCTTCACGACTGTTATCCTATGATAACAACCGGGACCGACTGCTTAACGTGACCTCCAAATCACGGAGACGCTCATGGTAACATTCCACCAGCGGTCCCCCTTCCAGGTACTGACCACGACGTCGTTTTTTACCCTCGTTGATTGTTTCTAACCACCGAGTGAAAATACAATTTAACAGTAACAAGTATCTACATGTCAAATTTCTTAAAAATCGGTTCAGCGGTTTAGCCGTACAAGTGTAACCGACAAAAAGTTTAGACTTGACTTTCGTATTTATTAAAGTAATCGATATTATAGCTACTACATAAAATTGTACTTCTATCAGCACAACGTACTGGTTACGACACCTCCGGTACGTTGAGTAACGACCCTCATCCTTATATTAGAAAGATTTTTATGAGAAAATCAAAGGAAAATCCAGTGTGATTTATTTTTATCCGACTGCGAAAGAAGGAGGGTTATGTTTTTCGAGTGAATGTATATTTGTATGTATATTTCTGTGGCTCGTCCAAGAGCTTAAATGTCTTGTAGTATTTCTATGTGAGTTGTGTCAATAGATTCGTCTTAGTCGTGAGAGTGCCACTGGATACATTAAAATTAAAAAAAAGAAAAGAAAGAATTTTCTTTTCAGTTTTTTCTATCTTTTCAATGAATTTAATAAAGATTTCAGATAGTGGCGCAGTCGAGTTTTTTTATACGTTACTTGTTTTATTAGTATTGATATTAGTCTTTTTTTTTCTTTTTTTTGCCTGATGGAATGCCTTTACGCACTTCGCTCCCCCCCGCGGGGACAGGGGGTTCACTTTGTGTGGAGCTCCTGACTGACCCCAGCCAGACTACCCACTAAACCACCACGGTGTGCCACTCTGCGCCTGAGACGGGAGAGATCCGGGAACCGCTTTCTTACGCCATCCGAAGTATTGATATTAGTCTAAAGTAAGGTCGTTTGCGTTCGATTCAATATATTTTAGGCTCAACTCAGTAAGCCGCTTATGTTTATAAGTAGAATCACAATTAGCGCCAATCATTGATCGGTTCTTCTGAATATTTGAACAAATATCGCTAAAGTACCATTATAGTGTTTTTTTAATTCATCATGTTTTGAAATCTAATTTTTTTTTGCCACGTCTCGCTTCCTGCAGTCTGTGGGAGTTGGAAGTAATGATATGACGGATGTGTGCTATTTGATATGATACCTGGCGCGTTTTTGAAATATCAAATCTTACATTTAATGTTCGTCCGTTTTTTATTTATAATATTTAAAGATAAAAAAAATAAGTCAAAGTCTAGAACAAGCAATTGAAACTTAATTTTCAACAGTTCCTACTATTTTTGATTTCCCTTCAATACAGACGTCCATAGTACAAAATATCCATTTAGCGCCGTTACAGGACCAATGACGTCACTCCCGCCTTTGATATCATTATATTTTCATGATTGATAGTAACAAATTCTTCTTCACAGCCTTTATTATTGCCAAGATTATTTGAATATCAGTTTTATAATAACAGCACAATATCTTAAAATTAATACACAAAAATACTACTCATTGCTGGTAATATTAAAATGATAAGGTTCTTTATCCCTAAAGGAGAAAATGGGTAGGGCATTATGTCCGCCTTTGCAACATATGTGCATAAAGTTTCAATAAATAAAAGGGGCCAGGCAGACACGTACAAAACGCTCAAATTTTAGTACAAAATACCTATATATTTTTGAATCTGGTTACCCTTTAGAATAAATAGCAATAATATGTTAAGCAATATTGGCAAACACAAATCTATCTATAAAAATAACATAAATCACCAAAATGTACGCGCATAACTTCGAATCGGCTGCACCAAGTTGGATAGTTTTTTTTCTACGTGTTCATTATTGTTTTTTTTAAGGGCACCCGCCGTCATCGGGTGTTGAGCCCGTTCCTAACACCTACAATATACACATCATTTGGAGTCGTTGTCCATCTGGATCTTTTCATATCTTATTGGTTTTGTTTATAAAAAAGAAAGGTTTGACAATATATTTACAGAACATTTTTATTGTATACTTAATTACTCTATCAAATACATAATCATCGTAGTAGTGTATAAGGGTAACGGAGTTACAATTTTTCTAATATTAATTCTAATGTAGTACAATTCTTCTTATATCTAACGTATCTAATTAATTTCTTATTAGTTATTTTCGAGTATTGTACTTACTATTATAATATATTAAGATATTTAACGTCTATTTTAAATGATATACAACAATAATCTAATATTATTTAGTTATCATTACCTTAGTCTATAAATAATAATAATTAAATATTTCGGACATCTTATACACAACGCCATCTAGTCCCAAGCTAAGCAGCTTGTGTTATGGGTACTAGACAACTGATATAAATACATATATACTTTTTTTTTGTAAATACTTATTATACATAGAAAACACCCAAACTCCGAAACAAATATTTGCAGATCATACAAACATTTGGTCCGACCCGGGAATCGAACCCGAGACCTCAAACACAGCAGTCTCATATGCTACCACTGCGCCACAGAGGCAGTCTATGTTGTTTCTCTCATTAACTATCCTAACAATGTCTATACAGTACTTTATGGTTGCGGTTAGTTCATTATTGTTAGGACAAGGTTTGTATAGAAGAGAATTAAAAGATAAACTTATAAATTATTTCTTTCACTACCTGTACGAAACTGAAGCGAGGATGATTACTAAAATAAGTTTTTCAGAAATATAGAAAATATTTACGAAAGAAACATAGGGCAGTACGAAGTTTGCCGAATCAGGTAGTATATCAAATATACTTCACGAAGAGACAACCCAACTATAACAAATGAACTGATGTATACAAATACGTATGTATAGAACATGTATATAAAACACGATAGCTGAGCCTAATGCCCAAATGTCATACTACTATTGACTGTTACATTACTACTAAATAGGTAAACTATTGTCCCGCATTCAATACAAACGTATATAATAATAATTAATTTCTTTTCTTACTCTCAAAGTACAAAAGGCCACATATTCAGGTAAATTCGTGAGAGTTTTGGTGCCTGAAATGATTTAGAAGAAAACCTGTAGCTAAAAGTCACCAGGGCCCTCACGCAGCAATGATTAAATACAAAACGATTTATAAAAAGTTGCGTACAAATTAAACTTGCACTTTAATTAAACTTAAAATATAATATATTGTTATAACGATGTTACAAGTTCAATGATCATTCCCTCCTTTTGATATCTTGACCTATTCTATGATATCTTTCGAATTAGGTCTACCTGTAATGATAGTGAAAGTGGTGTACCACATAAATAACTAAATACCTTTCTATGATCAATAGTAACAAGTATGATTACTCTTCTTTTTCCTAGCCTTACTGGTTCCAAGATTATGTGAACATCAATTTTCCTATCCACGGAGCGTCTGGCATCGGTGGGCGAGCTGAATCCGAAGCTAAAACTAGTGCCGCTATATTAGAGGGCACTGGCTTCTCAATAACTATTGCCATAGATATTCACGACAGCCGGGACCAACGGCTTGACGTGAAACACCGTCTTTCATACTCCGGGCTGTTATTAAGAATTTCTTAGAAAAACTTAACAAGAATTTTGGCTCGACTAGACGATCGATGCCCAGATCTCTTGGCTACGGCATCTTACGCCTCTTCATACGGATCTATCGGCAGTTGCATACGCTAATCGCTAGATCCTCGAGGCAGAGAGTAACACGCATAATAATTTATGCGATTTTATATTTCACTAGATCAGGGATCGCCACTGATCCAGAACGCCGATGGTCTTATCGATTGAAGGTCTTAGTTCGTTCAGAATTCGTATGAAATAGTCATACGAATCACGAAGGATCTAAGACCTTCAATATAAAAATCACCTGGATTCACTATTTTCATAGCTTGCATCAACATTTGTATCTCCAGAATGCAGAAAAGTAATTTAGATGATGAATGATGCCTCATCTGGAATAATAAATGAATGATATATTACGCAATAACAGTATTCTAAGTTGTTACTTCTACTGTTAGTTAAGCGTACTGTTAGGACCACCCTGTCCTGGAAGTTCTTTAAGAAAAACAAATTAACACTGAAATATTATTTATAAAAACCCTCAACGAAATCGGAAATAAGTCTAACGTCATATGTTAAAGTATCATTTAACATGAATTGTGTCGCTTACGTCAATGCAAGTAATGCAGTTTTATTTATATCGAAAGCCACGGTTGCGACATCGTAACAGCTTATCAACAAAATTCTGATCATTTTTAACTGATATTACAAATTTTGGTTATAAGCGATTATCTACCTAACTGATCGCGCTACATGTATTTTTTTAAACAGATTAAAACCGGTATCCTAGAGTTCCTAGACCATCAAAGATGCTATAAAAACTAATGATCTTATCACAATTATACTTAAAACAAAAAAAAAATCCACACTTGAACCCATGTATCTTATGTAATTGTACATCATGTATAGCATATATACATATGTAGGATCTGTGTAGAGAATATGGGTGCCGAACGAAATTGGTACAATTTTGCGGCAGGCATGTATTTCGCCTGTTCACCGGAGTAATATAAATTCCCAAGTAATTTGGGAAAAGGTGTGCATCATATAATTATGCTGTTTTAATATATTGGTTATTGTTTTTGTTCGTATTGATATCTTTAATGCTGCCTTTGGCTACGGTTATTGCCAGTATTAAAAACGAAAATGCGGCACTAAAAATTGCGATCTATATTTTACGGTAACGGAACACCCCCCTTCAAGATTGTCAACGCTCTTGTGACTGATGATTTGCACGCGTTAATCATATGGACGGCGTAAATAATTTTACATCAAGTGACCGTCTGCCATTTCCTTCCCGCACCATAAAGAATCTCTCTCGCCATTTAGTCCCAAACTAAGCTTGTACTACTGTACTACCAGACAACTGATAAAAATACAAATATACTTTTCTTTGTAAATACACAAGTATTGTACATAGAAAAACTTCCAAACTCCGAAATAAATCCTCCGAAAAAAAAAGATCGTACAAACATTTGATCAGACCCCTGTAACAGTCAGTTTGATTTAGAGGTGGCGATTATATCAAGTCATTGCTTGAATTCCTTTATCAGTACATAAATGGAGGTATTTTGAATCAAATTGTTATAAGTATACAAATAGCTCAGTGCAGTACGCTGCTGGAATAATTAACAGAGTACTTACATTTCATTTTGTCTGATAAATTTTCTAAACAATAATACCGACTAGATTGATGTATCGCCCTCGAAATCCCTTCCATATTAAATTTAAAAGTCTGATACATTTAAGCTTGAAGAAAAAGTGAAGAAATTTAGAATAGTTATAGTGTATAGCAACCATATTAGTTATTAAATTAACCCAAATTATCTTAAGCTCTTTACGCTACAATTGCAAGAGAAAGGCAAAGAACGCGAAAAACTATTTCAGGAAAAAGTGTAACTCATTTGGTTACACTGCTACTTGGTCTCCCTAATATAAACCCCTACCCTCCCTCCTTCTATTCTTGCCTTTTAAATTAGTACTGTAAATTTTTAGGTCTTGTATCCCGGTGTCTTAAATAAAAAATTGTACCGACTGTAGAATCGACTAGACATGCAAATTATTATAATATATACAATGCATTCTGTTTATAACATAATGGCACCTGATACAATATATTCCTCATTTTCTAAAAAGATTACAATCTTTAGAAGAATCAATATTCGATTCAAATACTTCACATATTTAGATGATCACAAGAAGATTACACAACAACGTTTTAAAGATATTTGATTCACTATCAGAATATAGTGGGACGCAATTTTTCATTAAATAGAGTACACAACGAAAGAGTAAAGAGTACATTAGAGAGAACCCATTTCTTTGTGTTTTATATTACACAATAGAAGCATACGGTAAGCCTCTCTACAGGCCATGTTCATGAGTACGTACAAATATGTATCGTTACATAAGGGACAGCGAAACCAACCACATTTGCTTTTAAAAAGATTTGCACGAATCGAAACCTGTGAGTGACCGTTGACATGTAAGTACTTATGAGTCGCCAAATGTATTTATTGACAAATTATTGAATATATTTACCATGTTATCAGACAGGTGTTAGAGTTTTAGTTTTAAGTTTTCCTTCTCTTAGCATTGATGTTGTCTTTCATAGCTTACTTCCTGAACCGAATCCTACAACAATAACGAGATGAATGGGGTGGTGAAATAAAATACAATAACTAACAGTTAGCTAGTTTTTGCCTACGTATGTGTTGGTTTTAACCTGCGGTAAAGAGTAGCATATATCTGCCCTCAAGAGTCAATGTATCTACATGCCAAATTTCATTGAAATCGGTGAAGTTTAGCCCTGAAAGTATAACAAATAGAGTTACATTTGAATTCATAATATAAGTATGGAAAAGTTAAGACAGAGCTATTAACACTATGCTAGTTATACACTATAAGATGCTATAAGCTATTGTTGCCTAAGCTTATCTATAAGCAAGTATTTGTAGGTTATACAGTACAGAAATTCCTTCGACGTTCCCTTCAGGGATTACAGGATTGACCGTTATATATCAGACTGGGATTCCCCTTGGTAATACGTTCCCGTGGATTTAATATACCTTAGGACTAGGGAAAATTATAAGGCGTAATGTGGTTATGTATCTTGTAGGGTACTGAATAATTACTTTTGATGGTATTACTCTAGCTATAATTATAAGTTTTGTTACAGTTTTTGAAGTGAATACTTCTCTAGCGGCGTTGTGGACTTTTTTGTGATGGGTAACAACACGCTTACAGAAAATGATCACGAGGTAGAGTAGACCATAAATTGACATGTTTGTGTACTATAGCGCAATGAAGGAATATTATATTTTACCACAGAAATGGCAATACTATTACACTGATAATTAAAGCAATCCGTGCAATATTTTTCCCTAGCCATTTCAAAATATCTAAACTGCACAATGTTAAAATTCAAGTTTTCACTTCTGCCGGCAACCCCTTTTTTTATTCATGGAAGAGGTACAGTAATGACATTGTAAATATATATCATGACCTGACTGATTAAGTCTAAGCCTTTGAGGCTTTACTTGAGGTTATAGCCATTGATGCTTTTTTTTAATGGGTTCAAGAAGCGATTAACAGTTGTATAGAAGTTCCTTATTTACGAAGTTACAAAAACTAAAATAAATACGTTTTTTATCTGCAGTTTTTTTATAATCGTTTTTATTATTACCTTTTATATACATCTAATGGTTGTCTACATGGATGTTAACTATCAATAAAGACCTTAGAGAAGAGAAAGTGGACCCCACGACGACGACGACGCCAAAATAGACGTCTCTGGAGAAGAAAGACAAGGAGAGCCGACTCTGATTAGAAACGGGAAAAGATCAGACGAAAAAGAAGAAGAATTGACTTTTCCAGTATTCAAACTCAATTTGCATTTTCTTGATATATAAGTATATTAATAATTTCGCTAATCTAAAAGAATTTAAATGTACTTACAATCCATTACGAAAATCACTCGATTTTCAAATTAAACGTATTATCGGCAGCCTTGAACCGATCTTCTTATATTGAATAAGTATTCAGACGCTCATAGCCCAGTTCCACTCGGTGATTGGAAACAATCACGGAGGGTAAGCAACGACGGCGCGGTCAGTATATGGATGGGTGACCGCTGGTGGCATGTTACGTCTACGTCTCCGTGATTCGGAGGTCACGTTAAGCAGTCGATCCCGGTTGTTATCATATCGATAACAGTCGTGAAGCTTAGTTGGAGGGCTTCGGGTGGCTTAAAAACACCAAAGGCAAGATACGTAGTCACAACGTATTCTTGCCAGTCCCCAACCCGCACTTGGCCAGCGTGGGGACGTATGGCCTTAACCCTCTCCTGATAGGAGATCCGAGCCCAGCAATGGAACATTATGGGTAGTTGATGATTGATGAATTCTGACGATTCGGGATCGATACTATGTGTTTGAAACCGTTTCATCCACTGGAGACTCAAGCTGCGTGTCACGAAGGATTCTGTCCGCTCTCTCCTTAATAAAATCTCTTTCATGGGTATCGATCCAACCAGGTCTTTGTCTTTGCTTTGGTACGAGATCTTTGCCTTAGTATAACTGCCTCGGTGGCGCATTGGTAATGTATGCTGCATAATTGCTGTGCTGGTCTCGGGTTTGTATGGTCTGCAAATATTTGTTTTAGAGTTTGAGTGTTTTCAGAGTAGGTATAATATATGTATAACAAAATAAATCTATGTGTATATGTATTTACATCAATTGTCTAATACGCAAAACGCAATACACAATACTGCAAACTCTGCTTAGTTTAAGACTGTTGTTGTATCTTATATATACAAAATATTTATTTATTTAGAAATCTCAGTACATAACAAAACAGTTTCAGTTGTAACTTTTTCTCTAAATTTTTTTTATTTTATAATAAATAAATAATTTTTAATACCTACTAAAAGGAAAGGGAGCAGCCTTCCACTCCATCCACGTGAATCCCATTTAGCACGTATGAAGTCCTCTGTGAACTTTTATTGCATTCCAGAATTTACTTTCCATTATTACTTCCGCATCCCAGAATATATACAGTGTCGCTGTAGAGTTTACAAACATACATGAAACGGACACAAGAACACCCAGACTCAGAACAACAATTTGTGGATCACACAAAGTATTTTCCCATGTGGGATTTGAACCCATAAGCCATGGATACCTGCAACACTAGCGTAGCTTAGCGTATGCATCACAAGTGCGTTACCGGCCTTTGGAGGATTAGGAGAGGGATGGGGGAGGGGTTGGCGTATGGGCTTCCGGTATCCTCACTCACAGCTCAAGCGCTTTTTCAGATCGGTTTTCTGTGAGGCCGTGGTATCGCTGCGGTCGAGCCGGGACATTCGTATCGGTGCGTGGCTACGTACGTACGTACCGTTCGTTAAAAAAATTATATATATTTTGTACGTAAATCTTTCACAGATATTTTACAAGTTGGACTTTATAGATAGAAGGCGCCGGCATTTCCTAAGTCTCACTCTGGAAAGAAATGCCGAAACAAACCACATAGGTATCTATCTTTTAAATCCGTGAACATAGACCGAATAAAAACTTCAAAGATATATTAATAAAATACCGTATTACTTGGATAAAAGACAGACTACTTATACCCCTATAAGTAATTTAAGACGAAGAAATCTTTTTGGATTACCTATGAACCTTTTCCACTAAATAACAGACTCATTAGCTATAAAACATAATATGTATTGATATGAGTACAAATTGTAGATTGTACTATAAATAAATAAATATTTAAGTAATTAGTGCAAGGGGAGACAAAGGTCGCAAACGATTCGTTCAATGTCAAAGTCAAAAGCATTCCAATAAAATATCAATAATTAGAGACGAAACCAATTTAATATTTTACAAAACTATTTCAAATCACACGAAATATCTCTGCAAAATAGCGATTAAAATAAGAATACTAAACATAAATATGCCGTATTACTATAAGGATGAAAGTTTGTGAGTGTGTTTGTATGCTTGTTACTCCTTCACACCCAAACGGCTAATCTGGAAACAAGAGGCCACCCTTTTATCCCGAAAACTATATCTGTGAGATCTGTGAGATGAGCAAGGAATTGTAATATATTATATAAGTTACCCGCAGTTTGGAAGAATTGTAAATATATTTACAATTCTTTCAAACTGCGGGTAACGCCACTGAGGGCAGGTGGTCCCATCTTCTGTTTTCCTCTTCCAGGACAACACGTGCCGATCTTGAAAGTCACCGCTTCAGAGTGGTAGATATACTCTGCACACATTGCACAAGTTGCAATGATGGGTGACCAGTCTTAACATGTTAAGACCCCTGCTAAGAGCACATGAAGCCATTCATTGATTAAAGAACGTAATTGGCTGATGATGGAAAGAGTAACTTAGGTTGCTTATTTTAGATTAGCTTTGTCTTGGTAACATCGCGGGGTTCAGCGAGTTAAACATAAAATAATTCACTGTGTATACTCGTACATAAAGCTCTTATCATCTATTCATAAATAATCCGTCCCATAACCTATGTTTTCAAATTATCCAATGCGCAAAGTAGGTAAAGCCAGAGACTATTTGTCAAAAGGGTAATAAACCAATATGATAAGCTGGAAAGGGATGGCAATAGTTCACCCCTAAGCGGCGCACGTCGGGAAACACATTGAAAGTAATACGGCTATTAACCACATGTGGGTGTTTGGTTTAACGCCTCTGCCCATCCGTTTTGCCTATTATAAGCGTGACGATGTTATTATTTATTAAATTTCGCCCTCTTGTACTTTGAAAACTAGTATTATCTACGAATTTTACGTATCATAGAAATTTAAAAATATTACATTTAAAAGAGCAATAAATGACAGATTTAATAAAATCAATGCACCGTACAATATACTGTGATAACGGTAATAGAAAAATTTACTTTACGTAATAGAATTCATTATAATATTAAAATTTTTACGAACTTTAAGCATGAATTCAGCAGTTTCAAGGCGCTCATAGCCTAGTTGCACTCGGTGATTAGAAATAATAACCGAGGGTAAACAGTGACGGTGCGGTCAGTACCTAGATGGGTGACCGCTGGTGGCATGTTACCATGAGCGTCTCCGTGATTCGGATATCACGTTAAGCAGTCGGTACCGATTGTTATCCTAGGATAACAGTCGTAAAGCTTAGTTGGAGCGTGGGGACGTATGGTCTTAACCCTCTCCTGAGAGGAGACCCGATCCCAGCAGTGGGACATTATGTGTTGTTGATTGATTAATTGATTGATCAGCTGTTTAGTAACTAAGATTCATGTCAACACTATCATTTTCTATAAAAGGCAAAACCCTAATTTTTTTTCATTTTTCTGAAAAGCTATACTAATACAATATGACATTATTATTACGATCTAGTCTATTGATTAATGAGTAACTTTACTTTCACCTCAATTAATAAAACAGAAGAAAATCAGAGCCGTGAGTGGGACATTTCAAAACCAGATAACTGACGTTTTAAGGAGTAACTTAGGTTACTTTTGTTTTAGAAAAAAGAGTTACGTGAAAACATAATTAAAATAGTGAACAATACGCGGTCTCGATCGTAAATGGTGCCCTGACAGCCATTAAACACTGGTCCGATATGTTTGGCGTATCTGTAAATCCGAATAAATGTCAGGGTATCATCATCGGACGTAACCGTCGTATTAGCCAGTTAGACATTGATTCACTTCCACAACTTAGCGACGATGTTAGGGCAATTCCAGTATGGAATTACCATACTATCGTCGTACTTCACACGAAGGACCTCGGATTGTAACACGACGGAACTCTCAGCTGGCAAAAACAAATTGCGTCTGTTTTCCAGAAAGGCACGGGCTCCTTACGGACTCTCTATAGGCTTAAAAACTTTCTGCCAATGAAAACCAAGGTAATGCTTGTCCAAACCCTAATATTACCAATGATCGACAATGGTGACGAGTGCTACTTTGACCTGAATGCAGACCTGCTCAATAAGCTTGAACGTCTTCTCAACAATTGCCTTGGTGGCGCAGTGGTAGCGTACGCGACTGCTGTCCATGAGGTCTCGGGTTCGAATCCTGGGTCGGACCAAATGTTTGTATGATCTGCAAATATTTGTTTCGGAGTTTGGGCGTTTTCTAAGTATAATATGTATATATTTACAAAAAAGAAGTATTTCTGTATTCATATCAGTTGTCTAGTACCCATAACACAAGCTCCGCTTAGTTTGGGACTAGAGGCGTTGTGTGTTAGATATCCGAAAACATTTATTTAATTGCATTCGATTCGTTTTCAACTTACGAAAATATGACCACCGATGCACAGTTATCAGTCTGTGAAGTGGCTTCCAATTCGCCAACGTAGACAGACATGGGCATTTACCGCCCTTCGTTTTTTACTTTTCTCTTCAAGCTCGCCTTCCTACCTAACTATTCAATTTCAGTACCTATTTTCAAACCACACTAAATACCTTAGGTCTTCCAACAACCTGCTCCTACAATGTCCCACTCACGGCTCTGATTTTCTTCACTCAACCTTCTTCATAGAAACTGTCCTACTATGGAACGATCTCCCTCTCGAGATCAGGATGGCTAAAACTAGGCAAATTTTTAAACACTTATTGTTGAAACATTTTCTATACATCCTATCAGATCCACCTTGACATCGTCGTGCTGGCCCCATATAGAATTAATATTGTGTATTTATTATGTATGTATGTGCGTATTAATATATTTGTAAGTGTATGTATTTAAATACGTATTTATTATATGTATTAATATAATAACTGCTTATGGTTTAATTATTTGTTATTGAGATATCATATCAACTTATATTTTTAGTTTGGTGCATCTTCCTGGTATTGACTCTGCATCACCTCATCACCCACATGTAAGGTAGACTGGTAGCAAATGCCTACGGCATTAAGTCCACCTTTGTCACTTTTTATGTGCATAAAGTATAAATATTCAGTCCAAAGCAACAAAACCGCGGATCGTAGCTAGTTATAAATGGATCACACCCAGATACAGAAGAAATGATGGGGTTATACACACTTAGTTAACATAGATACAAGCATAAAATACTCGCATATAACCCTCTTTTAAATAAGGGTTGAAACGAGATAGACTTTGAATAAAAAAATAATCCAGATCGTTTGTAGCCAAAGATATAGTTGAGATATAAACAATAATAAAATTTACATAAGCTGTAGGGATTTTTAGAGAAAATATGTCGGAAATCTTTTGATTTTGAGAAAAATCCGTATTATTGTAGTCGAGCTATCATCGGAAAAGGTGAATATTTCCGGAACGTGAGCCGACAAAGGTAGGGCGTGGCTTACGAATTGAACTCACGAAACATTCTGAGTATAAAGGTATACCTTTCTTATATTTGTTAGAAAAAAAAACTAGATACTTTTAAATGTAAACAACATGTATTAGGAAAAAGTAAAGGTAGAAAAAAGTACTCATTTGGAACCCAATGTCTTTATAACCAGTCAGTCATTTAACTTTTAACATTTGTAAGACCATGTTCTTATCATTGCAGGTGTGGAGGAACGGGTCACATGTCCCCCCAACACAAAGGGAGGATCCTCCGACCAAGCGAGGTGATCATGCCTGGCGGGCCACTGCCCAATGGTTGATATTAGGAAGTCTTATATATGTTAATCCGCGTGAGAACTTCTATTGTGCGATGCAGGATTGGTAGTTTCTTCGTACACTACGTTACTCCGCAGTTCAGTGTATCTTCGGTAGATAGCGCTGTCGTATATTTCTGTCGCGCTATATGTGGATGTCGCCACACAGGCACGTGTATTTGATTGGTCCAGATCATATGATAGATGGGTAGATAGAAAACTCTTTACTTGCATACCGATATTTACAAGAGAAGACATTAAAATTTCTGAGATATACACAAAAAGCGGCCTTGTTGCCAAATGCAATCTATTGCAGGTAACTTTGGAATGAATCAAAATGTATGGGAAAGACAATAAGTTGATGGTGCAATATGTAAAATCAGCGTTGACAGTTTTTTTAGTCAAATCGGGATTTTAAGACCTTTTAGTGAAAAAAGCGGGATAAAGTAAAATAAAAGTATTAACGTATCTAATTAGAAATCACGACATAGGAGTGAATCACGACACACCAAAAAAAAGGTCTGGCAACGTTGTGTATGATGTAGTTGTTGACTCTACGTATAGGAACAACTGATATCCCAGTCGGTCTTTGTCCAGTGTTTAGACGAAAATATGGTTACTCGAATCCAGCTTCTTCCAGTCTTCGGAAAGATAAAAACGTATAGATTCTAGCTGTATACGTTTTTCTTATCTTAATTTATCTTCTCAATTAGTCTCCTTGAAAAACCGATTACCCGTAGGGGATAAGAAGTTGACATTGTAGTTAAGCAGATTTAAATTAGAACTTAAATCTGGCGTTTTGCTTTCTTCCAATGAAGGCGTAAATTTTACAAATGTAGCTAACATCATTATTAAACGTGCAGTATGCGTTACAAAATCAATACAGTCACACAACTAAATATGGGCATTAAAAATCTGTATACGATATATATTTAGTATTCAGGTATCATTACATAATAGTATCAATAAGCTCGTCAAACCGACGATACTTACGTTAATTAGCTATCCCAAACATTCCATACGCACATTTGATAAATCAATTTATTTCGCAATCCATTAAATCACGAATCGCATCAATACTTATTCATTACCAGTATTGAAAGGCCCATAACACCCCCCGGTAACGCATTGTTATAAGACTTCGGAGCTGATTTTTAATAAAATATCGAAGGTCTATGTAAATTGGTTCACAATAAAAGTTACCCCATGTTAAGTTCAATGCATGGTGCAAGGGGTAGCTACCGTTATGGAGATCGGGAGACTAGGGGGTCTTGCATGTAAGGAAATAGTGTTTAAAACACTTGTGCGAACTATTTACAGATATTTCGTAAAGTTGCTTACTAAAGTTAAGAGCATGTTTATGCATTTTTTTAGACTACAATATAGTTTGAAAGAAAGTAATTTATTATCATTGGGATAATATCTCTCAATACTTATACACAGACAGGAAAACTTGCGTGTGGCGTTCCTCCTGTGACGGGCTTTAAATGACAACTTGCACTACTCAACAAAATTGTATATGAATACGATATTCTAAAAAGCTTTTGTCTACCCAAAAATAGTATTATACGGATCCTATCAGCCACTACAGTGTATAAACCAGATTCTGAGGAAGACGAACAGTTATTTTGAACGGAAAAATTTAATCCACGTATGACAATTACGCTCGCTCGCACAAAACGATATTTTAGTAGTAAATATATTGAGGTCACGTTAAGCAGTCGGTCCCGGTTGTTATCATAGGATAACAGTCGTGAAGCTTAGTTGGAGGCCTTTGGGCGGCTTGAAAACATCCGACGGTAAGATTACGTAGCCACAACGTTGTCTTGCCAGTCCCCAACCCGCACTTGGCCAGCGTGGGGACGTATGGCCTTAACCCTCTCCTGAGAGGAGACCCGAGCCCAGCTGTGGGACGTTATGGGTTGTTGATGATATTGATCACTAGACGCCCCAGCGCTATTACATGCAGTTTTTGTTACTTTTGAATTGGTTTTAATGACTTTTCTGTTAACTCTGTTCTTTTTCCATAAGAAAAAGTAGCATAAGTTAGTCCTTATATCATAAGTAAAAGTTCCATCAAAGTCAGTCCAGCCGGTCCAGAGTTTGGCCGGAACAAATGAAACCAAACAGACAGACAATACCGAATATACTTTCATATGCATTAAGTGAAAAACAGACACTTTAATGTTACTTATTCAATTGTATAATTTTATCGATTTGTATAGGTTTATCGATGCCAGAAAAATATCCACAGGTGTTTTTATGTATATTAAGGATTTATAAAAAATAGATAAATATATTTATATCAGTTGTCTAGCACTGCTTAGTTTGGAACTCGACGGCGTTGTGTGTTAGATGTCCGAAATGTATATTCTAAGTATTTCTTTCGTTTCATTTCGGGGAGTGAAGGAGAATCGGAGGAATCTTTTCTAGGATAATATGGAGTCAAAGTACAATATGAACTTGTAATTCTTGAATCGCAGATGTCTATGGGCGCCAGTAGTATCTTCCTATACTTTTTGCCAAATTAAGTTTAAAGGGTACAGAAAAGTTATCTATACTTATATTATAAATTCTAAAGTAACAGTCTATGAATCTGTTTGTCTGTTAGCTTTCACAGCTAAACCGCTGCACCAATTTCAATTATATTTGACAAGGAGATACTTTGATACCTGATTAAGGGCATATGCTACTATAATTCATAATTGACATACACGCGGGCGCTATTAAAGCTAGTTACCAGATCGATATTACAACCGCTGTACATACAAAATTAATGTGTGCACTTGTATTGCATTGGATGTTTCTCGGTAATGGGTCAATGACCGATCAGTTTCAGCAATTATGGTGAAATTTATCACTTCGGAATAAGTTTTATTTGACTTTTTTTATGGAATAGGTGGTAAATGAGCAGATTTATCGCCTGATAGTAGGAGATAACCACCGCTCATGGATACCCGCAATACCAGAAGCCTCACAAGTGGGTAGCAGGCCTTTGTGATTGGGATGGCGTGTGTGGTTGGGTTATGGGCCTCTGGTATCTTCACTCACTCGGTAAAACACACCACAAGCACTGTTTCTTGCCGGTTTTCTGTGAGGCCGTCGTACCACTCCAGTCCAGGCTCAATCGTGCTGAAGCGTGGCTCTTCCACGGTAAACCTTCTGATTCGATAAGTTGTTTGCGTTAATGTATAACAGGTGTAATTATTGTATTTTAAGTCCGAGTTTAAGCATGGGTATTTGCATATGAGATTATTAACTATAATTGGCATGTCTGCAGATCCATCGCGTGTGAGTTGGTTATCGTGGTGGTAGTTTTAAACTATATATTGACTGCCTCTGTGGCGCAGTGGTAGCGAATGCGACTGCAGTGCTAGAGGTCTCGGGTTCGATTCCTGAGTCGGACCAAATGTTTGTATGATCTGCAAATATTTGTTTCGGAGTTTGGGTGTTTTCTATGTATAATATGTATGTATTTACGAAAAAAAATTATAGAAGTATTAATATCAGTTGTCTAGTACCTATAGGACAAGCTCTGCTTAGTTTGGGACTAGATGGCGTTGTGTTAAAATGTCAGAAAAAAATAAATAAATAAATAAATATATATATATATATATATATATATATATATATATATATATATATATATATGTTTGACATCCGATCGAAATGAAACAAAAATTTATTGTTAATAGAAGTGTATTCCATACATAACAGAAAACCGCATCCAAATTAGTTCAGACAATTCTAAAATATGCGCGCACAAACATATAGTCAAACAGACAAAAATTAAAAAAAAGTTACGTTTTGAGTTTTGTTACTTTAATAAAAAATCCTTCCATTAGTTCTTCTTAAATATCTATAATGTACAGACACCGACTTTTTACAGATTAATTACAACTGTTTTTAGTTTTTTTTTGTTTAGAAATAATGTTCTTAGTCTGTGATAAATTGACATTTATGTAGAAATTTTAACATTATTATGGATTTAGGAAAGGGATAATCAATTTGTGTTTTGATATTATTCCCTACGGATTTCAATATGTTACTTAAAGCATGCAAGGACTTTTTTAATATAGGTACAGTGAGTTTGCGTTGCTTTGTATGCAATAAGTGAATAAATAAATATGTATAGAGTTCAGATTAATCTTTCAGTATGTGCTCTCAAAAGTTTTCAAACGCGCTAAGCGGTATCAAGCCCGGTGGGCAAGTGTTGCTTCATACACAGCTTTTCATTTCTTTACGCTCTGTGTAAGAATGAGGTTTATGTTCAGAAGTTTTCTTTAAAGACTTAACTTAACTTAAAATGTAAGTTGGAATAGAAAACAAAGTTAAAATAAGTCGAAAATAACTTGCGGGTGGAACTACAACTTACATTTAAAACACCTCCACTGATTTCAATGCTCTTTATCTTTTGGAAGCTGTTCAAAAAATTTTTCGTCTTTAAAATTTTCCTTTAAAATTTCATATCTACAAACCATTAACGTTTTAACAATGCTATTAGTTTTACATCACAAAAGACGACCATTTCAAGAAAACGTCGGACACAAATCAAAATGTGGTTAATTCTAAAAATCCCCGAATATCCAAACATATCACATTTACCAATTGAAGGACACCACAGCTAAAGGTCATGTAGTATTTAAACGATTGCAGAAATAAAGCATCTATGACCTTGACCTAATAGGAAAGGAAACCAAACTATATTGTACCGATATCATTAATACCTATATGTATAGACTTAAGTTGTATATTTCGTACAAAATTGAGGTCATGATTGGTGAGTGTTTCGTCATAAATGTTACAAGAATTGCCGCAAAAATGCAAGTGTTATTGAAGCTCAACAGGCTTAGCCTTGAGTGTGGGCGGGGTATTAGCGCGCATGTCAGAGAAATGAAGAAGTAAATAATTTAGTCTCTAAACGCTCTGCGGAGAATTTCACAATATTGCGAACGATCCATGAGACAAAAGGAATTGATGGATACGACACTGACAAATAATATGGAAGCACGTGAAGATTGCTAAAGATAATAATCGCTGATGTAGGTGTATTTGCATAAAGTACTGTTAATACCTGAATAATTTACAAGAAACTATCCGATTGATTTTACAAATTGTAATGCAACCCGTATAAGTGCAGGCAGTTGTATTCAAATTAATAGAAAAAATGAAAAGACAAATAAAGTTAGTAATCGTTGTAATACTCTCGACTCAAGAAGAAAAGAAGTTACAGTTTGAAGTTGTGTCGTGTGTTTTGGTTTTAAACATTTTGGATTCAAGAGATTTTTGGTTCAGGTCATATGTTTTAATGTCTCATCATAATTATCAGCCAAATTGTCACTGCAATGTTTTGAACGCTTCTAATGGTTACAGTTTCTGTACTTACCTACATACTTGCTTTAATCCGGATCAATCTGATAAGATAATTCAACGCGATCCAGACGTATTGTGTTTGTTACATGTACCGTGCTGAAGGATTTGTTAGCTCTCTTTGAATTCTAATTAAACAATGTTTTTCTACTCTCATTTAATTAATTTAGGTCTAGATAATTAAATCTAAATTTAGAACAATATTAAATCAATTTGTAATTTTTAAAACACTGAACTTATTTGAAATTCGTTTGAAAGCATTAGGCTTCAATAGTTTATATTTCAACCGCTAATATATTACGTCTTTAAATTATAAAAACTTTATTTTTATAAATATCACCTCTATTTATTTACTTACTGTAGTATTTATACCATGAATTAAAGCTACCAGGCCCGTGTACTTACGTGCTAACAAAAACTTGTTCAAAGTGTGCATTAGCAAGTCGTATGAATATATGTTTGGTACTATTCTTACTGCCTTCACAAATATAATATAAAATATAATAAAAAACACAGTTTATCGTTTTATCGTATCGTACTAGATATTATTATGACAAAGATTAATTGGGGTCAGTTACAAGTTCAACGGGTTTTAAAGGAAAATAAGCTTTTCGAAGGAGCGACTGGCATCGGACCTCCGCAAGCCAGAGAGTGAGCTGAAATCGAATATTAAACTAGTTGTCAGTAAATTTGAGGGCACTGACTATTCAATATAGGTTCTCTCAGATGAACTTATATTACAAATCAATTTCAACTTTAAAACGTACATTTTGTGTTGATACCACTTTCATTCACCACTTTTTTTTGTGCGTAAATCCCCTCGGATACCACCCACCGGTGGTTTTGTCGGTCTCAAACCGACTAAAAACCGCACACCATCTCGTGTACTAGAAGCCGGGGAACCAGGTGTACGCTCGGAAGGAGATCCCTGGAACCCCAACGTTTACATTTACCACTGGCGTTTCCACAAACCATTTGGTTTGAGCTAAAATATGGCAAAAACTTTGACTGAACAGAGCCATGAACGCGTACGAAATGAAACTGAAAAAGTTCAACAAAGTTCAAACGAATGGACTAACAAACTGTAAGTATGCCATTGAGGAATAATATACAGAGCAATTATTTCAACCAAAAACTATAGCAATTGATATTTTGAAAGCTGTAAATATATCCTTTTTTATATTCTGAGTATTTTTAATTTCACCAAATATCTTTTGAACAGCCCACGTATAGTCACAGAATTAATTGATCAAAATATATAGCATTACGATACTGGTGTGTACTCAAATTCAAGAATGGTCTTTATATTTATTAAACCCGACAAATTTCTAACACTACATCAGACCTTTTTCAAGGAGTAAACTGATTTGTCGTGACCGTTTCAGGCGAGTTCAAGCGTTATATTAAACTACCACATTTAATATACCGTAAGTAGATATATATTTTTCATGTCAATAGTTTTTGTTTAGTCGAATAACGAAAATTTTGGGTCGAAATTTGGATTTGCGTAACCTCTCGGCCGAATTGTGCAGTCATTATAATTAAGCCTGTCAAGGCGACTCTTCTCTGAAAGATGGAAATCGTGAGTAAAATCCAAAAGTTGGAACCACCATACTTACTGCGAATGGAGACAATGCAATTTTATTAGCCAATGTAATTATTTTTAAAACATTCATACTGTTTCTAAATGTATACCTTACTATTGTTTAGGTACTATTAATAAATCCTCAAGAACTTTTCCAGTCAATACATGTAGTAGCAATATATTAGTTTGAATTGCGCAACACGTGACGGTAACACCAAAAGACGAAATTTCTTTGAAATACTATAGATACTGTCTACGATATTGGCGTTACGTATCCTGTCTACGCGTAAAGAAAGTCAAAAAAAATGATTTCGGTAAAATTAAGATACCGGATTTTGTCCTATCGGGATCAACAGAACATTGGTGCCGCTTATGTTTTTTTTGTGGAATAGGGAGCAAACGAGCAGACGTATCGCCTGATGGTAAGGGAATACCGCCGCCCATAACACTAGAGACATCACAAGTGCGTTGCCGGCCTTGGATGGGGAGGGGGATGAGGAGAATGAGATTATGGGCCTCCGGTATCCTGATTCACTCGGTTCATTCGGCCTGTGAGGCCGGGGTATCACTCCGGTTGAGTCGGCCCATGCATGCCTAAGCGTGGCTCTCCCTCTAGTGTACTAGTAATTGAGCTTTCAACAACGTACATTAGTTTCTCTGATTTAGGACTTAGCTAAAATTGTTGCCGGGACGCTTTAAATTTTGATACTCAGGTATTTAGACTCAATAATCGTTATTAAGCATCTTTACAAAGTTTTCTTTTGACTCTGCAGCGCGGTGTACCGAACTGACCCAAAGTATCAAGTTAAAGTCAACCTTCAGCGCCAGGTAAAGCGTTCGTTTTGCAACTGTTTGACGCTTAATTTTTTTACATTTAGACGACCATAGATCAGACTAGACAGTGCCTAGATAAGATCAGTGTTCATGGAAACGTCATACAAGACACTCGGTGTCCGGTATTCGCTCTACATAAACTAAAATACGATATAACAGGGTCTATTTATGTGAATAACTACGTATAAGTGTACTATAAAAATAGTATGCGTGTCAAGTAGACATATGTTGTCTTTAAATAATTTATTTACGAGAACATGACTTGAAATTAAACTGACAAA
Organism: Hyphantria cunea; assembly: GCA_003709505.1. Lineage (NCBI taxonomy): Eukaryota > Metazoa > Arthropoda > Insecta > Lepidoptera > Erebidae > Hyphantria > Hyphantria cunea. The sequence continues at coordinate 506,104 of PKRV01000138.1, forward strand.
TAAAAGGCAATCTAAGGCACTTGGGACGTAGGGCTCGATCCTACGTTCTAGACTAGATAGTAACATATTTATTATTCATCACAGCTTGGCATCGTGATCTTACGTTGCTGAGACTGTATAAATAATTCAGCATTGAGTGTAAATAATTACTCTTTATTTTCTTAACTGTAGACTATGATTTCGTACGAAATCTAAAACCTGATTGGTCGGTGAGTGGAGCTTGATCGAAGCGTCACTATTGCGTCATTATTTTCTTAACGCGTACGGATTATATTGAGATTTTCATTAGATTAATTTAATATAAATTTGTTGTTCGTGAATAGAATTACTGTTAAATAGAATACGTTTAGTGTTCAGCGATAATGTAATATTTTATTGTAAACATTTTGTTTTTGTATTCAGTTTTATTTTCATGTAGATACTACATGATTTAATTTGTAATAATCTATACAAATAATTAAAATTAAAGTGTCTGTGTGTGAAACTGTGTTTGTATATGTTTTGAAGGTATGTACTGTTTTAACATCCAAAAACAATACCCCATTACCCTCGGTTGTTGTTGCACCGTGCGGGTAACGCCACAGGGCTCCGCTAGTCTGTAATATGTATATGTTATATTGATGGCAACTGGTTGCTCTCTACCCTGTAAATAAAGTAATAGACGGTAAAAAACCAATTTTTTCTAAAGTTTAATACGCATTTTTCTACCCCTTCGAGGATAAAAAGAATGTATGTAAATACTAACTTTTACCCGCGTTCCGCGGCATGCATAATTATCGTTTATCGCGGTTAATAGAACTCTGAATAAAATCCTGTGTATTATTCTGATGTATAAGCCATATTACTGTAAATTTTCACATAAATCTGTTCAGTGAAAGAGTAAGAAATATCCATTAATTTATCCTTACAAATCGTATTCATTAAATAAGTAGGATTAATTGTACTAAGTACTTGTACTAAGACCATCTATTTACTGAACGGTTGGCCTAGTGGTTTGAGAGGCCACCTTGCCTCAATCTACTGCACCCTTCAAAACCCAAATGATGCAACACTTTGTGTGATCCACAAATTGTTGTTCTGAATCTGTGTTTTATTTGTGTCCGTTTATTTTAATTTGTTAAGTCCCCTGCGACAGATAATATATATTTCGTAATGCGTGAGTTATCTTTTTAAAAAGAAACAAAGTATTATATACATTTTGGCAAGTGTTACTCTCACTGTCTCAATAAGGACTAAAACTCGCGACCCCTGACGTATCGATAGCTTGCTTAAATGCAACGCGAAATACGAAGTCAATACCCTATGTTATTGGGGTTAATTGTGAGGGGCTGCGAAGCCACAGACGTATTTGTACTTCAAACTTAAACCGGCTCCCGTCGGGGTACATGCATAGGGTCGCTACATTAACTAGACTATTTTTAACTACAGACGTAAATAGAAATTGTGTTATAACTTTAGCCTGTTTGTCTGTTTGTAAATCCACTGCGTTATAACTCTTGAATGGGTGGACCGTTTTTGATAGAGTTTCTTTTGTCTTTAGAATCGATTACCATTACCGGCCTTGAATTTATANGATAAGGACGTAAACTAATGACGCTGGTATGAAAAACTTCTTTATTAGACGTGATACGACGATACGACTTTGTTAAGTACTTTAACAAGAATATCTTAAATGCGAAGTGTTATATGGTTATCTGTTAACAAACATATATATATATATATATATATAACATACATTGAAAGTTCTAAATATAGGTCAGCGATATTAACACGCAATGGTAGCATAAATCTATACAAGTAAAAAACTACCACATCTTGTTTATACGTCACCTGAAGGTCGGCTGAGAGAGAATTCCCTATGACATTTGTACAAAAGGTGCAACAAGTTTAAATATATATAATTGAAGAGTCTATCAAATTCACTGTTTTTCACTATAATTTCCATTAAATAAAGCATTTTTTTAATTTTTTTTGTCTATATGTTTCTTTCGGCTAATCTCTGGAATGGCTATTAAACTATGCCATTAGCTGCGATAGAAAATTCGTAAGTAAAATGGCATTAATTATTTTTTCGTTTAATATAAAATAGTATGTTTGGAACTTAGGATGCATAATAAAGTGTGCTAGCTTATATCATTAAATTCTTTCTAGATCAACTAAGATTTTTCTTCATAATTGTTTATAGAAAGTTATCTGAGTCACTTACGTTATTTGGAAGAGCAGATCACAATTTCTGTGAACTCACTGCCTTCTAGTGTACACGGTAAAGAACTGTGGTGGTAATCTATTTACCTAAATATAAAAATGATAAATTTGTGTTCATATCAAAAAGTCAACACACACACACACACATGCACGCACGCACGCACGCACGCACGCACGCTCGCACGCACGCACCCACGCACGCACCACACACGCACGCTCGCACACACACACAAGAAGAAGATATATGAAGGTACTTATATTATAAAAAAATTTTTAGTGATTTTATCTATTGGTCCCGTCAGTTATTTCTCGTTAATGCAACCACAACGGGTCACTGGGAAACTTACCTGTACTGTTACAGTATGAATATGAATTTACTTTCCGAAACTAGTAAAAGTTTTCTATATAAATTGTTTTTTGGTGTTCCATAAACTGAACTAGTGTAGTTAATACTTTAAGAGTTAAGTCATCCCATAACAAAGCCCTATATAATACATGGTTATTTTGGGGTAACACCCATGGGAACGTATGGAGATACACGGACAGCCATGCCAGTAATACTGTGTCTAATTGACTTTCCACACTCCTGTGTTATTATTCGGAAACGAGATATTACCTTTGGGATGGGACTAATTTGTAAATAATCTCGTAATATCTTTGAAAACAAATGTTTATGATGGGACACAAAGTTCATTACACGCAACATTATTTTTATTGAAGCAGTAATTTTCCTATTGAGTGATAATTAGCATCTCCGTGTCAGATTGGTTCATTCAAGTTGAATGTTTTCAATATCTTTTGTCGTTCGGAAATTTCAGATGGATTATTATTTGCGGTTGTTTTGCAAAGTGACCAGAAGGGTATACTTTTGTATGCAACATTTTTTTGGGCTATTTTATATGCTACATCCTCAACGTCTTTTAATCCTCATTGGAAAGGAGGTTTAGGTCTTCTGTAACACGTTGGAAACAACCCTATACGGGTTGTTTCCAACGTGTTACAGAAGATTTTCTTCTCTTCGCAGTGATGTTGCTGTTTTCTTTTTTTTTCTTGTTAAAAGACAACTCCCGCATTAGGAATATACATTCCTGTGTCACGGGGATCTTTACATACATACATGAAACGGACACAAAGTACACCCAGACGTACAACAATTTATGGATCACACAAAGTGTTGTCCCATGTAGGATTTGAACCCACAACAGTTGGCGCAGTGGAAGCGGTGTGACGACCACTCGGTCTTTTCATGCCGAAGCGTGGCTCTCCCAGGGTCCTTTTTTTAGAATTGCTATTTAAAGGTATTAGATACAAATATTTTGAGACGAACTCATAACTAATTTTGTGTACAACTTCTTCGGTAAAACATTGTTATTACCACAATGACCAAAACAGATGACCCCAGTTTGTTTCACCCCAAACTAAAAATGAAGATAAAATTAAAGTGGGTCGAAATAGGGCTACTTTAGATCGTTATGCGAACAAGGGGGACAAGCTAACCAATCACTAAGATTTATTATAAATCACACATCCATTTTGGATCTTATATATTAGAAGTATTAATTAGATATTTGATCATTTTTATTAATTAAAATTTGTTTTTAATTATTTCGGTTACTTTATGTTATTAAACGAGTTAATTCCTAAATATGTTTAAAAAAATTAGAAAAGATTTGCAGTTGATGATATTTGTTAACAACGATAAAAATGTTAATGGTCTCGCCGATGGCGTTGCTTTTTTTTTTGGCTTCTCTAGCTTCTGAGCTAGAAAAGATTTCTATCTATTGTTGCCCTGTTCGCAGTCTACCCCAAGCTTTACACTGTGCTACCAACTTAATGTCTGCGCAAGCTTTTGTAAAGAGATCAATTCATCAATCATCATCAACAACCCATAATGTCCCAATGCTGGGCTCGGGTCTCCTCTCTGGGGAGAGGATTATGGCCATACGCACCCACCCTGGCCAAGTGCGGGTTGGTGACTGGCAAGACAACGTTGTGGCTACGTAACCCTACCGTTGGATGTTTTTAAGCCGCCCAAAGGCCTCCAACTAAGCTTCACGACTGTTATCCTATGATAATAACCGGGACCGACTGGTAACGTGACCTCCGAATTACGGAGACGCTCATGCTACAGCGGTCACCCATCCAGGTACTGACCGCGCCGTCGTTGCTTGTCGCCGTTGATTTTTTCCAATAACCGAGTGCAACTGAGCTATTAGCGCCTCACTACGCCTAAGAGTTCAATTACTAATGATAAAAAAATTACTGATGAATATAAACCTATTGACTGCTTTAGTAAATATTCTGAATTATAATAACCTTTCAACAAAACATTAAAAAACTTTTTTTATACTATAAAAGTGTTAAAATAGATTAGATTATATTTATTTATAGATTAGATGAGATTAGATTAGATTAGATTAGATTAGTTAAAATAGATTCTCACCCACGATAGTTGTGCCGTTTTACATAAATAAAGAAAAAACTACGTAATTGAGATAAATTCCGGATTATTAAGTTTGTTGGCTTACGTTTATTATGATGAGTAATACGCAACCGAGTCACTGACACTTGGCAAATATCACTCAAAGTGACATTGATATCTAAAAATATATGAAAAACGTTTTCATAGGCGTACTGTTCTAAGCTTCTACGTCACGAAAAAGAACAATCATTGTGCAAACATAAAATTCCGTATCTCCGAAGAGGAAAACAGAAACATATTATACTGGTTGATTCTCAGAAAATACCTTAAAATAGGCATCAAGTCCGATAATACACCAAACGTGCATAATGTATGAATGTAATATTTGTCTGGTTGAAGTACTAATCGCAAGAAGTACTGTTCAGTTATAAAAAAATATTTCAGTGCTAGATACCCCAATTTTCGAGGAAAGCTAAATAACATCACGCAGCGACGAAAAGGAGCTAAGTATCAACGAATACTTGTTTACCCTTTTTATCACAGAAAAGGGTTCATGTACATAAGATATGTAAGTTTATCAATATTTTTAAACAATATTTCAATTATCTACAAGTTGAATGATATCTGTACTAATGGTAGATAAATATTCAAGTCGATTAGACGTCATCGAACCCTTTGACCCTTTCAATAAGATATCTATCTACGTCTCTTACATAATAAAAATTACATATTAGAATTCAAAGCAAAATTCTAATTTTTCTCCTAATTTGAAGTTCTGTAACTATTACGTAAATCTTAGTGCGATTGATAAACAAAATACAGTGTTATAACTTGTAAACTTTCCATTACATAGCATCATATATACTTACAACAATTATCAGAATCACGTAATAGATAACCTCGTCATAGAGTCATAGACTAACCATGCCCGACTTACTATTAAGTCCCGTAAGTATACAAAATTATAACACATCTTAGCATATTTTGCTTGTTATTGATAAGTGTAAATAGAATTGGAGAACAATATTTTATCGCATTTGTGAAGGTTCTATTAGTAATCAACATACTCTATGGTTAAATATATTTACATATTACCTAATTAATTTGTCTATGCCTAGCTAAACGATGCTGTCAAAATGTTAACGACCCTTGTTTAGTATGTAAAATCAGTAATTTACAGATTACCTTTTTTGTTTTAATTTATTAGTGGAATAAAAAAAATGAGGCATTGTTTTTTAGAACATGATTTGAATACTTATTGTTTTAGTCGCGACGTGGCCTGCGGAGAGTTTATTGCACTTAATAATGTAGGTACATACGCAATATGGGTGAGAATACATATGCGGAGCTCGGAAGTTCGGAACCGGTTTGTAAAATACCGATATATGTATAAAGGTTTTCCATACTTTCTTATTGTTTTCGTGCCGAACGTAATCGATATTCATGGCGTTGTATAACCTACCTACATAATAATATATAAACCGTTTAAATAAACACAGGAGATAGTGCGACCTACGTAAACAAGTCGCATGATAGATGTTTTACATATTACGTAGGTGCGTTATTTTAAATGGTTAATAATCTTTTACTACAGAATTATTATATTTTCTATTTTTACCCTACTGCAAAAAAAGAGGGTTATGTTTTTTGAGTGTGTGTATATTTCTTTCGCACGCCCTGGAGCCTAAAAGTATTTTAATGTAAGTGGTGTCAATTATTTCGTTTTAGTCGTGAGAGTAGCAATGGGTACATCAAAATAAAAAAAAAACACAATTTAGAATTTTTGGTGATACATCGAATGTAGTACTAAAGTAAAGAATTTTTAATGCTGATTACGAATTATATATAAACCATATAAGTTTAATTAAAAAAAACTAAATTTAATAAAGATTTGCTTGTTTAATAACGAGTCATAAACCTGAGGTGATATTATTCATATTATGAAACCGGTATGGGATAACTTTGGGTACTAGCAAATTAGCCCGTTACGTTTCTATAGACTATTTTCTTTCCTTTTCATACGCATCAGGGTAACCGATAATGTCTTCGAAAGGTTTTTCTCGAAGTGCGAGTTAATACGAAGGTACTTGTTCTGTTTTTGGTGAAAAACTGTGAATTCAAATTGAATATAAATATGAGGTTAATGTCAACAGTTGACTTATATCATGTACAGTCATGCTAACAAAAGTAAGGAATGAAATTCAAATGGAGAATTTGTCAAATCTATCATGACGGTTATTTGTGTTTGCTCAATAAGCTACGCAGTTATAAATAACTAAATAAATAAACATTCCGGACATTATAACACACAAAGCCATCTAGTCCCAGACTAAGCAGAGCTTGTACTATGGGTACTAAACAACTGATATTAATACATATATACTTTTTTTCATAAATACACACATATTATACATAGAAAACACCCAAACTCCGAAACCAATATTTGCAGATCATACAAATATTTGGTCCGACTCAGGAATCGAACCCGAGACCTCTAGCACAGCAGTCGCATACGCTACCACTGCGCCAGCGAGGCAGTCAAAAGAATGAATGTTGAAAGTTATTATCGTTATTTATGGTAAAACAGTTGTTAGTACGCGCAATATACACAGAAATAAGGTGTGATGCTGTAACATTAAACAAATTCTTAGTACATTAGACAAATATTGAAGAAAATAGAACTAATGTTATTCGCTATAAAAAAAATATTTTTTTTCGCTCTCTTACCATTGACAATATTACGGCTACGTCTACAAAATTTTCATCTAAGTAACGAACGTACATGTTACCTAATAAGTCATTTCGATTTTTAGGGACATATTCTTAAAAAAAAAAACTTTAACAGGATGACTTCGTTGTTCATCTAATTGCATTTATGTATGTTTTAAGCTCGGGAATTAGACTATGTAATTTATTGATCTACGGAAGAGTAATTTAAGAACGACAAAATCAAAATGGCGCTTGAAAAAAAATTTTATGAACTAGTTCTACTGTACAAGTACGTACGGAACCCTCACGATGTGCGAGTCTGGAATAGGCATCCGCAGATATTATTATGCCAGCTCGTTGGAAAGCACTTTATAAGTGTGTCATACTGTTGCTACTATTTATTCACGAGTCTATTAATCTACAGTGTTGTATTACAACTACACGAAACGAAACACTGTGTTCTGCTTACTCCGCATAGAAAGTACCGGTAATATGTTTCGACACACATGCAAATAACCGTTAGGGTTAATATATATGCAGTTGTGTATAGCTTTACTTAATGTCTTAAAGACTGCCTCGATGGCTCAGTGGTAGCGTACGCGACTGCTGTCCATGAGGTCTCGTGTTCAAATCCTGGGTCGGACCAAATGTTTGTATGATCTGCAAATATTCGTTTCGGAGTTTGGGTGTTTTCTATGTATAATATGTATGTATTTACAAAATAAAAGTATTTATGTATTCATATCAGTTGTTTAGTACCCATAATACAAGCTCTGCTTAGTTTGGGACTAAATGGCGTTGTGTGTTAGATGTCCGAAATATTTATTTATTAAAATATTTATTTATTAATGTAACAGTTGTCAAATGCCATATCTTCGTATAGTATAAAATCTCTCTAAAATCCTTTATCTCTTCGCTTAGACTACTTAACAGATTTCAATCAAGTTTTTAGCCATATATGGAGTCATTCAAGGAGGAAGGCTTATAGGTATAGAACATATATATTATAGTCGAGGAAATCCAAGAATTTCCAAAACTTTCATGTGAAGCCGGTCCGGTTCGCTAGTAAATAAGATATAAGTATATATGTTTGAACAGTAAAGTATGTTTAAGTATGAGAGCTGGTGGATATAGGTGTAGAGGATGACCAAAGAAAAGATCGATAGGCTACGTGAAATAATGTTTGCCAAATAAGAAACATTAGCATACAAATTTAAAAAAATCCAAATCGATTCATAAATAATGAAGTTCCGGGGTAAGAAACAAAAAAAAATTGCAACGGAAACGAGAACCTCCTATTTTAACTTCGGTTAATATATGAAGCATTTTCAATTAAGTCGGTTAATATATGTCTGGTAATATATAGATGCAGACTACTCAAGACCGGGACAGTTGGTGCTATTTGGAGGAGACCTTCATTCAGCAGTGGACGGCGATGAATTTATTCCAATATTTGATTAACGTCATTACTTTACTTATCAAATCGAGATCTGATAGACAACCAATAATCTTATATTATTATTATTTTATAGTTACAACCCAATTGGAAACTTTACTCCGATAAACGTCGTACCAACTCCCAAATAATATGAGTTCCAACAATACATTAATATGGTCCTGGATAGGATTTTTTCTAGACAAAGTGTACCCAAGTTTGCTTCTTATCTAAAGCAAACTATGACGCAACTGTCAATTGAAAAAACACTTTAGAAGGTACTAATCGCTACTGTCCTTGATTTTCCGACGCTTACAATGAGATTAAACATGCACATACAAATAAATATATATATTCATTGCTTGATCTTGCTTGATATATCGCACAGAGTGTTTTGTACAATTTTAATAAATTATAGAGGTCAATACATATAAGCAAGCGACAAGATAAAACAATGTAATGCAATTGATACTGCTGCAGCGATATGTTAGTTGACACTGGTTATTTTTTTTCAAGTTTAAAAAAACGAGTTTTTTTGTTATATATAGAATCATAAATGTCTTGAGAACCTTGCCTTGCCTTGAACATTTAAATTCATATAACTTATGTACGTTTAGTTAATTAACATTATAAATGGTATTTAACGATTTTAATGCGCCCACATCGTGTTGTTTATTAATATTTTCTTAATTTTTGCACTTAGGGATTTTTTTTCAAATTTGAATGTACTGAATGTATGATGCGTTGCAAATAAGCATAGAATTGGATATCCGCCATCTTGCTCTGCATTTGTCAACGACTTCGGATATTTTTGTATGGTGTGCAAAAAGCAAGAATTTATAATGAAAAACTTTATTACAAATATTCAATGGCACTGATAATGTTGTCATCTGAATAAAAAAAATAATATAAATGCTAACAAACGGCGGTCTTTGCCGCGCTTTTGAGAAAAAATTTATTTTAATTTTACATGGTACTACATTTCCAGTGAAGTTAGTAACAAATCCAGTCCTATTCTTATTTGAAACGTGTTGTAAAATGTACGCTCCCAAAGAAAGAAATAATTGAAAATCGATTCATGCATGCAAAAATGCAAAATACAAATCTCCGAATAACAACCTCCTTCTTTTTTCGTGTGGTGTAATCTCCGGAATCGAACAAAACTGAACCTATTAACAGTGTTACGTTCTGGTTTTAATTGTATTCTAAAGTTTTTTTTTATTTTCAATGAAGTATATCTTTATATGTAGTATTTTTTACGCGTGGAAACCTCGGGATAAGACATCCAGAGATTATGGTAGGCCTATAGATAGATAGATAGATAGAAAACTCTTGATTTGCACACTATAATATTACAATTAGAAGAGAGTACATAAAATGTGAGACGGGGTGTACAAAGGGCGGCCTTATTGCCTAAAGCAATCTCTTCCAGGCAACCTTATATATCAATTTTTATATTACCTTATATATAACCTTATATATCTATTTTCCTATAGCAATTTTTAAGTATGCCCACATTATGAAGCCTGAGAGTTATTTAAAATTATTTTAAACCACCTGAAGCTATCCGTCAGATTTCTCTTAGTCCTTAATCCAAGAGCTTGCATTACGCACGTGCATTTAGAAGAATTAATACAGCATCGTGGTTCATATCTTAGGAGAACCAAGATAAAATTGGGAAGTTAAATTTTAAATTATTAATTATTAACGATAATTATTTAAAAAATGTAAATAGTAATATCTTGTTAATATTCCTTTTAAATTGCTCGAAACATAACTAGTGGCATCGCAACGGTATTTTTCCATAAATGTAACATGAAATCCTTGGTTGATATTATTACCATAATATTACAATTTAAAAGAAATATCAGCTGTTCCCATATTGACCAACGCATATCCTATTAATTTCTCTCCAAATGTGACAAATTTAGAATGCAGAATGTCATCTCCTTATTCATACTGCCTCAAACTGCCTCGGTGGCGCAGTGGTAGCGTATACTGCTGTACTAGAGGTCTCGGGTTCGATTCCTGAGTCCGACCAAATATTAGTATGATCTGCAAATATTTGTTTAGGAGTTTGAGTGTTTTCTGTGTATAGTATGTATGTATTTACAAAAAAAAGTATATATGTATTAATATCAGTTGTTTAGTACCCATAGTACAAGCTCTGCTTAGTTTGGGATTAGATGGCGTTGTGTGTTAAAATGTCCGAAAATATTTATTATTATTATTCTATGACGTAAGAACCGACTAAGGGGGCAAACTACGGGGGGAGGGGCAACAGAACTGCAAAGAGAACGGCAGCGTATACCTTCCATACCGGCCAGAGCAATATTGTAGACCAAAACCTCTCATTTCAAGAAGAGCCCTATGTTCAGTGCTGGTCTATTAAACGCTTTGATGATGATATTTTCTTATATATACCAGAGTATTGAACCACAAAGAAAGATTTACATTTTTTTTCGTGGAGTAAATTTATATCACTCTTTTGTAAAAAAAAATAGATCTCATTTTAAACAGATGGATTCGTATACCTCGACCTACTTTTATTTCGAATTCGACCATGATTTAACTAACTTAAATGTTTCGTTTTATATTATTGACCAGTATAAGTTGAACTGTGATATTGTATAACTTGGATTGTATAGTCTCTGTCTGTCTGTCATGCCAGGTCAACAGACCCCTGTAGTGTTGTAGCCATTTTAAATAATCTCTAGGTATTCTAAATTCAACTTTGAACCGCGAAATTTGTTCCGAAGTTGGTTTTTTTTCTTTTTTTTTTTGTTCAAAAGAGTTCTTTTAACATAATAATAAATATTATTACTATTCAGAACTCATGTTTGTGTGATTAGAATGATCAATTGTTCTGGGCCTGGGCGTAATTTATCTATAATATGTATTTAGAAATAGTTCGGTTATTCGGTACAGGTTCTGCCTGGTTTGGTAACAAACGGCCGTGTGTGAATTGAGTTATTATTATTGTTATTAGTGTACAGTTTAACATTCACTTCGGTATTTATATGACAGATTTTAAAAGTCCACAATATTTCGATACGATTCGTTGGTTTTTTATGAATAAATTATAAATTTTTAATCATTGTTTTGTTAATTCATGTTTTGGTAATTTTTTGCATTATTTATAATTATTTAAGCTTGTGATGTTTTATTTTTAACTATGTACTTATGTACATTTAACTAGGTTAACATTAATAACCTCAATTTGATAATAAATTAAACTTTATTATTTACCCTATATATGGGATATAGTGACAGCAGAAAAACATATCACAAAACATTAACTTTGCTAGGACCGCACTGGATAATGAATTTTCTTACGGAACAAACAATACTACCAAATCTAAAATGGCGGCCTTGTCATGCTAGCTCAAATATTGGCGGGAAATTATAATAGACGTCTTATTTAACTGAGTATATCTACACTGTTTGCGAATCGAACGGTAACGGTAATCGAAATCCGCCATGTTGGATATTTTGCGATATCTCGAAAACGACGATTGAAACTAATTCCAGTTACAATTGAAGTTACATGAATGAGCTGCGAGTCTTTCAAATAAGCGCTGTGAAACGAATTATGTAGTTGTTTTGATATTGCAATCATTTTCAGAGTAATTTAACGAGCCTTGATTATATTAAATCGGAAAAAAATGTGCGTCGGAAACTATTGGCGATTTAAGTAATATGATTGACTAGCCGACCCCCACATCCGTGTGTTTCCGTGATGTTGTATACACCGATAACAATTACACGATTAATTTTCCTCCGTTTATGAAACATTAATCAGTGATATACACAGCTTCTTCTGGTGGTAGCGTAAAAATATATATGGCCTTTCTCGATAGCTGAACTATTTACATTGAAGAATTTTTGCAAATTGGAACAGTAGTTATTTTTAAAAATAATCAAACAGAATCTTCAACTACTTTTGCCACCACAGTATTGTGTGAAAAATAATTATTATTTAATTAATCCTTCTTATAAAATAAATAGTACAGTATAAAATAAGATTGGATAAATAAATCCTGTTAACAATATCCACCTTCACGCAATTTTATTGCATAATAGTTTTTTTTTGCAAATAGGCCAACAAAAGCAGTACCTGCTTTCCATTTTACTAAATTCAAAGTTCCATTTTTGAACTTTAGGAACAAGTAGATAACCTATTGTTGCTATTGTTTAAGTTTGTTTTTGACAAATAAATTGAAAAGGAGTAAATAAAAAGGATTGAACGTCACTATTTCTATTTTATCTGTAATTCGTTTGTTAGTTTTCTAAAATTACCAAATATTTCGCAGTATATATTTAACAAACAATCCCCTGTTTGTAATCTTTAGATGTAATTATTGGTTACTTATTTAGATAATGTTCAAAAAGTAAAAGAAATTGTGTGAGTAATATTTAAATTAATAGGTATGGAAAATCTCCATTGTGTACTATTTGTTAAGTGATTACAAATAGCACTTAATTACCTCATTAATTAGTAATAATTAGATAGATAACTGTTGTATACAATTCGTAAGAAGCCGTTCCCAAATAAATGTTAGTAATGAACTAATGAGTTCATTAAATTGTATTAAAATATTTTATCTATCGTGGTGACGTAATGACTCTTCTTGACTCGACTCTTGTCAGTTTAAAGGCGTTCGGTTATTTTCGTGATACTTCGGCCATTATCGTCTAATTTACATTTCTTTAAGTTTTGGTTCAACAAAGAATCCGAGCGTATTCGGCACTCTAAAAAATCAACTTCTATATTAAGACTAGCTAACCCTGCAAACGTTGTTTTGCTATATATTATATAAAATAAGGGTGGATCACCCTTATCATTTAGGGGTATGAAAAATAGATCTTGGTCGATTCATGCACCTACCTGATATGCACACAACATTTTATAAATATTGGTTTTTCCTTTCCTCCACCTGTTTCGGAGGAGTTTGGTAACAAACACTGCGACACTTAGATATTAAAATGTAATTAAACGAATGCTTAATAATCTGTTATCTGCGGCTTCTTCCATTTTGGAGCATGTTTTAAAAATAACTATATTTTGGATATTTATTGGTTTTAGTAATATTCCTGTTAATTTGGCCCTAGTAGCTACCACGCAGTGACTGGAAATGTAGGTTTCTATATTAGTTTTTAGAGACCATTGTAAAAAATTCCTTGTCACCTTACCTCATTCATAACTAACCTACTTGGCAAATTACATAAACACATGTGCAGTAATTAGTCTTTTTTTATTGAATCGCGGGCGAAGGAGCTGTCGTATCGCCTGATGGTAAGCGATTACCTCCGCCCTTAGACATCTGCAACACCAGAGGCGTCACAACTGCGTGATGGGGGAGGGTTTGGAATATGAGCCTCTGGTATCTTCACTTACTCGATGAAACGGTATAAATAAGTTTTTTGTTTCCAATGTTTTATAATTCTAATATTTTAGAATATGGTTAAAATAAATCAAGACTTTACTCAAGTATAAATATTTTTAGTAACTAAAATTGGTATTGCTTCTTATGTCTTCTTTGTTTGAATACAAGTAGATAAAACAGTGTACAAGGTTAAATATAAACGTTCTTCAAAAGAAATATTTATAGATGTATATTAGTAGGTTATAGTCTTGTTTGACAAGAAGAATAGTGTTTAGACATCACTCTGATATAAGTTATGTATGTACGTGCAAAGACGAGTGAAAGTGTTAACTTATTAACGAATAACTTTCTAACTAAATTACACAGTATCATAGGGTGTAGCTGTACAATTATACTTCTTGCAACATAAAATGCAGTCTTTGCAATTGTAATAAGGTGTCAGTATTCTTTATTCTGAGTTTCGATAATTCTGTAGAAACAGAATGTTAAATATGGCGATCGTAGTGATTTGCGAGCTCGTTGTAGCACAATTAATTAACCAGTGACGTGAGTGCTTGACTCGCGGGCCTATGAAAACTACGACTGAGGTTGTCATTAAAAAATTATCCATTCTGAGCGATGATCACACCAATTTAAATATTTTAAATATAGAACGTCAGTCAATGATTTCTTAATTTTTTTTTATTGCAATCATATGACATTACAAGTTTTGTTAGGAGCCATAGCCATTTTAAGAACGAGTAATAATGATGGTGTCCTTATTTTCTTTACCCTTAGTTGGAGGAGGACAGCACAGGACGGGTTTCTTCGGAATATCTTGGGAGAACCTTATTTCCAGTAGTGTACGTCGTTCGGCTGAGATGATCATAATAGTTTTCGGATTTTGACAGAATTCGGAATTCAAACTTTACGTGGGGTGTTGTTGCCAAGAATAATACTTTAAAGAAGATATTATTAAAATTTAATACCTAATATGCTTTGCATAATAATCGCTACACTTCTTTAAGATAAATCTAGTATTCAATTAATCATAGATCTTGTGTACCAAAAAATTCGTTTACAGCTTTTGATAAGCATTTAGGACATTTTACACTTCGAAATGATGTTACTTTCGTTTATAACTTTATACAATTTGTGATAACGATACGATTAGATATTATCCAACGGAAATACTTAAACATATCTTTTTTCGTCGATAAAATTTTATGAATTAACACAACACATAACCTTAAAACATTGATCATTTTTTCCGTGTATATGGTTAATTAATTTAATCTGATTGACAATATTTAGAAATACAGTGGAAGTATTTGTATTTGATTGTTTGGTTTTAATAAACGACTTTCAAACAGTACTGTTTAGTACTATTTGTGTGGTCAAAATGTTTCTTTCTGGGTCATGATGAGTGCATATTATGTATTTTATTGTCAATTTAAAGAATTATACTAGTTAATGCAGACAACAATATTTATTATGAACATAAAAATAGAAATTAAACAGTACTATTCTACCTACTAATAAAAGTTTATTTTCTTTGTAATATTCTAATAAACAAGTAAACAGGAAGCTTAGATATCAATCTTTTTTTTCACAGCGGTATTTGTATTTAATAGATTTTTTTTAATTTTAATGAGTAATGACAAAGTCTATCCCTAAATGCTCACCGAAACACTCAGTATTAGCTTTTTTGTGCCAATGGTTTCTTAACTTTTTGAACTTAAACGTTCCAGGACTTCAAATTTATTAAAAACAGGAGTGGCATAACCTTTGCTATTCCATTTTGTGTCCACTACTCCTAATTCCACCTCTAAACATGTTTACACCTCTAGTACATTCACTCATTATTTTATGACCCGATAATTTTATGTCACACATCTCCATCGCAATAGCCGATGTTGAAAAACATATCGAGATCACGCTTATTGTTTGTCTTGTGGAAATTTCCAAACAACGCCGACTCGACCGTATATGTAGAACTAAGTTGTAGTCGATTATAATAATGCTGCTTTTAGTATACAATGTTATACACGAAGTATGGTAATTATCGGAAGTATTTCAATAGAAAAACGGCAGTGGTCAGGAAACTATTTAAATTGTTGTACCTTTTTTTATAGTCTAAAAAGGTACATTCATTTCCTATCATTTGTTCTGTAGTAAGGGTATTGTCGTCGTAACAACCATCTTACATTTTTATATTCATGTTTCAACTTGTATTATAAGAACAAACATGTTCTATGTTATCCATTTTAACAAACGTCTACTTGAAGTACAATATTGTGCGAATTATTTATCAATATTCTTCATTATCTTGTTCTATGCGCAGTCCGATGGCGGTTCGTGTTTTATCAATATTAATATGTAATAATGTTATTCGCGCGTAACTTTATCTGTGACGTATTCGCAAAAGGTTTGATGATAAGGAAAATTTAAGGATGTACCTACGCTGTCCACGGACGCCACTTTGCGACCTCGAAAAATTATCGGTCGTTGTCTTGTGTATACGGAGGTTTTTGTCTTGCTACGGTCACGCGTCATTACTAGCTTCTTTTAAAGATGTCATTTCTTTTTGATATTATATTCAGAATTCAAACACTGTACATTAAAGGGCCTAACTGTTCTGCATACAATTTGTTCAAATATATGGATATGTCTTCACACAGGCCGTAACTAGGATTATAATCCTAAATGGATTTTTATTTAGTCAACAAAATATGAAATTGCCACTTTGATAACCTTATACCTATCACAATGGTATCAGTGGATCGACAATAAGATCGGCGATACGAAGTGTTCGAAATTCCAGGTTACCGTTTGCACGTGTCTGCGTTCCCGTTTATTTAAATATAATGGAGTCTTGAGCCATCATCTCTATTAAAAGCATCGATTTAACGAGCGGAATGAGATGTACACTCAGCGTACGTACACTGTAAATATGGGTCGGGTGCGTCGGTGCTCGCATGTAGACCTGCAACCGGTCGGTGCGCCGCTCACCAGCCTCTAGCCTCACACACGCTAATTAAATAACAAAAGGTGTAGCGCTACGGTTCGATAAACTGTTTTTGTGTTATCATAATTGCGTCTTTATTAAACGCATCACACTCCGTCCTCTGAACGACAATAACCTCTTCGCAATAATTCACATTTTAAGACTAAAAGATTCTTATTCCCAATGTCACAGTTTTGGAAATATATAAATCGTTCTACTTTGCGAAAAAGTTATAGATTGTCATTTCCTTGAGAGCGTTACGTAAGAGTGAGCGAGTCCATCGTCCAACCGTTATACTAGCTATGGCGGCGAGTGAGGCGATGAGGCCGTTGCACCGGTACCGCTTTCCGAAATTCTGATTGCAAAAGCGCGAGACGTGAGTATCGCGGGCGGCTGGTGGAGCGGGCTGCGGCCCGTGCCACGGGCTGCGGGCGGAAGTTACGGAGAACGGTGCCTCGGTGGCCTTGGCGGCGCGGCGGCCGCGCACCGAAGGTGAAAGTCTTGACGGTCCGCAATTATTGAACCTCGACCTGGCATCCTCCTATATTCGGGTTACACTAACCCGTCTTGCTTACTGCTACTACGTTACGTTCCGCATAGCTCCCGACTTCCGTATTCTATAAATTCATTGAATTCTGACCTTAATACAAGACTACCCTTAGATTCGGTTCCAAAAATTTGTTAAATAAACAAGTTCGACGTGAACACCGATTGATATTGGGACAATTATTTTTATATAGTCCGCGGTGCCGTGCACCTTCACGGTTGATTGAATAAGGCAGATTGAGGGTCGATTTGACATCTGCTTGTGTAGCTACTTGGCTCTCATTCAAATTCAATCTTCTGACGTATTTTTAGACACGTAATCTTCACTCGCTTTAGGACTATAACTTTTCATTGTTAAATAATGAGAATTATTTAAAAATAATAGTTTTATGCAGTGAATGTCAAGAAGAAAAGTACAGTAACTTTAATGAATAGTCAAATAATATATATATATTATGATCAGGTTTTCAATCGTTTATCTTTTACAGACTTTACATTATCATATCATTTACTGTACCTACTTACACACTTCTGAAAGGATAATCTATAACACTTAATAGAGAAGTTGAAAATATAATTTCTGAATTTCTAACTTCTAAACACGAAGAAAGTTAATTAAAAAAATTAAGACAAACGGCCGGAAAATTCATAATGTAAACTATGACAGAATATTGCTTGTATCGACACTGACACACTGGAGTCAAGGTTGCGTCGAGTTCTCAGGTAGTGGCTTTAAATGGTGGTGATTTTTATGACATGCCTCGTTTTGTGCTTATGCCGGCCGATTGTGAATAACTAAGTTGTTTTAAGTCCCATTGTCTCTACAGAATAATGGTGAATTTAAAAAAATATGATGACGCCACAATAAGAAAGTTGACATATGAAAAAGATGGGTGGCTATCTGTAGTCCTCAAGGTTTTATGTTTTTATTTGTTACTTGCAAAGGTAACACACGTTTAATCCTTTAAAGGGATATAAAAATATGACGAGATTTTTATTTAGAAATTATAAATGGATGTTCACTCTTAGTTATTTAAATTAGAGTCATCAGAAGTTAAAAAAAATCAACAACCCATAATGTCCCACTGCTGGGCTCGGGTCTCCTCTCAGGAGTGGGTTAAGGCCATGCGTCCCCACGCTGGCCAAGTGCGGGTTGGGGACTAGCAAGAATACGTTGTGGCTACGTAAATCTTGCCGTTTGATGTTTTTAAGCCGTCCGAAGGCCTCCAACTAAGCTTCACGACTGTTATCGTATGATAACAACCGGGACCGACTGCTTGACGTGACCTCCGAATCACGGAGACGCTCATGGTAACATGCCACCAGCAGTCACGCATCCAGGTACTGACCGCGCCGTCGTTGCTTGCCCTCAGTGATTGTTTCTGATCACCGAGTGCAACTGGGCTATGAGCGCCTCGTCAGAAATGAAATGTTAATAATGCAATGCTTGCGAGGAGAATCGACTAACAATGTTTATAATATCGTGCGTGCCCCCACCTCGAACAAGGTCGATATTGTGCTGTTTTAATACACACATATATCTAACATGAGTATTACTGGAAATAATCTTAGGAATAATATGTTCAAATCATGATTTGAATTCTTAAGCAATTTGAGAATTCTGACTTTATGTTTCGTTATATGACGCCTTCAGTTTAAGGAAAAGGAATTTCCTATTAGTCAGAAAAATACAACAAGGAAAATAAAGTACGTACATTTAATAGTTTCATTGCATTTTCGAAGTTGTCTGGGCAGAGAAATTTTAAGAAAATAAAGTGATGCGTTGTGATGATAGGTAGTCGAGAAACTTTATAATAATCTTTGTAAATATTGTATTCATTACTTGTCTAAATAGACGCAGCAGTTAGTGGCTTATCTACGATGAGATCACCTAGACCTAAATACTTGACATGTTCAAGTGCCAATTACGTATTATCAAAATATTTCACTACAGCGTTTTAGATGATTTCAAATTTGATTGTATACACCACATCAACAAGATACTATAGAACAAATGCACAACAATTACTATCGCGGTTGTTGTGGCCTTGAATACCAATTGGGCAATATTTTTTGTAATCGTGCATTATACAAATGAATTGGATTTTTGTTTTAACTTAGAACTAACCTCTCGATATGTTCGAATGCACTTTACAGCGGCGAGATCGTTATAATTATTTAAGCATTTAAGATAGTGGTACAGCGGAAGAGATAACAAGTGCAGTTCACGTGATACGTACATAATCAGTGCGTGATATTGAAAAAAAAGGGGTCACAGAAAGTGACACTCTATAAATAAAAAATATTAAAAAGGCACACAGATTACAGTAAGGATAATGAGGATCCTTTGCTAGGGGAGCATCTATGGTTGGCGCTCGTTGCCCGCCTGCGCGCCCTCTGTAATTCACCACAACTTGTGTACGGGAGTACAGACAGACGCACTCGCAGTTCGGTGTGCGAAGCCGTCCCTTGCACACGTACAGTGAGCACGCTCGCTTTCGACTTAGTTATGTAGTAGCACCGCGCGCAGCTCGTCGTACTGCTGTTTGGACAAGTGCTAACTTGGTCGTTTTATGTGATACATCACCTCGTTGGTATTATGTTAAAATTAAACATTTGATTTATTTTTTATTGTTCCGTGGCATATCAGTGTTGTTGATATCGTGTTTTTTTTAATAAACTGATGCTAAATACTTTTTGGACTGATATAATCTCGAATTAATCAGGTAAATATTAAAATGTATACATATATATTTTTTAAATTGACTGTTTAACTGTTCTTGTTTTATATTTTAACAAAGGAGGTACTTGTTTTAATTGGCTGTTTATTACGTAATATAATATAAAAACATTTATAAACAAGAATGTTTGTGCACACAAGACTAATTGCTACTTGCATGTATTATTAGTTTTTATACTTACATTGCTTTCTTTACTATATATTTAGTACTTGTTTGAAAGTAGGTTACTTATCCCCTTACTTTATTTAAAAATATGAAATATACGACGCGATAATCAACTAATATTTATTATGAGAATAAAACATTTTAAAAAATAAGATGTACAAATTGAGTTAATTGTTAATTTCTTTACTTCTAAAGAAGAGAAGTTTAAAGAGATTGTAGACAAAGGATGACTTATATTTTTAAAAGATCTTCCGGAACTACAAGCACTTATTCAGTTATGTATGTAATTTATGCAAGCCGGGCGTTTTGTGAGTGTTTATTTGTATAAATAGTTACAGTTCATAATTAATTAAGCGCTATCGACTAAACTTGAGCATAGAGGGCGGTACAATATTAACTCGACTAAATTTAGTAGGAACTTCTATAATAATTGATTGAGTGTTTATCGTCATGATTAGAATATTTATTTTTATTGTCGGTTGCGGAATGCTTTTCAATTTCTTTTTATAAGAATCCTTTTGTTCGAGAGGATATTGCTGTCCTTGTCGCGCGGTTAGAGAGTGAGTGACAAACGGTATTTGAATGCGGCTTGTGGGATTTTTAGAATAGGGATTATTTAGTTCATTTGTTAAATTGTAATTTGAAATTAGAACGAGAACGGAGTTAGAATGTCGTAAGGGACATTATATATTGACACTTTTTTTTAAATTTATACATTTCTATATAGAGGTTGTATATTCGATAATATTTTTTATGATAAAAACCTACGTAATGTTGTTATTCTTTAACTCACCTAGCATTGCATTTAATATTCTGTAACTTCCCCGTTCCCCCACCGCTACCGGTTGTATTGCGTGGCAACTGACATACTTTGTGTATCTTTGCCAAAATGTTTTTTTTTTGCTTTTATCAGCTGGCTTTTTACTCTTTATTAAATAAGCCTTAATTGAGAAGATGTTATGCACATAACTTAAGTTGTTGCGTATGATTTGACCCCACCCAAATTAAGTGATTTAATAACATTAGTAATCTCTTGTGATCTTTTTATCAGCATTTTTTGGCTTACCTATTGTGAAGGTGCTTTATTATTTTTATTCTAAAATCAAAATTAACAAATGACATTATAATTTATACTTCATCAAGGAATCGATAAAATAACTTACTTAATTTAAATTTAATAATATAGTAAAACATGAAAGCGTTTCCCTACAGATATGAATAGGCGATCATGATCATTTGCAGGTGACGACGCGTGTGAAAGGGACAGCTATATATTTGCCTCTCTACTACGGAATATTATAAACTTTACTGTCGTGGGAAACGTGCCAAGATCCTAGTTTTGTTAGTGAAGTGGGAGAATAGAGCTTAATGAAGTTTGAGATCGGTATTTTATGATTTGTCTGTTTTCTGATTGTTTATTTACCTAGTAATGGGTTAGATTGAAAGTCTAAATAATTTAACAAATATATAATTCTTTTAAAGTTAAAATGTATTTTCGAAATTATTTTTATCAATTTCAGTGATCGCGTTAGAATTTGTAGTAAAATAATAAGATATTGATGGTATTAAAATTAGCGAAGGAGTTGTAAAAAGAAATCTGAAAGATGAAGTACTTACTTACTACTAATACTTGTTTACGACAAATTGTGGCCTTAAAAAGATATTAAAAATGTATTATTGGAAAACCCTCAAATGAAATCGAGATTTACGGATCATTTACACTAAAAAATCATTAAACCTATTCATTTAGTCTATAGTCTTTAAAAGATACGACCTAACACAATAAAATATAAAATAGGCGTATAAAGAGATAAAGATATCTTGCGATATTTCATTGCATTAATTTCATTTAAACTGAATTAACCTTAACATAGTCAATATGTATAAAAAAAGCACTGCAACTTTAATACCGTCACTGGTGACTTATTCTGTGATTGCGTCCATTATTTGCTGTGAACTGTCAATGTAAAATGTTACACTAGACAAGCGCGCAATGTTTATGCAACTATTTCGGTATTTACGTCAGGTGGGCCCATTAGAATAATATTCAAAAAAAGAACAAATGATTAAGCTATTCGTATAAAGAAATAAAATCAATCGCATTCTATTCCAAACTCAAAATAAAATCTTTTTGATTACTTTTATTACCGTTAAAAATAATTTTAAATAAATGCTTATCTAAATTAGTGTAGTGTTACATAATGTGTAGGTGGGTACTAATCTGTTTTCAAACGACGAATATAGTATATAAAGTCCAACCAAGTATATGACTTATTTTTCAACAAACATGAAATGAGCTAACTATAAAAAAGTAACTAATTTACAGGTACTACTTATCGATACTTATTGACTTTGGTTATTTTTAACAATTCCATTTCATATTTCTTCGAATTCGGAGCCAATGACGCATAGTTTATAACAATGAATTTATATTTTTGGTGTGGAAGTTAGAAATGATTATTCACGAACTCATAGAAAAATTTCATTACCTATAATAATTTAGAAAATGGCTGCCATACTGTATACACATACATACCTACACGATAAAAGAAAAAGACTACTGATGCGTTCAAAAATTACGTACAAAAGAGAAGTTTAGATCTCAACATTGCAGTTTCTTTCAAACACAGAAGCGATGGTTTAAATTGAAAGTAAAAGTATTAGTAATCTCTTTGCTATAAACAATCAAAGACCTGCATTTTGTACAGATAAATAAAAACTCTTAAACATTATGGTTACATGTTTACAAAATACATTCAGAAATAAATAAAACGTCCAACAATGGCAACATTAATATAATAGTGATAGCAAATATGTTAAAAGACTGAAAAACCGGTTTCCTAGATATCAAAAGCGTTAAAGCGCAAATAATCTCATTATAAACTTAAAGTGAAAGAATTTTGAACAGAGGAAGTTGGGCCGAGTTGTTCCACAATATATACTTACTTTCCGAAGAAACTGAATTTAATATTAGTAACTTGTGACCTACAAAAGGTACACCCATTGTGGAATCATTACATAACGATGTCTTTGTGCGTTTAATGGTTTAAAACTATGAATCATCGTGTTCTATAGAAAAAATCTTGCTACACTAACACTAGTAAGTACTGTATGGAAATGGTATCTCTGACAAATTATTCATTACAAATAATATTACAAAAACACTATAAACTTGACTGCATTACCAAAAACTGCACGAATTAGTCATAAAGTTTTAATATGAATAATTTTCATTTTCCTCAAATGACATACAAATAGGATAGAATAGAGGATAACTGTGGACAAAAGATTATTGAATCACACACCTTATTGTACATGAAATACAAATTCATCCTAGTTTTTAATGTTATCATATTAATTAATGTCTTAAAATATAAATAAATATAGAAATACATTTACTTGTTAACAAAAGACACTTCAGTAATACCCACAGTACGCTTGATGCAATTATTATAGACGCCTCGACATACAGTTCTTGTAACTGTAACAAATTGCAACATCTAGAATTATTATGTCCTACGTGTCCATCGGCTTTTTAAAACAATTCTTGACGCCATAGTATTTCTTTTTAATATTTCTATTATTTATTCGAAACTCATTTCACCTAAACCCGACATTGGCTGAATACACAGCCACGTATCGTGCAAAGCGAAAGAAAAAAAAAGCAAATTTAAAAATGGAATCGCTAATATAACTTTTTGGAAATTACCTGGTTAAAGGATGCAACCTAACATCTAATTGTGCAATTGTTTGTGAATGATTATTGTTTTCTAAAGAAACACAATTTCGTTTCGAAATTCGTCACAAATCATTAAATAATAACACTAGAAATTAAGGGCATCATAGATTGTTGTGAAAGTGTGTAATAGAGGAATTAGAGGAAATTCTTGGAGACTGTTAAACTATTATTTTGATTCGATTGTTGTTGTCCCACCTACACGCGGTATTTTGTCGTATGATACACGCACCGTAAATGGTTCTCTATCAAAACGCCCACGTGACGTTAGTGATTTAGCAAAAAATACTTTCATGGATGTATCTGTGGCGTCGGCGTCGTTCAAATATCATTTTTACCTCGCTACAATGTTGAGAATATGTTAAGAACTTAGACGATGCGCAATCACTGAGAATTTTAACGTAAGAACATTATTGAGTATACAAACGAAACCAGAAATGAAAATCTCATTTGATATAGGTACATCAACAACATGAAAATTCAGGTACCAAACAAGAATTAGTTACCGAAATCGAATTTGAATTTCTTTGTCTTATTAAAAGTCATCCTACATAAATTTAAAACTCCGATTTGTTTTCATTTACATTAATACGGACAAGAAAACGGTATGATAATTGATGAGCGTTGCCTACAATATCAAATTCTACAAAAAAACCCTCGTATTATGGTGGCATTATATCAGTGGATTGTTGCCCTCGGCTCGTGTGGGACAGAGAAAAGAAAGTGCAGGTAGGCAGTGGAGTAGCGTCGGTCGTGTCGGGTGAGATTTATTAGATCGTAACTGGTGGGGTCGGCAACACCCGGTGCAATGTCGTCGCGCTTGCCATACGACAAAAAAAACAATATGACACGGCACAGTTCACGTATATTAATTGTTGTTGTTCATTTTGAAATTGGAAGGAACTCATCGATTTATGAAAAAGATACAAATCGAATCATTTAAAAATGGAATTCATCCAGTTATACCAGTTAAAATATACAAATATATTTTTTTTTTTAAAAAACAAAAACAAAAACAAACGCCGCCTGTCATCACCATGGAAAATTTCAGTAACGTTAAAGTTTTTAAACAATGACTAAGCATACACTTTAGACACATACACTTTTAGAAGACACTTACGAAAAAAATGTAAAGAAACTAATGTACATTCATTAATTAAGTCAATAAGTACATGAATATCCGCGTCAACTATTTAACTGCAGTTTTTATTAAATTATATTAAAGTAATTGTGATGGTCATATCTGCAACATAATAACAGTTAGCAACATTGATATTAGCTGCTTGAACCGTTGTTACGTCACACGTTAATGCTCAATTTAATATTTTGCTCATTACACCGGCGCCCGTTCCGTGGTATTTTAATTAGTGTTGAATTTCTTTTTACCTGATATCGATACTGGCAAAGCTTAAACGACTTTCTACAACATCAAGGATACTTGAAATAACACGATGGTTTTCATTACAAGGTTGCTGATACTGCAGCGAGTTGATATTTTCATAGCGTATTTAATAAAAAGTTGTTGATACGGTACTTGCAAATCTTGTTCGCCAGTTACCTTGAATCGACAACGGAACTTCAACGCCGTCAATATCTATTGTAATAAAGATTTGTACATATCACTGAAAATCGATGTTAAAGGTTTTGAATTCAAAGCTAAAAAATAGTACTTTTATCTATTTATATATTTGGGTCGTTTTTTATTACAATGTATATTTTTTTTGGTATGTTTTTGTTTAATTATCATTTTATTTACGAGCTGTCGCTTCGTTTCATTTAACAAATGCTAATTCAAATTTCGTACAAGTTACCAGTTACAATTTACATCACACACATTATACAACATTTAAAGCAATGTCTTTTGTAACCATTTCAGCTTGTTGAGAGCTATTTCAACGCGGCTCTTTTGTATTAATGTCCGTTACATTTTTTAATGTAATGTAGTCATTCTATTAGATTACATTACGTTACACTTTTTCAAGTCAGAGGATAATGTCCAGCTTATTATTTCTTCTTAAAAAGATTTTCATATCTCACTCTTGAGAATATGGCTGTCGTGTAAAATTTATATACATTGTTAATTATTTCATTGGTTATTCCATTTTTATTACGAATCATGTGGGTTTTTGCGCTCTAATTAATATTCAGTAACATTAATATTGCAAAGATACACCAATATGTAACGAACAGGAAAACATTTACATTTTGTTCTTGTTCAATTCTTCCATACTAGTTTTAGGTGTAGGTGAATTGTGAAGTATTCGGTGCGAGCCATTACTTTTTCTTTTGTCCCGTAAACAAATTAATATGGGGTCATAACTAGCCGAGCAATAGCGTCCGAGAATGACGGTTCGGTCTACGTCATCCGTTTCCTCTCCATACGTACGTAGCAGTACATGACGCAATTGGCTTTTTCAATGTCTTATCTGCAGCGAGGTATGTTGTCATTCTCCGAGTGGACTCCGAGCTGCGCGCACGCCGCTCGACGCGTGATTTATTTTTGTTTCGCTTGTATCTTTTTGCCTTTTTTATAGTCGACGAGGACAAGTGACGAATTGTGCGCCTGCATTGTGTTAGTGTTTTGAACTCTATAATATTGAACTAATTGTTTTAAATAGTGATCGGAATTCAGTGCATCAGTCATCATGCTTATGTCAGGGTTTTTCATCATTTCTCCTGAATTATCGTTTAGGTAGGTAACGACGAAAAAATATTTCAAGGTATTTTTTTTATCTTCAGAACCTGTTCGCTAATATCTGTTGTACGTTTTAGTGGTGTTATTGCGAACGGTGAGCGGATTATAACGAGTTGTGAACCTGATTGGGTCGTTCGGACGTAGACGCATTGTTCTCGGATTGACCTAGTACTTGTTATGAAATAATTAGGGCTTCTCCTTGACTCGTTCACATTCGCCTACTGTTTTAATATTTAGCTTAAAGAATAGACATTTATTTCGTTAAATATGTGTTTTTCATACAAGTAGTGATCGCCGACTGCTCTAATTTCGTTCCCATTTCGGAAATTTACGTAGGCATTGCTAAAATATCGCTAAAATGTTTGCTTATTTTGTTGCAGAATGACGCCGCAAGAGGAACGTGAGAGCTCACGCGGCGTTGAGATTGCCGACGCCTTCGAGGACGACATGTTCGGTCCGTCTCGCACAGAGCCAGCCGTCAGGCCTAAACTCTCCATGATCTCGGCGCGCCTTCGAGCTAACGAAGAACGCAAACGAGTAATCGAAATTTGCTCGCAGAAATTAGAAAATATTGAAGATCCAGCTAGAGACCTTCGGCGATCAGTATGTATCAACAATACCTATTGTCGACTTAGTGAAGAGGCGCGCAGAGAGAAGGAGGCCCGGCGGAAGCGCGCAAGGGAGGAATGCGATGATTCGTGGGTTGGGAAAAAGGCAAGACGCGCTGTCGAGGACGAATGTTTGGCTTTGTTGGACGCTATCCCCGAACTAGGCGATGCCAATCTTGGTTGCGCGCAGCTAGCGAGACAGATGCCGCGACAAGACGTGCCGTTATTGCCACCTGGGCTCCTCACGGTGCTGGACTCATGACCTCGTCGTGCAACGCACCTCCACTCCCCTATGTGAGCTGGGCGCGACTAACGCGCTCGCGTGCTCCTGATGCGCGTTGCTGACCGCTTGATGAAGAGAGCAGTCCCGCAGCCGGGGACCATTCCGAAGCTCGCGGCATGTGCTCCACAACAGCGGTTCGAGAATCACTGTACTATTGATTCGTGTTTGTATTTTGCGTTACCCAGAACGGACTATCGACTTTTAGTAAATTCTTTGTTGTTTAAGAGAAGTACTTACTTTGTTAGCGTGTTTTTTTATGTAGTGAAAGTTGCTCAGGCGCTGCCAACGGGCACGGTCCAATTAGTGTTCAACGATTAATTTTTATCGAACAGAGGACTATGAATGTTTGCGGTCCCCTACGTGACGACACGTAGAGAGCAAGTTCAGCGGTTCATAAAGAGAAATAGTTTTAAGTGATAGTTAATTATGTTATATTATTGTAATGTATAGTAATTATCGATTAAAAGATAGTGCAAAATGACTGGGAACGGTTGCGTAGAGGAGCGGTTACAAAACTTCCACGCCAAACATTTAGTTCTATTAGAGTATTGTATTGCATGTTCCTTGCTGCCTTATGTGAGATCGGTCACATGTTTCTGGGGAGAAAGAATACGGTTGGTTGTGCTGGCGCACACATACACGTGTAATTAGGAATTTCGTTTTAAAAAACTTTCAAAATCTCATTGATTTTTATGATAATCAGTTACTACTGTTCGTTACGATTATAGATAAAGGAAAAGTAGTATGATGTTAGTGTATGTGTGTATGTCATCCGTGACACTTGACGGATTTTTAGTTTCCTTATCAAAGTGGCGCGCGTGTCAGCGCCGCGCAGTGGTATTATGCGGCCAATGTTGGTTACCAATTGCCAACATTTGAACGCGCCACACATTTGATTAACAAGTCTGAGTTGTACTTCGGACAAGTTTTGTTGTACTTTATCGCTTTAAGTTTTACGAGTTACGTATTAAAACGTTCTTGTTTTGTACATTGTAATGTTACCCTGTTGCTTATCACCATTTTAAGCTCGTTACCATTATTTTGATATTTGATGGGGTTGATTCTGGGGTTAAGATAACTCTTGTACATTATTGATTTATTTTATTCATTGATTCAGAAATCCACATTTCCCCACTTGCAAACATTGCAGAGACGTACAAACAATGTAAATTTTAAAGATAATTTGAATAATTATTGGCAACACAGGTTGCTCAATTTTATATAACGTTTATTAGTCGGGGGACTGTGTAATAAAAAGCGTTACTTATCAAACGCTTGTGCAATAAGTTGAAGGTGATCATTCGATTGATTGTGCAATTGATCCGTGGAGCAAGCGAGTTCCTTTTTCTTTTAAAATCTTAATTGTCGCAAAATATATCGCCGGTAGCCCATTTCGCCCCCCCCCCTGAATAGTAAATAGGTATAGAGAGTGTGTCGGGGCGCGGCACGAGGACGAGAGGGTTGGAGGGGGCAAGAGGGGCGTGCGGCGCGGCGGGTGGCTCGCCGAGCGACGGGGGTGGGTTTTGCACCGTTCCCAGCACTCCTGTGATATTAGCCTAGCCTGTGTGTCGTATTTGTGCTAGTTTCCCCAACCGACTTGTTTGAATATTGTGCATGTAAAAAGCTTAAAAAAATATTCATTTTCTGTATTGGCCATTTTATACGGATTAACCGAATTTTGATGTCGTTTACCCGACTGTATAAGCGCATTTAGAACTTTGATCGTCATTTGTGATGGTTACATTATTTCCTTTCGATTATTTGCTACAATGTTGTATGTAATGTTGAACATTGTTTGTTGTAATATAAAATTTATCAAGTTATGCGCTTGTACACTCTGCTGTTGCCCTTATTAGGGGATCATTATTGTAGAAATAAGTGTAAAAGAATTTGAGATTCATACAAAAAAGTGTATGTACAAGATACATTACGTTCACTGGTTGTTAAATTTGCAAACAGAATGTACTTTAAATTGAACATAAAACGCACATATTATTGAATAAGTAGATTTTTCATTGTACTGTAAGGCCATCACGTTTGGACTCGATTCGGTCGAACAATTAGTCATGTCGGCAAGTTCACAGATATAAATGAAGTATTCAAACAATGAACACCTACCAACTGCGAACTAAACGGGTTTCTGATTGAGTTTTTAACTGCCGCGGTGATATTGACTGATGAATTTGCCGACTTTACTATTGTTTTGTCATAAATTTACTGGCGCTAAGACCAGAACTAGATGATTTTTTTATATAATGTTGTTCTAAACATGACTTATCCTTGAACAATGTGAGATTCATAGAGAATAAATAATTTAATAACGAGCCTCTAGTATTTGTTATTCAATCGTGTTGATGGTGAAATGTAAGAAAAAGAATTGAATGTGCGGACTATCGGATTATTGAATCCAACTCCAAGTCAGTACGCTCGCCCGTGTTTGATAGAGCGGGACAACGAACAAAGAGCGAGAGGACGCTTTGAAAGATTGTAATTGTATTTATATTATTCGTAAACAGTTGAATATCTCATTGATTTCGTATGAGCTTGAGATCTAAATAAAGTTAATAGTTTTGCTAATATGGAATTTTATTTACTAGTTGGCACTCCTGCTTAATTTAATAATAGTATCCCTGAGTTGTTTTCCAATATCAGACCGTGGTGAGTCAGAATCAGTTGAAATGATTGAGTCATCGGTATCCACACAAAACGTAACATCGTTTTAACCTCTTTTGTATTATAATCCACTGAGTATTGATGTCATGAACACAAAAATACCAAACCAACATTTGATTTAAATGCCAAAAACATACAAGTATAGACAACAAAGAAATAAATCATATATTAGATGATGGCACTGCAAAAATTTACAAAACATAACTGAATTTAGATATCAAACTTACGGTATGTAAAGCTATGGAGTAAACTTCCAAAGCCTTTAAGTACTTTTACAGAGTGCTTGAAATTGCTACAACAGATTTATTTAAAAGTAGATAAGTGGAAACAAAAGAACGTTTAACAAATTTTATTAAGAACTTTCTAATAGTATCATTAATCCACAAAATGTTTCGATGATCGTCGAGTTGTTTGGGTGTGATTGGAATAAGTTGTTCTGACTGTAAACAAGAGTCATGAACACGGATTATGTAATCATGGGTTATCATGAGGCGAGGTAATTGTTTGTGAAATATTAAATTTAAAAGAACGTTTTGTAAATGTTATCATAATTTTATTATTGTGAGTAGCTGCTATTTCATAAATGTTTCCTGTCTTAAGCTAAGAGATGGTAATTAAATATTAAATTTAAAATGAAATGTGTTGTTTATTTTTGTTGATTCATTCATAATTTATAAGTTCTAAGCGATGAGTTCAATGAAATACTGGGTTGGAAATTCGTAGAAACTGTATAGGGAAAACTCTGTACATTATTGAGATACTCTTATTTAATCATATACAAATGGTTATATAAAAGGCTTTATTCTTGTTTGAAGTGTTTCGTTCATTCAAGGTTTTTACTCTTAACTAGATGAGCCCCAAGGATCAAATCAACTTCTGTTTTTTAAATCTAAACCATTCTCGAATAATCAAGAATAGACACAAAAAAATTTCAATAAATTTGGTTCAGATGTTTAGGAGTTTAGTCACATACACAAATACAGAAAATTTATATGAATAAAGATTTACTTCGAGTTGAATTACTTTCTTTTTATTTTTTGAACCTAAATTATTCTTGAATCTTCAGGAATAGACAAAAAAAACATTAAAATCGGCTCAGTCGTTTAGGAGGAGATTAGTCACTTACACACGCACGAATATTTATAATATATAAAGATTTGCTTTATAGCAATGCTTTCTTCTATTTTCTGACAATCTATAGCAAGAAGCAAAGAAGACCCAACAGAGGCACAAAATTAAGATTTCAAGTTTTTTGTTGTAGTTAGAAATGCATTCGCGTGAAGTCGCAGCGCTCTAAATGATTAGGATTAATTTATGGAATATACACATAGAATGCTTATATCAAAAGAATTTAATGACATGGGTGTAATGGAGAGAGGCTACGGAGGCTGTTGTAAAAATAACTAGATCTTGATGATGTGGGTATCTTTCATCCACGCTAACATTATACTATATATTACGCTTTGTAGCTATGCCGCTGCACCGATTTCAATAAAATTTAGCGTGGAAATACTTTGATTTTTGAGGAAGGAGATAGACTACTCTCTTTACCGCAATAACCGACATACACGCAGGTGGAGCCGATGGCGAAAGTTTTAATACTCAACAGTTTAAAAAAATCCATGGCACAATCTTTTTTTTTATGGAATGGCTAGGCTAACGGGCAGGCGTATCACCGCCCATAGCACGGCCTGTGGTGTATGAGCCTTCGGTAGCCTCACTCATTCGGTGAAACACAGCGCAAGCGCTGTTTCTTTCAGGTTTTCTGTGAGGCCGTGGTATCACTCCGGTCGAGTCAGCCCAATCGTGCCGAAGCGTACGTCTCCTACGGTAATCTGATAATAATTTAAATCATGAAGATGAATATTCGAGAATTCTTAAAGTAACTATTTTGTTTTGAAGTAAATCATCTTATGTTAGTGTAAAACCTCAATTTAATATTTGAACTGTCCTATATATATATATATATATATATTTTTTTTTTTTTTTGAACTATGTGAAAAGTCAAGAGAGGAAAGATAATAGATACCTCATTGAAGTAGTGTTCTAGTAGTGTTCTAGTGTGATGGACGAAAACTTCCTGAAGACTGGAAAGAGTAAAGTAAGAATTTATATATATATATACTATTTTCCTCAATCATTAGTTAGATCAGTTGAAATTTTTGAAGTCTTTGTTACGTCGACACTGTAAATCGGATAATCGTGCAGAAAAGGTTTTTGAACTTCACCGAAATGACACCGTTTTTGTGGATTCAGTTTTGAGAATACTACCTACTACTAAACATGAAATTTCGGTATTTTTTTTAAAAGTGTCATAGTATATATATACATAAAATTGAAGTGAGTGCTTGCAATTTTAAATTAACAGACTTACACTGAATTAACATTAAAGAGTATAAAGTACGATACTTACATAAAAAAAGCATAATTTTTCAAAATGTTATCTGCCTGTCTGTTTGTTTCGACTGTCCTCTGTTGCCTCTATAATTGCACGACACTTGGTTCTGTTCTGGACTTCACACATCCAGCTCCTGCCAGCTGTCTTACGCGATTCATCACACCACCTGGCTTGTACTTCAACAACCAAACTAACAAACCATCAAAGTAATAAAATCTGTAATTCTCTCTATTAATTATATTACGGCACCATTAAATAATGTAAAATTACATTGACTCAGTAGTTTCTCAGGGTTTTCCAATTCCCTCAGTCAAATGACTACATGATTAATTTATCGATCATCACACAATTTAATTATTTTATCCTATATTTTCTGAGAAATACTTTTTTACGGCAATGGTACAAACGAGCAGATTTTTTACATAATTATCTACACGGTTGGCCTAGAGGTTTCAGTGGTCGACACACCGCTTCCTGCTGCGCCAAGTGTTGTGGGTTCAAATCCTACATGTAACAACACTTTGTGTGATCCCTAAATTGTTGTTCTAAGTCTGGGTGTACTTTGTGTCCGTTTCATGTATGTTTGTAAAGATCCCTGTGATACAGGAATGTATATTCCTAATGAGGGAGTTGTATTAAAAAAAAATGGTCATATATTAACATCGCCCATGGTCACCCTCAACGCCAAAGGTATCATAAGTGCATTGCCGGAATTTGGGGGATGGGGAGGGGGTGGAGTATAGACCTTTTTTTTTATGTGGGAACCCCCGCGGGCCTTCACTCCACCGGGGTTTGCGACGGGTCGGTGTGTCGGAATCGAACCGACTAAAATCACACGGCGTGTCACTCTGCGCCTGAGACGGCAGGGATCCGGGAACTGCTGTTATTGACACACCCACCATGGGGTATGGGTCTTTTTTTATGGTATGACGGGCATACGAGCAGACGTATCGCCTGATGGTAAACGATTACCGTCGCCCATAGACACCCGTAACACCAGAGCTGTCACAAGTGCGTTGCCGGCCTTTGGGGGTTGGGGACGGGGATAGGGGGAGGGATTGGGGTGTCGGCCTCCGGTATCCTCACTCACTCGATGAAACACAGCGCAAGTGCTGTTTCACACCGGTTTTCTGTGAGGTCGTGGTATCACTCCGGTCGAGCCGGCCCATACATGCCGAAGCGTGGGTCTCCCACGGTAATCCTCGGGTCTCCGGTATCCTCACTCACTCGGTGGAAAAACACCGGTTTTCTGTGAGGCCGTGGCATCACTCCGGTCGAGCTGGCCCATGCATGCCGAAGCGTGGCAATACAATAACATGAAACATATAGATGCAGTGATGTTTAAAAGACTTAAAAGAATGTTATTTTTCTCAAGACTTCGGCACGTCATATAAATCCTTTTGGTATTTTAGCTATATTGACGGGTTGGCTAGCTGACTGCTACAGTGGTGGTTCGTTTCCTACCCAGGATAATGTGTAATGATTATCACGTTAAATTTGTTCAGTTCAGCTTGGGATCGGACTGCCCTGTATTTGTTAAGTTAATATTACTATTCAGGTAATTAAAAAAGTCAAATAAATATTTAATTTAAAGCGTGGAAATTTGGAAAATATCCTAAAGTCCATGTGTTTGTGTGTGGTTTTTATTTCTAATTTAACATAAGAAGTAGGTGCCACGCTTTTTTGAATGCAATATACGTAAAGTCATGAATTACATCACAATATACATATAATATACCTAACATAGAGCGATATTGTAAGGAAAACGATAAATTTTAGTTTGAAACGCGTCATTCAATAATTACCCTTACGTCATTGAATGATCATTGTACGTACACTATATAGCAACACGAAATAGAGTTGCCAGGGAGTTTCCCTCTGTGTAAGTATAAGCCCAAATGGACCTACTCATCACACTGATACAGAACGTATCAATGTGTGCGTGGCGAGAGATTGCGAATGTTTTGTTTTATTTAGTAAATGTGAATGTGTAGTGCTAGGCAATGGTTTTTGTATGTGAGTCTTAAATGTATAAGTGTGGAGATTTCCCCCCTCAAAAAAATGACAGACTGCTTTTGTATCGGTAAAAGAGGGTATGGCTAATGGTTACACCCTATAGGTTACCCGTGTTACTCTGTGTACGTACATATATTATTGCTAGACGATTTGAAAGATAGACTTCAAGTAGAGAGTAACTTATTTACGTTATAGTTAGAAGAGGGTAAAATGGTACTTGTCTAGACTTCTGTTGGAAGATTACCAAGTAAATATTTGAATGTCTTGTCAAACAAAATTGAGTTAGGTATTCTATTTAATTTATCTGGTGTTTTAGTCTAGTGGTTTTGGTTGCTAAGCTAGAGGTCATTGGTTCGATTCACACTGGTTTTGTAATAGGTTATCATCTATTTCTTTGAAAGAATATGACTATGTTAATTAGAATAATTGGTTGTTTCCCCATAGTATAGATTCCGTTTAGTTTGGGATCTGAGAGCCATTTACATAATGTGTTAATTTATTATTAGGTACTTTTAAAAGTCGTTTTTAATATGTTTTTTATTAGACATAGTTTTATATAAATACCTTTTAGGCTGTGAGCGCGCTTGGCGAGCGCGTTCGGCCAACGTGCACTGGGCCGTTTTGTGGTATGTTTGTCGTTTGCGGCCAGCATTCGCCTACGACCCGATTAGAATCGGTTTTTCGTGCACAAATCAAAGAAATTTGGCGCAAGCTGCAAACAGGCTTCACACGTTGGCCGAGGTTCCACTTCATAGTTACGAGTCAGAGTATACCGTCGTGTCGCGCTTGTTTCGCGGTCATGATAACATGGAGCAATGGCGAAACATTTCGGTTCATCAATATATAAAATCGGAGTGTCTGTTTCTAACATTAAAATAACCGCATTTTACTAAATGCATTTACACGGTACATTTACCAAAATATCATTTTTTACTATTTTTGTGTGTCTGTTTGTTTGTTCCGGCTAGTATCCGGAACGGCTGGACCGATTTTGACGAGATTTTCACAGTTAGATAGCTGATGTAATAAGGAGCCGCTTTTGAAAAAGTACAACAATAACAGCGGGGCTCAGCTAGTTATTAAATATAGATATGTATTAAACTATGATTGTTAATTTAAATAACTACCCGATTTCTGGTTAGACCTATTTTTAATATTTAAATACTCTAAGACGCATTTATTTTAAAAACGGTTCGCCTGTATAAAAGAACAGTGGGAATACTATCAATATCAAGGTCACCTTACTGTTTGATGCTTTAATGACATTAACATTATGTATCTAAAATACATATTAATATATATACATAAATATAAGCTCGAGTATTCTAAAATAGCATAAGATTGTCTAACCGCAGAGCAGTGTACATTGGGCAGAGTACGTGACGCAACTCACGGCTCCAATGAAATGGTAATCTACGATATAGCTACCTCCAAATCTATACAAAATTGAAGTGTCTATTTGTAATGTTAAATTAACAACCATTAAAAAAAAGCAAATGACCAGCATCAAAAAAATTATTCTCAACGGCTAGACTGATTTTGACGGGATTTTCTATGGAAAAAGCCAAAGTTATAAGAGTAACGTAAGCTGCCTTAATTTAAGAAAAAAAAACAATTTAAATGTGAACAATATCCGATTCAAAAGCTCCAAAATTCATGGGTACCCAATAGTGCAGAGCGCAACTAGAAAACATTAAAAAGGTTCACCCAACAAAAAAGTATTCATTATTTAACTTTAGAATATGAAGCTTTGTTTTTTTTTATATGACGGCCTTTTGTTACCCTAAACCTATCCCAAAATAAAATACTAATAAGTTACCTTCTGTCCATAGCTTGATGTAACTTTGAAAGAACCGTGTACGAAAGTAATTTTAACGTGCATTTTGTAAATGTAAGGTACTACTAATCTGATATTAAAAATGGTAAAATCACTTCCAAATACCAATTGCATAATTAATTGCAATCAAAATTCATTATGTACGGCTCTCGTGAAATAAAGGTTATCGTGTAAGTTGAGTATTCCCACTATAAAGGTTTGTAATGTTAGAGTTGCCAGTCTTGAAAAACACTCGGGAAAGAGTTTGATGAATTTTTTACACTCATGTTGCAAAGGCAGGTAAGGTTGCTTTAATTATACCTTTTTGAAACAAACTTGTGATAGTTTAGCTCCACAAAAAATGTCCTAACTTTCTTAGTTAGTTATAAATTTGTGTCTATATATCTGTATCGTTGTTAACTTAAAGTTATCTTCAAATGTTAATTTAAAGTTGGAACACATTTGGTTTTTAATAAATTATTCGTAGATTTAATAACGCACCTCACAAAGAGTAGTTTTTTTAGGCATATTACCTATTAGGTACGTTTATACAACATGAAATATACTTTATAGTGATGATCTTCATTGTAAAATATAAAGTTTAACGCTAAACGTGTCTCATTCTCAAAGAATGTTATTAATCTTTATAGTATTGCTTGACAACGGTTTTTTTTGAAGTCGTGCTGTCAACCCGGTCGATCTCTTTACCTTTGATTAATAATATCTTGCATGTTTGTTACTCTTTCAGGTAAAAACTACTCAACGAATTTGGATGAAACTTTACAGTAATATAGCTGATACATCAGAATAACACATAGACTACTATACGCGGGCGGAGCCGCGGGCATAAACTAGTATTACATAAAATGTAATAAGTGTAATGTACAAAAGGCGGCCTTATTGCCAAAGGCAATCTCTTCTAGGCAACCTAAGCTTATGAATAATAAATATTATAGTAATTCGAGTTATATATACATTATCTAAATATACATCATGCACATTTGCTGCATTGGTAGACGACTTTTTAACTATTGCCTTGTACATAAAGAATAAATCTATACTAATATTATAAATGCGAAATTTTGTGAGGATGTTTGTTACTTTTTCACGCAAAAACTGCTGAACAGATTTGGATGAAACTTTACAGTAATACAGCAGATACATCAGAATAACACATAGGCTACTATTTGCCGCGATGACCGACATATACGCGGGCGGAGCTGCGGGCATAAACTTGTACAAAATAAACAAACACGGGCGCGACATCACTCTAATAAAAAGGCGGTAACTCAAAGTCATGGTCCATTTTCTTAGTGGCATTTCTGGTAGACAAAAGGTGAATAGGGTCTCTATAAATAACATGTAAAGTTGGACTTGTTCGTTATAATTCTTGGCTTGTATGATAAAAAACCTCGCAGGACTTTGGCACGGTAAGACACTTCCGTAGCAGGGGGCGGGTGGCTTGTTGCTTAATAAGTAACACGGATTCCTCGTTTGACCAATACCACTTACCGAGTTGAGTTAAATACCAGTGTGATTTCTTTGTGGAGAAACTGAGAAGGTTATTGGAATTTTGGTTTTAAACAAAAGCTAACTTTTCTGTTAATGTTTTAGCAATTTTAGAAAGTGGAGATTCTTACTTAATTCTATTGTATTTTTTCTTCATGTTTCCTTAATGTTATTATAATGTTGTCCTTAATGTTGTATGTCCTTAGTTTTATTCATCTGTTTCCATTTTGTTCTAACAACAACCCATAATGTCCCACTGCTGGGCTCGGGTCTCCTCTCAGGAGAGGGTTAAGGCCATTCGTCCCCACGCTAGCCAAGTGCGGGTTGGGGACTGGCAAGAATACGTTGTGGCTACGTAAATCTTGCCGTTGGATGTTTTTAAGCCGCCCGATGGCCTCCAACTAAGCTTCACGACTGTTATCGTATGATAACAACCGGGACCGACTGCTTAACGTGACCTCCGAATCACGGAGACGCTCATGGTAACATGCCACCAACGGTCACCCATCCAGGTACTGACCGCGCCATCGTTGCTTACCCTCGATGATTGTTTCTAATCACCGAGTGCAACTGGGCTATGAGCGCCACTTTGTTCTAAAATATACATATTCCTAAAATATTGTTTAAAGGAAAGTAGCCGAAGTTACTCCTTATAAGATCAATTATCTCCCAGTGAAAGTCGCGTCAAAATCAGTCCAGGCATTCCTGAGACTAGCCGAAAGAAACAAACAAACACGGGGACAAAACATTTAAAAATTGATTTCAAATTCAATTAGTGTAAAGCTATTAATTTTAGTAACTTACAGACCTTCAAGTTTATGTATTTCAATTAATATATGTGTACAGATACCACTTAGCTACCAAACAAGGGTGATAAGTTTTGTATTATACAAGCTGAGCTCCGCGGTGATACCCGCGGTTCAAAAACAATGTGTGAATTATATCTTTATAAATTGTAGCCTATGTGTTATTCTGATGTATAAGCTATATTATTGTAAAGCTTCATTAAAATCCATTCTGCAGTTTTTACATGAAAGAGTAACGAACATCCGTCCATACTTACAAACTTTTGCGTTTATAATATTCGTAGGATATTTTTT
Source organism: Hyphantria cunea (assembly GCA_003709505.1). Lineage (NCBI taxonomy): Eukaryota > Metazoa > Arthropoda > Insecta > Lepidoptera > Erebidae > Hyphantria > Hyphantria cunea. The sequence continues at coordinate 545,534 of PKRV01000138.1, forward strand.
CATATGTTTTATGGTGGTATGAAAATTAGGTAACGAAGCATACAGTGAATTACAAATGAGACTTTTAAAAGGTTTATTATTCGAAGTAAACACATCCTTAAGAAAAATAAATAATAACAATAATAAAAATGTTCAGACATTTTAACACACAACGCCATCTAGTCCCAAACTAAGCAGGGCTTGTACTATGGGTACTAGACAGCTGATATTCATACTTATATACTTTGTTTTTAATAATTGCCTACTATAATTAATCTGATGATTTAGAGGTAAAAAGCATTTACGGTTTGAACTAACTGTTTGTTGTAATTTTTTTTACTATTATGTAAGAAGCATTGTGTACTTAAAACGAATATTTTTATCTTAAAAAATATGGCTCATTTTATTTAAATATTATTTAATTTGTTTGAATTTGTCATTGACTTAAGAAACCCTTTCGACTCAAAACCCAGAGATTTAGTCGAAGCAAACACACAGACAAAAAAACTTTATATTTGGTTTTTTGATACAACTTCGGTATATTATACTTCCATATGCATTTAGTGAACAACCTACGACCTTTCTCTCTGCTGAGAGGAGACCCGAGCCTAGCAGTGGGACATTATGGGTTGTTGACGATGATGATGATGCATTTAGTGAAAAGCTATGAATTTGAAATTACAGTGTTATTTTTTGTATATATAAGTAGGTAAAGATTTAATTCCTCCTAGCCAATTCACTTTGGTAACAAGGTTGACACTGTTCGGCAGTGGGCATTCTATTTTTAGTGTTATAGTAACAGGGAGAGCATAATGTATAAGTGCTTGTAGCACACGGGGACCACCATCTGAATATATTATAGTCTGAAATGATATAAGAAGAAATTCACGGAGACGCCAGAAGATTGGTTAACGCTTTTCGTCATATGACACTTTCAGTAAATAATACCTTTCAAACCGAATTCCTAATAATGTTATAAATTTGAAAGTAGCTCTGTGTGTCTGTTATGCCTTCACGGTTAAACCGCTGCACTGATTTTAATGAAATTTGGCATGGAAATATGTAGGTACTTTGATTCTTGAGGAACTGAGGAAGGACATAGTCTACTCCTTAACTCGATAACAAAGATATACGCAGCGGAGTCGCGAGCAAAAGCTGGTTTAAAATAAGATTCTTAATTTATTTTATAGAGCCTCTTGTGTCCCTCTGCTGGGCAAAGGCCTACTCCACAACAAGCCACTTCTCCCTATCCAAGGCCGGTTTCGGGCAGTTTACACGACAAGCGTCTCTGCGATCTGCTTCGGCGTGTTGCATCTCGCGTCAACATTTATTAAATGTTGCAACGTGTTGCCTTATGTACTTAGTATTTACTTGTGATTTGATTAAAAGTAATAAAAATTATGTATGAGTTGAGAATACTAGTCTTGACACGTTGCGTAACTGTCTCAATCATATATTGGAAAAGATTGTCTGTTGGAAAAGTTAACCATGGCACATTGGAAAGATGAGAAAGTAAAACAAATTATCTTCTTATTTTTTTATTTATGAACTTGCCAAAGTGACTCTGCTGTCTTGATGGAAAGCATGAGTGAAATCCAAGAGTGGTTACCATCATCGTTGTGAATGCGTACAACGTAGCATGGTGATTCACAATATGCGACCTGTTGAGGTGCTTCTGCATCATGGGGCTTCCGGTCTCGCACTCACTTGACCTCACCTGAATGCTGACATTTAAGGTTGTTTTTCTGTGACATGATATTATCACCCCGGTCGGGTCTGCCCGTTCGTGATCATCAGGTCTTAGGTAAGTAGAAACAAACATGCTATATAAGATTTGCTTTAATTATAAAAAACTCTGAATTATGCCACTCTTCCCTGTATATATTGAAGTGAATTACGGAATAAAAGTGATTTTGAAACTATCTCTGATAATAAGCATAGTGCTATTTGATTTAGTAGTTTGTTAGACGAGACAACTAATAACAAAGCTCTGCAGCCTTTAGTTGAAGCCTGATTTTGAACATGAAAATCGTTTCTCAAAGGGTTACACTAACAATCTGTGAAAGGTATTGTGTATAATATCGTGAGGTTGCAGATTTTTTTTATAATAACAGCAAGAAATAAGTTTATCAAAGGTGAATGCCATTGACCACACATTGGTTGTCAACTACTCAATCTTTTGTTTTTTTTTCTACCTGCCTGGGCTTAGGGGTCTATTGTACAGTGATAAAAGGGAGCCAATCATAAAGGCCAGGGCGGGTTGTCTTTGGTCATATTTACAACAAAGACGTTAACAACGTAAGGGTATAAAAACAACAAGTCAATTTAAGTATCTCCTTACTTTTTATGGTATGGTCTTCAATGAACTTAAACAGTCAACTGTTGGACACGGCCTCTCTTTGTAAAGAAGGTTTTTTGGTACTAAGCAGCATAAAACTATGACAGCTACATGTACTGATAGAATATTTATATACTTTTTCTTTGTAATAATCTACCTCCTTGCGTCGTTATACTCAATTCTGAGGTTCGTGACCTCTATTTGGAGCTATTGCGCGAGTGATAGCTCGTAACCTGATTCTATCTTGAACAGCATGGATCGTAGTGCCGCGGTTAGTGCAAACTGCAAGCAGCGTGCTACGGCCTCTGTGTCTCCTCCCCCCATCTTACCCGTCATCTTGTCCCCCAAAATTATCGCCTTTTCTTCTCGCAATGTAGCCAAAGCATACAAGGATTCTGCGGAGGTACAGGGTCGATACTTTTGTATATACTTACATATTTATATATGAAAACACTGAAACTCCGTTACAAATATTTGCAGATCACAATTGGGTCCGACCCGAGAATCGCACTCGAGACCGTCTCAACAGCCGCATGCGTTACCGCTAACTACGCTACCGAGGTAGTTAGGTTAGGCAGGGCAGGGTGAGGATTACAACATAAACAGCGTCTTTATCACTTCATAGATCTCTTGCAGGGGATGTCCGATGGCGACAGATAAAATATATAAAAAGTTTTGTTGCCAATAGATAAGTTTTAGGGGATCGGACCGGGCATAACTCTAACATTAGTGATCGTCAGTTTTTATGACTTGCTGACTAATATATCCATATTAATATTATCAATTCGAAAGGAACCCTCTTTCTCTTACGCTTTCACGGCTAAATCGCTAAACCAGTTTGGATAAAATTTACAATAGACATCCTTTCTTGAAGAAGGACAGGCTACTCTTTACCGCAATAACCTACATACTAAGTGACTTTTCCCTGCTGAATGACAGAAATCATGAGCACAATCCGAGAGTAGTGGTCATCATACTCACTGCGAATTCAGACAATGCAGTAATGTAGCGTGGCGACCCACACTATGACCGTTTATTCAGTTGTTTCTGAATAGGTGGCCACAGTGGTAATATTAGGTCTATTTGTTTTATCATATTTTATCACATTAGCCACATGGGTTGATAAAGGTTTTGTGACCAGTTTTCTGTCTTTTTATTCTGCTGTTAACCTGCATAGTTTGCTACCTTAGTCGGCCTTTAAGACCCCACATACGGTGGTGTCACTCCACATCCTCAATCAAACTTTAAATGATATCGTTTTATTATATTTCAAGTACCGTCACGCCATTCGGGTATTTATAAATAAAATTTCAAGATATGACGTCATCTCAGCACTCACTTATTCGCATTTTTTTAGGATTAATCCCACGCGTAACGTACATAAATTACAGCGAACGAAATTCTGACGTAATAATTGTTTTCAAACTTTAGCGACTTCAGTACATCTTAGATTTGTAAAGTGGGACGTATTCATGATAACGTTAAGTAACTTGGATTCTGCTGATGCTTTCTATCAGGTTGAGTACAGTCACATTGGCAGGCATAATAATAATTTTAGTTATGAATAGGCTATGCCAGCGGCGTGTTTGTGCGGCTAGGCTGTCGGCATAGCAACCCTCCTACCGGCATGGTGTGCCCAATTGTTTGCAGATTGTATCAGATTATAAACTTTAAAAAATATAGACTACTACAATACTGCTTGAATTACAGAAATCTTTATCTTTCATTCTTTAATATTCATTTTTAACAACGAACCAGCTGGGAAGAATACCTAATCAAATTAAAGAATTTTATTAATCGATTAGCAGGAAAGACACCATCATTTTCTAAGGAAAAAGTCTATTTCGTAAATATATTTCGTGTAAAATAATCTGAAACTCTTTTAGTTCTATTTTGCTATCGTTTCTCATATCCATTGAATATGGTCACAGGAATAATTAAGGTTATGTTCATGCTGTCGTATTGCGAACGAACTCGGCAAAAGCTAATGAGCTAAAGCTATAATAAGAGCTGGTTTTTCTAGAGATTGTACTTATACCAACGCAAACCACGTACCTAATATAAAACCAGAGATGTAAACAAAGAAAGCTATGGAAGTATAAGAAACGTGTAAGTAATCGCATTTGAACATAGCTTTAGAAGAGTGAAAGTTAGGTGGTTACCAATGCATTACAACCAATCTACGTGGGTACATAAGTACCCACCATTAAATTAAAAATAAGCAATCTTTTAGAAAAAACCACCGCATGGACTAAGACTTGTTTACTTTTGTATATACCTGCATTTTTCACAGTAATTGCTGACACGCGCTTCTTTGTCTGTGTCTCCTTAAGAACTAATAAATTTTGCCCGTTTTCGAAATATTTTGCATTGTTACTCGGTTCCTTTTTGTCTTTTTGTTGCTTAGAGTCTTCCGCAATAAATGGGCTATCTAACAAAAAAAGAATTACCGAAATTGTTTTTGTCGTTCACGAGTATTGTCGTGACCAAGAGAATATAGGTATTCTTATTATTAATACAGATAGAAAAACTACCCTACCTGTTACTGCCCCACAGAAATATTTCGAGCGAAAGTTGACCAACAAAAAAACCGTCCACGTGAGAGTCGGACTCGAGCACAAAAGGTTCTGTACCATTATGTTTGTTTGTTGTCTAACTACCACGGTTCATGAGATAAAGCCTGGTGACAGACAGACAGCGGAATCTAAGTAATAGGGTTCCGATGAACCCTTTGGGTACGGAACCTTAAAAAGGAAAAAAAACACTAGAGTAAAAACAATGTTAGCGCCCTTTAGAGCCTTACCTCTCTCCCTTGTGTTTAAGATTCAAATTCTTTATTGCCAAGTGTAGGTACATTTTGTGATCTCAGAGTTTCTCTTAACTTAGAAGCCTTTCCGGGCATTGCAAAATCGAGATAAAATAACCATGTTACACAATTGTTACATAGGTATTAAATTACGAAATGTTTGAACTAAACCAAGAGAATAAGTGAACAATTTTAAAATACACTTGAGATTCCATATCGATCAATTGTATTATTATATGTCTTTTAAATCCGTGCTCATGTCACTCACACCTGTTTTCTGTGGGGCTGTGCTATCACTCCGGTCGAGCCGGCCCAATCATGCCGAAGCGTGGCTCTCCCACTGTAAAATTCCTCATCACTTTGGAAAAGAGCTGATACTCTTACACTGCTGGACCGATATTAACCAAATATAGCTAAGAACTACCCCAATGAAACTGGCTTTAATATGCAAAAACCGCATCAAAATCGGTCCAACCGTTTGAGAGCGACGATGACACAGACAAAAATCGAATTATAACAAACCTAAATTCAGACGCATCGTAGTAGGTTCAAAGTCTAACCTGGTTTCGGAAAAAAAACAAAACAAAAGGAAATAAATAAATAGGGTCTTAAAAAAATCCATCAATATGTTTATCTATCGTCTAATGATTTCATCTTTAGCCATTACATGCTGGCAGCACTGGACCGGTTGTTATGGAGAAACTTGGAGGAAGCCTGTAACCAGCAGAAGACGTCTTTTAATTGAGATGAATATCAGAAGTTTATGTCCAGCGGTAGTCTAGCTGTAAGCAGATAATGGGATGAAGTCATTCCATCTGTATTGTTTTAGTATCTGCTGACATTTGATGGTAATACTGGTAACACAAGGTGCCATTTGTCAGGTCATAATTTGTGCAGTAAAATGTATTAAAGCAGCACTTGAATCCAAAAACACTACACTTTGTGTGATACAAAAATTGTTGTTCCGAGTCTGGGTGTTATTTGTGTCCATTTTATTTATGTTTGTAAAGTTCTCAGCGACACAGGATTTATTCCTAATGCGGTAGTTGTCTTTTTAAATAAAAGAAGAAGAGATCAAACATAGCGAATATCTTTGTTAGGATACAAGTTGTCAAGTATATTCGTAATATGTCGTAAGCGATGAGTCGCATCTCATTTTACTCTTCTTATTCATATTGTGAGGCATAAATGAGAGTACGTAGGCGTCTCAATATTATGCCTAAGTATTTCTCTGTATTTTTTGATTCTGTTACTAAGAATTGTAAGCGTGTAATTCAATTTGTTTTTATGCATATATATAGCTTATGTTTACTTTCATAAATAGGGTTTCCGTGTATATCTTCTAGGAAATAGATAGTAGAGACCGTTCTAAGATTTTAAAGGTCAATTATTATTCTAGTTTTCTTCGAACACCATTTAGAATGTTAGAACATACGTTGACAAACTATGGAGTCTAATTATACACATATTCATTTTTTCTGTATGGAGCAAAATCTAGCAAAGGATTCGGGTATACCGAGTTATAATTAATATTATTATTATAAGTAGAGTATTATAACTCTAAAAAACCCTTTGCAGACCTTGGCCGCATATCTATACTAATATTATAAATGTGAAAGTTTGTGAGGATCGGTCACGCAAAAACTACTGAACGGATTCGTATGAAACTTTACAGTAATATAGCTGATACATCAGATTAATACATAGGCTACTATTTGCCGCGATAATCGACATACACGCGGGCGGAGCCGCGGGCATCAACATTATTTCATAATAAAGGATTATGAAAGTTACCTATTCGAAGTTAGTCCTTAATCAAATTATAAGGCTTTATCTTTTAAAGTACTTTCCTCTACATTTATTTACAGAATTGCTAAACATGGATTAAATTGTGTTAATTGTAGTCAAATACTCATACAGATTTTTTATTCCAATATATCATGTTTTTTTTACCTAATTATAATAATGTAACCGTAGTCGATAAAAACTCGGGAAAGATGGAGTGCGTACGTTCGCAAATTCAGAATAGAGACTATTTCGTTGCTTAAGGTTATTCCCCTAATTTTCACAATATCCAATTCACAGTCAAACTCTATTACGTCGGAAATTACCAAGAAATAAAAGTACCTAAGTTTGTCGATGGTAACGAAAGTCCCGAGCACAAAATGATTCATTTGTTTACAAGCCTAACACTTTGTTTTCAACGTATAATAGAAAATAACTACTATATTATTTTACAATAGGTACCTACAAAACATATGTTTATAATATAATGCTGTTATTTTTAAAAATAGGCATATACTTTATTTAGATTCCTAACTACAAGAACTATAAGTAAATGAAAGTTGTATTCAATAATAAAATACTCTTTTGTCATAGAGAGAAGAGACGAATAGACTTAAACCTCTGATTGCATTGCACTTGTTTAACACTTATTGATATATTCACTAGTAAATCAAGAATATAATTATATTTAAGTGGATTCGTTTTATGCTATGAAATTCTAAATAGGCATTTTTCAAAAATGTACGAAATAAAAAATTAAAACAGTGATTTGTTTTATTTATTTTAGCTAATTTGAGTTGAAGGCTCGGTCTTATATAAGTTTCAGATAGCTTTTTTGACAAGTTATTTGAGGTATCTTTCATATGAATTGTGTCAAACCAAATGATAGATAAGCTATCTGGAAATGATCAGTTATCGGTGAAATAGGCCATTAGTATTTTCGTTGGTGCATCTTCTCAATGCTAAAATGAGTATTCTAGTGGCCACAGCTCCATGCGGTGGTACTGGCAAAGCTCGACACTTCTGTTTCCCTACTGGATTTAGATTTGTCGTGGATCTGGATACTCGATTTCCTAATATTAGTTCAATATGTTTCCTGGATTGAAAATATATTAAATGAGGGTTCCGTATAAATTAACACATTATTCGTTCATGATACCTGATTTAGATTGGATTTTTTTTTACGATTAAGTATCTTGTCTAAAAGTAGTCCTTCAAAAATATAAATATATCAATTAAATTCAAGTCGCTAAGATATCTAGTGTCAACTTAGCCGTTTTGAAAGTATTCTGACATCAATTTCTGAAGTGCAAACCTTGAGTTTGTTGTCACAAAAATGTGTTTTACCAAGAAATTTACTACTTTCGCAATCTTTCTTTTCTTCTATATACGGTCTTGTTTTTCATATTTTATCAATCCAGGTCAAGGGAAAGCTACCTATAGGTTTTGCCTTACTTGCAAAGTTAGAAATACAAGACCTTAAATGTTTGTTAGATTTTGCCACACACGTGTATGTCGTTCATCGTGGTAAAAAATAGCCTATGTTCTTCCTCAAGAACCCATGCTAAATTTCATTGTAATTGGTGCAGCTGGTCAGCTTCAAAAATGTTTCAGACACACAGAGCTGCATTCGAATTTATAATATAAGTAAGTATAAAAATATGGAATATAAATAAATACCTCTTCGTTTTCTTTAAAAAACAATGACGACAAAAGTTGCGGTTTTTCTGTTTAGCTACGGAACCCTAAAAATAATTAAATAGTTATATGTTTTAAAGTAAGATTTCACTGTAATCAGTTTAGAGATGGTCACCCTTGCTACAATTATCGGCCTTTCACTTCTCCAATGGCTTCTTAACACTTTCATACGGTCGGCTGCCTGCCATCGCTTTATCGTCTGCATTTTTGCAAAACGGTCACAAAAAATTGTGACCCTTATTAAGACACCTTTGTTTTTGAAAACTTTCTACCCGATGACAGTTGAATCACAAATAAACATTTTTAATATTTAAAGTTTATACCTGCCTTCCATTTGTACTGCATAAATTATTATACTATTGGAAATAAAAAAAGGTTCACACTGTTTAGTAACCTTTAAAATATTTTTACACTTACAAACAAAGATAGATAAGTAAAATATACATGCTAACCTAAATATACTTGTTCATAGCGCAAAACGAACACAACTACCGCCATCTAGTGCGAACGGCGGAATAAATAGAATGAATGGCGCGCTGTTTTGTTGTCACCTTGTTAAGTGTCGATTCTCACACAGGTCAAATATTCGAGTGACCCACAGATAATTACAACAACTGTGTATGTCATCGTATCAATAAATACTAGTTCGAGAGTTTTTTTCTATAAATAATAAAAAACTGTTAAAGTACGATGTAAATTGAATAATACGCCATTTTAATATGTTTAATAATTAATTTCTCAAAAGACTATGATTTAGCATCAGAACTAGATTTGCCGATTAGTTATACTATTTTATCAAATTTAGAGTGTGATCCAACGGGAATAATACTCTCCGTAACAAGAAAATAATTATTCGAATAGATTCATAAATCATAAGCTGTGAGGTAACAAAAAATACTGAATAAAGAAAGAGGTTCATAACCTCCCACTTTTCTAAAAGTCGGTTAAAAGGCCTGATCTGTTTGATTATGATCCACATGATGTTCCAAAAACTAGCTAGATAAAGAAGATTGCAGTTAGTTTAGTTTTTCCTGTCGTTAGGACTGCGAAAGTGGGGTTTATAAGATTGATAAATAGCATCAATATTGCGTGATGTCGAAATAACAGTTGTTCCCGGATCCCTCTCATCTCAAGCGCGGAGTGGCACACCGTGTGGTTTAAGTCGGTCCGATTCCGATACACCACCCCGCACACAAACCCCGGTGGGGTGTCGGCCCGTGGAGGATTCCACTCGTAAAAAAAATGGCAACAACATTTCAAACGTATGTAGTTATTAATAATTGCTATTCAAGAGACCTATGTGGAGTTTTCTCAACTTACATGTAAATATAAGAAAATAAAAATAATCACTGATTCTTCCTTTAGCGTGCTTCTATGATTATTTTTTATATCTTACATAATTCAGAGTATATAACGGTGTTATCTTGTAGATTATGTCTTTCAGTTAATTACTATGCAGAAGTTATTTTATCTGAGAAATAATAAGCAGATTGAAAAAGAATCTATCACCTTTCACTGCCGGACAGAGGTCTCCACCAAAGAGCGTCAACTATCACGGTCTTGAGTAGTCCGCATTAATGCGCTGCCAACCACTTTCTTCAATGATTTTCAGATTTTTAATTGATATAATGGTTTATAATTAATGCAAAAAAAGTCATACTTTCGTCTGAATCGAATCCTCTCGTTAGTAGCTCTATTTCACTTACTGCTAAACCTTATTAGTAGATGCAAAAAGATTCTTTGTTTCCGTACGGGAATTAACCTTCATCTTATTGATTTTTTCAACGTTTTTCCGTGTCTGTGTCAGTCTATATGGGGTTTGAAAGAATTTAAAGTACACACAATGAATGTTGCTAAAGTTAATGTTACAAGTATTTTAATATTATTATATAGATACTAGTTTTTGCTCGAATTTTACCTCATGTCTAATAATTTTCACTTCTGAAAATGTCATCCAATATATTTTTCTGTGCGCCTAAAAATATATACTTAAAAATGGTTTTAATTTTATTATTCTAAATAGTAGGGGGACTTTAACCCACTTAAATTAAGGTCGGCTTCAAGTCTACAACGATACGGCTGAACTTCGATTATTTACGTGGAGCGATCGTCACTAGCCCGCCACACTTCAAGTACCAGGTGCTACCTAAATAATTAAAGAAATCTTTTACTCAGCTTTAGAGGCTGGGCTTGTGAAAATTACAAAACTAATAAATGTCGCATGACTAATCTATACCAATATATAAAGCTGAAAAGTTAGTTTACTTGCTTGAACGAGTTAATTTCAGGTAATACTGGTCCGATTTAAAAAATCTTTCATCGATAGATAGCCCATTTATCAAGGAAACTATCGGCTAAATATCATCACGCTAAGACATATTAAGACATATTAAGTTACGGTCAATAGGATATGTAAACGAGGTTATGTGGGTTAGCTAGTAAAATATAATCTACAAATTACATACGTTCGTATCATTACTGCTAAGCCTATGATCGTGTGTTTGTTTCTCACCTACGATAAATAAATAATGTGATGATATTATAATGTGGATGTAATTAGAAATATCATCATCATCATCATCAGTCTAAATAGTCCACTGCTGGACAAAGACCATTCCTTACAAAATGGACTTTTTTTTTTATATTTAAGCTGCCAAAATGACTCTGCCCTGCCTGATGGAAAGCATGAGCAGAATCCAAGAGTGGTGGTCGCCATCCTCAATGCGAAAAAGAACAATGCAGCATGGTGACCCACACTATGGCGGCCTGGGGGGAAAGGGGATGGTGAGGGGGATAGGGGGCATTGGATTGGGGTATGGGCCTCCGGTATCCTCACTCACTCGATGAAACACAGCGTAAGCCGTGGTGTCACTCCGGTCGAGCCGGCCCATTCATGCCGAAGCGTGGCTCTCCCACGGATAACTTTGGCCTACTATGCCACGCTGGCCAGATGGGATGGTATAGGGTCTATTTTAAGTTTTCCTTCTCTTTTCAGTGATGTTGCCCAGCGTAGGTCAATCCCTTAGTCGCCTCTTACGTTACAATGGACTAACTAGGGGCGATGAAACCCTGTATTTTAACCGTGGGAGAGCCACAGTACGGCATGAATGGGCAGGCTCGATCGTAGTGATATCATTTCACAGAAAACCAGCGTGTAACAGCCCCTGTGCTGTGTTTCACCGAGTGAGTGAGGATACCGGTTTCCCATACCAAATCCATCCCCAAAGGTCGGCAACGCACTTGTGACGTCTCTGGTATTGCGAGTGTTCATGGGCGGCAATCATTTACTATCAGGCGACAAGTCTACTCGTTGGCGACCGGTCAAATAAAAGAAAGTCTTCATCTGTTACCACATGAAGAAAAATTTAAGTATGTTTATCATATACTATGGCATAGTACACGCTCTAAAATTTGGGTCTCAGACAACCTTGTGGGAGATGTGTGAGAGTATTATAATGGTATGGGCACATTCAATACATTTTGTATTCTGAAGGCCAGTTCATTCACACGTATTTTTCATTTCGCATCAGCGTTGCAAATACCGCATGTTTCTTGTTTATACACCTGTTAGCTGGTTTTAAACTCTCTATTGAAACAAATAGGTTGATTGGCATTTATTTTTAAAAGCTTTAAACGGTAGTACTGTCAAGGATTTTATACACAAAAGAAACTGTTTCACTTACTATTTTTCGCTAACATGAAATGGGAATAGCATCAGTAAATCTGAATTGTGGTATCAAAAACAGATAATATTGATATTTCAGAAATCTGACACATTAGGCCATCTAGTCCCAAACAAAGTAGAGCAATAATAATAGTATAATAGTAAATACATACACATTATACTTAGGAAACACCCAAACTCCTAAACAGATATTTGCATATCATGTAAACAATTAGAAAGAGATATATATATATATATAGAAAAGACAATATAGAAAAGAGGAGATTAAAGAGATAGGTCCTTGTTTAAATCTCATACCAAAAATCATCAAATTAGCTAGTACATCAACAACCCATAATGTCCCACTGCTGGGCTCGGGTCTCCTCTCAGGAGAGGGTTAAGGCCATACGTCCCCACGCTGGCCAAGTGCGGGTTGGGGACTGGCAAGACAACGTTGTGACTACGTAATCTTACCGTTGGATGTTTTTAAGCCGCCCGAAGGCCTCCAACTAAGCTTCACGACTGTTATTCTATGATAACAACCGGGACCGACTGCTTAACGTGACCTCCGAATCACGGAGACGCTCATAGTAACATGCCACCAGCGGTCACCCATCCAGGTACTAACCGCGCCGTCTTTGCTTGCCCTCGCTGATTGTTTCTAATCACCGAGTGCAACTGGGCTATGAGCGCCTCGCCTATTAGCTAGTACATTATGCATTAATCAATATCTCACATATATTCATTACTATAATGGTTTAATGATGGTCACAGAGTCAGATGGCTCTACTCCTTGGTACATGAAATACAGTAATTAACTGCTACCCTGATGATAGAACAATTCGCCATGCTATACATTAGTAAGAACGTATAATTATTTGAATGATTCATAATATACACTATTATCTGTGCACGGATATATTTTGTTAGGAAAATATTAAAAATCGAATCGACTGCCTCGGTGGCGCAGTGGCAGTGTATGCGACTGCTGTGCTTGAGGTTTCGGGTTCGATTCCCGCTTCGGACCATATATTTGTGTAATCTGCAAATATTTGTTTCGGAGTTTGGGTGTTTTCTATGTATAATAAGTATGTATTTACAAAAAAAAGCATATATGTATTTATATCAGTTTTCTAGTACCCATAACACAAGCTCTACTAACTAGATGGCGTTGTGTTTTAGATGTCTGAAATCTGAAATATTGTTGTCAACAAGATTACGTAAATTTATATTTTAATTAAAAAAAATATAGATAAGATTGGAAAAAGTAAGGCGTTACACAAATGCTATCACTTTAGGTTCAAATATACTGATATTTACAGAAAATGCATCAATGTAATATTAACGGACCCCTTCTTAGTTTTCTTTAAATTCTTAAATGTAAAAACATCAACCATTTGGAATATTATTATATGTATTGAATAGATCTTGAAAACAGGTCATAATCTCACCGGAGCCGGCAGTGACGTGAAGAATCACTATGCTTATCATCAGAGGCACACTACAAAAATTTGTTGAAATTACATGCATAACTATTTGGTACCATAGATCTTCGTACAATGATAATGACGTTTACTGATGACACATATCTCTCTTATGTGTGGAATTCACAAATGCAATAGTTGCTTTATCTCAGTTATGAGTACCACAAAAACTTTATAGAAATTTAATCTTTTAGAAGGTAATTTACACCCATTTTTATTTATTTCTTGATCATGATAAAATGGTAAAGACAATTTCTGTTTATTAAAATATTTGAAAAGTTCAATGCAAATGTTTTTCCGTAACCCTTTGACGGGGTTTTATAGCCGAATTATTATGCTAAAAATTAATAATAAACAATTTGTAAATTTTACTATTAACGTCTCGAAGAGCAAAATTATGACCTTTGAGAAAAATAACAATTACAAAGCAACAAAACTTGCACAGTAACAATAAAAATGTCTCAGGAGTGCACCGGCTGCAATAGGATTTAGTTCAGTTTAGCGTGGGTGGGACAAGTAACGCCATCTAGTAGGCGTAGAAGTAAGATGCGATACTGTGTTTGAATTCCCAAAATTAACAAAAATTATTGTTCTATAGAAAAACAAACTCACAATGTTTGTTGAAATTATTATTTTTTACTCATTTACAGATGAAAATATTATATCATTTCCGTGCTAGGTTCTATTTTTACTTACATAAAATTTTGCTTACCTTTTTAAGTTCCTTATACATAAAAAAATATTTAAAAATATAAGGAGTACAGAGGTTAAATTGTGGATAAGACTTACAGACAATAAGTCTACGAAAAATTCCCGTCAAATAATCGTAAACGCAGCGCGCTGTGATAGAATAAATAGAATAAGTCAGTACTAGTTGTACTATCGCTTGTATCGCTTTCCCCAATAATCTAATCAAAAATCATTACAGTCACGATATTTACAGACGTCTAGACGCCTAGTTTGACATCATAAAGTTCAAATCCCTTTTCGAATATAGACTAGTCATTATAGACAAAGCATTATGCAATATGACGCAACACTTCTTTCTGCATAGGGTCACGTAATGTGATAGTTCCCCATATTAATACAGTAAAGTGTTTTAACATGTTAGGACTGTATTTTACTTTAAATTTATATTATGTATCATAAATAAGTATATGATATTAATAGGTTTTTTCGAATTTCTTCCGATTTCACTTAAAAGCCGTTCGCTCAATTACTCATCACTGGATTCTAAATCATGAAAATTAAACAGAAATTAAAAATGTATAAATAAAAACATATAGCTTTGGGATTTTTTTGGGGTTAATAAGCTGTCGAGTCGCCTGTTGGTAAATGATTACCGTCACCAACGGAAACCTTTCAAGAGTAACTGGTGCGCTGCTGCCTTATGGTTCATCCCGATTGCCCCTCAAATCTTAGAGAGGGTAGGATTAGGGCCAGTATCACCAGTTCCTGATAAACTTTCAAATACTCATCTGACATATAACACTATTTAACCGCTGACAGTTTTTTTTAATAATGACATCTCCCGCATTAGCAATGTACATCCTGTGTCTCGGGAGACTTTACAAACATACCTGAAAAGTACACAAAGAACACCCAGTCTCAGAACAACAATTTGTGGATAACACAAAGTGTCGTCCCAAGTGGTATTTGAACTCACAACACTTGGCGCGGTGGAAAAAGGCGTGGCAACCTCTTATAAAGTACCAGGCCAACCGTTCTGTCAGAGTTGCCGATAAATATGTTTATCTGACACATAAATCTCTATCCAAGACTTGTAAAACTAAAATATGTAGTTATATCACAAACAAGTTGACATTTAAGTCTGTCAGAGATTTTGTCAGTATGTGATGAACTTACACTCCTGTAAACTACATCAGTTACTCTATGGAAGACAACACCCATTTTTGCCGTTTTGATGCTATGTATATTAACTGTTTTAATTTGGGCCTACTTGTGACTCTTACTTTCTCTTTGTCCAAATTTCAGTATCTTTATAACGATTTTAGAAATCATCCAAATAGCAAACAATTCGGAGACCTCACTCAAGAAGCATCCCTTATTATAAAACACTAAGGTATATTTTGGTATGAACCTTGGTTGTTTCATTTCCCGTACGAGAGTTTCAGACGGCAGTCGTCCTTATGTTAAGAGAATTTTTAAATATAATTCTTTAATCCTCTGTAACAGTCGGTCTATTCATAGCGGATAATTACTCTAGGTTTTATGACCTAACAATAAGGTAATAATTCATTTGTCTTGTATTTATAGATGTTTTTTTCATTTCTTGCATGATGTGATTGTCACATCGTTTAACTCGAGTGTCAGAAAGACGTTAGCATCAACAAGCACGAATGCTAATGAAATATTCATTAAGTAATATTATGAGTTGATTGGTATAGATTTGTTTAGTAGTTTTTACGACTCAACTTCTTGTATTTGCTTCGGATTATATTACACATGAATTACTGGTTAGTGGTCTTGACGGCTAAGCCATAGATTATTCCATTCTCATTTCAATTGTATGATGAGTACAATCATTTGTTTTATCTGGGTGTAGTTTATTTATATTATTCATGCATTTAGACTTAAATATGAGTTTGGTTATCGCAGTACAAACCACCGTTTTAAGGAAGCTGTTGATATGATGATGATGATGAAAAAGGAACAGATGTAATTTAGCAGCACCTATGTTGAACAGAAATTTAGTCATTGGTGTTTGAGTTGTATGTTGAAATGAATTATTTAAATGAAAGTAATGATGCCTGTGAGATAAGAGAAATACAGCTTACACAACTTCGGGGTCAGTGTTCTGTTAAGGCATTCTTTTGAAGACGGTCGACAGAAATTATTGTGTAAGTATATATTCTTTATAATCCCAATAGAAGCCATGAAGACTGCGTGTCCTGCAGGATCCATAGGAAAGGTTTATTCTTTTTAGTTTTCTTGCAGTATACTTAAAAGTAGAAAATGATGATCCGTAACTTCGTTATTTTATTATTATAGATATGTGTGTACTTGATGATGTAAAAGATTGTTCAATGTTTGTAAGTTAGATTTAAATCCCTTCAATACATAGGAAGAATCCTTTAACTAGAACAGTCTAATCAACATGAATGGGAATAAATCTCAACGCTAGGTGACGAGGGGAAAACAAAAATATTAGCCAATAATTGAAGAGAATAGAGTTATTAGCGATTGTAGAAGGATAATAATAGATGTGAAAAATCTAGTAGGCTGATCTGGTCTTCACAGCATTAATGTCTATTTGACAAACTTGATTATTTTTTTGTTTTGACCCGCAATCACAATCACTGGATATAAATTAGTTACGCTTCAAATTCGAAACAGAACAGTGTAAACTTAGTTAAGGATTACCAAACACGTATTCACTAAGAAAGTTCATTGTTCGATTTCAATAGAAATTTGGGCCACCCTCACAGACAACATTAATGAATGATCTTGAAGATACCATCCGTTTTGTAGGTATAATTTACAACATTTGAATTTGTTTTGAGTAAATTAAGAAATAGTTGATGTAATGATTGAAGAAGTATGTATGTTTACGAACTTGCGTGCTCTAGTAAATTACATTTGTAAATAATTATACTCATTTTATAAATATAAAGAATTATATAAAATACGAGCTCCGAAGCACGTGGCTTCGCTCGCGCAGAAGTACATATTTCATCCCCTATTTACCCCCTTAGGGGTGGCATTTCCAAAATTGCTTTCTTCTGGCTCACTTACGTTATATAAAGATCGTACATCCAAAATTTTAAGATTCTAGGTTTAGCCGTTTAAGCTGTACGTTGATATCTGGGTATCTCAGACAGTCACCTTCCTCTTTATAATCTTAGATAAATAAAACGTAGTTACTCCTGCTGTTTGTTCGCTTAAATCTTTTAAACCACTCAATTGATTTAAATACAGTTTTCAGTAACAGATAAAGTGATTGAAAAGGAAGGTTTATATGTGTAATAAATGCTATTATAGTAGAGGAAATCCAAGAATTTCAAAGACTATCGTGCGAAGCCGGGCCGTGTCACTAGTAATCTATAAAGAGGTGTACAGAGGCGTAATAAAAGATCTCGATTTGTTTGTTGTAACTTTAGTCTTGCACCTACCTTAATGAATGCCTGAATGAGAATGCCTTAGGCATTAAGCCCGCCGTTGTACATGTGTGCATGAAGCTTTAAAAAAAATAAAAAATAAATGATTAAATATATGACAATTGAATATTACTGTAGTAATAATGATTTATTTTTCTATTGATTTGTGAATGAAAATGTGGAAAACGTTGTACGCTACACTATTATCAATATCTTCCTTAATTTTAATTATCCTTAGGAAAAAGTGTGTGTTTTTATCCTACTAAAAAAATAAGTAAATAAATAACAAAACAAAATTATGAAACTGTAATTCACCATATAGAGGAAACATGATATAAAACACTTTACAAATTTATCCTTATTAAGGGTTTTATATATTTTGTCAACTAAAAAGAGGCAATTAACCGTTTATTCAAAAGATCAAATAACAAAAAGAACAAAAAGTCTATATCTAATTCAATCTTATTTTTCTTGCAATCTTCTTATGATTTCCAACGAAAACAGGCCAAGGAGCGCATTGTACTCGGCGAAGTTCCTATGAATATTGATTTTTTAATCAGTCCACTGTAACATTTGAATGATAAAAGCCTCCTTTGAAAATATAACAGCTCACCTGTATTTCCAGGTTTGAAATACGTTTAGGAAGTAAAAATTTCTGGAGTCAAATCTCAACCTTATATTTATAAGTCATTTTTTGAGTTGCCAACTCCAGATTCGTTTCAGAAAGTAATTAACTTTTTTCATACGACTGTGTGTCGAGTGCTTTTTTTAAGCTACTAAAGCAATCACAGTTTTTGAGTGCTCGCCTCTTTCAAATACCGTGAATAGACTTTAAATAAGATTTTATGATTCGAACCTTAACTATTTATTTATTTACATCTTTATGCACTTATATATTTTACATTGGCGGATTTGATGCCCTGGGCAATCTCTACCAGCTAACATTTAGAATAAACCAAATAAACCAGCTAAGAATCTAGAAAGGTAGGTGAACTATTTACAAACGACAGTCTATATTTATTTCTTCTTCTTTTGATGATATGGCAATCAGCCGGATCAGGTATTTCTGCCAATGTCAAGTATTTCAAGTCTTCAATTCTAAATATTCGAGTCTTCAAGTCTTCGTCGTCATGGAATTAATGATAAAAAATATAAAAAAATGTGGATGACATGAAATGGGGACCGCCTTTCGCAAAAACAAAAAACGATCCCCAACAAGCTCTTAAAAAAAAACATATTTATTTCTTATGGAAATTTCCCTACTTCGTGACAGATGAATTCACTAATAGACTATTCTGAACTGATCAGTCAAACAACTACAGATTTTGGTTTCACAACTATTGAATAGAGACATACATTTCTGATAAATATAAATATATCGGCAACTCTTACGGTACGGTACGGTCAGGTTAAACAGCTGTACCGATTGTAGTGAAATTTGGCATTAAGATACTTTAAATCTTGAGGAAGGACCTAGACTACTGTTTGCCGCGATAACCTTCATACACACAGGCGGAGCCGCAAAAGCTATAGTAGAGTTATATGTCAGATAACTATATGTAGTCGGTGGAACCGGCCCTTAGTTTCTTCTTTATGTTTCATGCAAAGTTACTTGAACGTGAGAGAACCATATGGCACAGCGTGACTAGGGACCATAATCAGTAAACCGGAATCAAACAATCTCTTTCCTAACTTTTGATGAACCGAGTGGGGTTACCGCCGGCCTGCTGTCGCCCCTGAATGCCAACTCAAAACACATGTAATTTTTGAGTTGCACATATCAATGGGTATAGGTAGTCACTTACCATAAAATTACTTGTCAATACGTTTCTTCCATATACCATAAAAGTTCGCAAACCACTCACCGATTCAGTTGTATTTTATACAAATATTTACATAAAGATTCCTTATATGAATATCTTATGTTTTACATCTTATTTTGATAAAAAAATCAAAATTATTATTTTGATAACGATATTATTATAATTTAATATTATTTTAAAACACAACAAGTAAGGAGCATACTTTCACAATGCCAAAATTCTAAGAAACGGAGAAATCTTTGTGATGTTCAAGTTCATATGATACAACAAAACTGTCTAATTTAGATATATTAAATGATTACCGGATTTTTTATTTTAAATAACGCTTTAATCGAAAAATTATCTTATCTATACAAATAAATAATAAGTAAAAAATAAGTGTATGTAGTTTTGAGGTAAACAGCTTTTCACAAAATGCATATTAAAGATATCTTCGTCAAAAATTCTGTACGCACTTGCAAAGACACAATGAAAATTCGAGGGAAACGTTACTTCGATTAAAAGGATATGATATTTGGTATTAAAACACTATTTAAGTTGCAAGTCTGTTGCTCTAGCAGGTGGTTAGTGATCCAGACTGTTAAAGAAGAGACTGTGGTTAGTATTCCCACCCAGATAAAATAATTATATGAAGAACGAAACAATTTATTCGGTATCTGGGAGTAATTTACCCGCGGCTCCGAGGGCGTATACGTCGTTTATCGCGGCAAAGATAAGCCTATCTCTTTTCCCAAGAATCAAAATATCTCCATGCCAAAGTTACTTTAGAATTATTAATATTTGTATGGATATGTACTTATTAAGAATCATAGTAAAATGTCAACCAGCAGACCGGTTATACAGCCAAGTTCTGCCTGGTTTTGGATAAGACAGCCGGGTGTGACATACGAGGTCATTAATGTTCGCTACGCTTACTAAAGGGCGCTAGAGAAATGATTGCACAAAGACGCTTCAAGGGCTAGAGACGCCTTTGGATAAATAGAAAGAAAGTAAGTCACCTACTTCCTTTCTTTCTGCAAATTCTGATAAAAACATGTTTTAATTTTAATATGAACAATACATAATTGAATTGGGTTCTAATAAATATGGTTTCAAAGTGTAACATAGAAAGGTGCTCACTAACTTAAAAATCATCGCCTTTAAGTCTCTGCCAAGCTTGACAAGACGAAGAAGCAAGACTTGTGCCCTTATTCAATAAATTGCTTGCGACTAATAGAGTGAGGAAAAGAGACAGGTAGAGATTAACAGCTGCCGTTCTCTCACCTAATTGTGAATGGGATCAAGGAGGTAGGGTGCGAACGATTTATGCATTAGAAAAATAAGTTCGTCTCTCCGTGGAATAACAAGATCTACTATGGTTAAACAAAGATTTGTATTCGGCTGAAATGAATGCACATTAATCTAAACAAATAAATAAAATTGAAGCGTCTGTTTCTAATTTCAAATTAACAGCTTTTCATTAAACGCAAATGAAATTATATACGATACTTACATCAAATAATCAATTTTAATTTTATTATCCGTCTCTTTGTCACGGCTAATCTCGGGAACGTCTGGTCCGATTTTGATGGGATTTTCACTGATAGGTAGCTAATGATATAAGGAGTAACTTAGGCACTTTTTCTTAAGCTAGCTTTGCCTGCGGCGTTTCCCGCGGTTGATTTCTAACCGTGTGTAACATTGTGGTGCAAAGCTACTTTGTAAATAAGTATTGTTTACCTATTTAAAAATGTGTAGTATTTTTATTCGACTGCAAAAAGCCAGAAGGGTTATGTTTTGCGAGTGTATGTATGTATCACATTACATCAACAGCCTTTAACGGTCCCGGTGCATGTAACCCTCTCCTTAGAAAAGAGGTTTTAGACCAAGTTGACCAACGGTGTATACCTTTTGTATGAACACCTGGATAAATTCTGGCTGAGTACCATTTAAATGAGAATTATAAGCAGAATGAGAATATTGTGTATCAAATTATACTTTTAAACATATATTTTATTAAAAATCTGTTCAGTGAGGAACCAAACTAAAATGCCTCATAAAATTATATACAGCTTATAGGTATGTTTAAATGTCTTAACGTTTAAGCAGTCTAAATTAACTATAGAGTCAGTTTGGGTCCGACAAAACACCCCATAAAAAACTGGGTCTGGGATTCTGGGTCATCAGATATGAAGAGATTAGCGCCGCCCATGGACACAGCTTTAAAGATACAATTGAGTACCTCTAATCGTAGAAATCCCTGAAGTGTGGGTTGAAAAGCAAAGGAATAATTGCTTAACCCTGGTTTTCAGTGAGGTGGTCGGTCTTCTGTGTATCACTGCGGTTGAGCTGCCCCATGTCTGTCAAAAGAAAAATTGCTGCTACGATAAGTAGACTTAAAATACTTCATAATTATTTCATTTAACCCATAAGTATGTCCTTTGGAAACTGACCAAAACACCAGGTAATTCAATAGTTTGTAATTAAAACTGTGAAACAACGTGATCACATAAATCTTCTCATATACACAGTCAGCGACTCGGCCCGCCTCGAACGAATCATTGAAATTCTCGGATTTCTTCGACTACAGTTGTGTGAATTACACATATAAACCTTCCTCTTGAAACACTTTATCTATTTCTGAAAAGTGTATTAACATCCGTTGAGTAGTTTTAAATTCTATTTAATCGAACAGACAGTGGAAGCGACTTTGTTTTATACCATGTAAAGATGTAACATGGTTTTGTATGTAGTGGATGAACGAAGTCATCATTATCATCATCATCAGCCTATCGCAGTCCACTGCTGGACATAGGCCTCTCCTATTTCACGCCACTTAGTTCGATCTATGGCTTCTCGCATCCAGCTCCTACCAGCCGTCCCGCGCAAATCATCGCTCCACCTGGCCTGTGGACGTCCTACACAACGTTTGCCGAGACGCGGTCTCCACTCAAGAACTCGTTTACCCCAACGGTTATCGGTTCTTCGGCAAATGTGGCCAGCCCACTGCCATTTCAGCTTGCTAATCCTGTGGGCTACATCGATGACCCTGGTTGAGCGAAGTAACACGTAACAATTATATCTCATGGACGGCGCAAGTTAGTATAATCAAAGGTAAGCTAAATATAGATACATACATAAATATATCCACGTCTACATCCCAAAAGATTCAAGTTTCATTCCCACTTATGTTATAGTGTTTAAAGTATTGCCCCACTTATGTATTGCCTTAACTCGGACACTATTAATTTGTAAGTTAAATTGTATAATTTTATTGAACAAAGGAAAGGGGTGTTAAACGTCCGAGGCACGAACCATTGAAATTTCCATGTCTGCAAACGAAACTTTCCGTTGGTAGAAAGTTAAAACCCCTTTAATTCAAATCTAAATTGCTTACTAGTAAATTATAAGTACCCAGATTATTCGCTACTCACATTCAAGTATTGGGATTATCACTTAACATTTATAGCTTCAATATTCGCAATACTCAAATTATTCGGTAGCACGAAGCCTCAATGACCCTGCCCGCACTCATTCCTCCCTATCTGCCAGCACCCCAATATTACACACGAATAAATTGTCCATGGCGCACAAAGACAGTGTCGGTGCGACATCAAGGCGACCGACTCACAATATAATAGAAAGTAGCCTGTCCTACGATGTCCAAACACGTTTAACTTTCAGCATTTATTTATCACGCATGTTAATCGCTTCAAATTTGGTTTAATCTTGTTTAACACCAAATAATTACGTTGTAGTAACTATGGTGTCCTATATATTTATTAAATAATTAAGAGAAATGTGTATAACCATACTTTCGCTAAAAATATAAATCCAAAGAAATAATAAAATTGAAATACTTCATAATATAACGATAAATATATATTTCCATCCTAAGGTTGCCTGGAAGAGATTACTTTTGGCAATGAGGCCGCCCTTTGTACATTATATACCTGACGTTACATTTATGTATTCCTATACTCTGTAACACGGTGTACAAACAAATAAAGAGCTCATTGCATTTGTAAATGAAACATGTATATATTTATATTTTAGGTAGATTCAGCAACAAGGACAAAGTCTAGTATAATAATGATTTAAACATGATTATTGAAAAAACCAGAACTATTGTTCTCGTCACTCCCGTCCCATCCCGACCATCGTCATTCTGTGGATGATTTCTAACATTTTAGTGGAGGGTACGACCTTTTGGGTGTTAATATAAATTGTTGTGTGTTCATTTATTATTTTAGTAATAATATATGTCCCGTTCCATGTTATTTGACAAAAAGATACATTTTTATAATGTATATGCGTATTTGTAGCAACAAGAACTTTGTCTTTGTTATAATTTATTTTGTTTATTAGGTTCACAAACATTCGTTCACACTAAATCTAATACAAAATGCATTAACGATATCATAATTATGTGTAACAAAGATTTATATGTCAACACATCATGCTAATTGTAAGTTAACTGTCATCGATTTATTAATGACGCAGATAAGGAACAAGTTCAAGAATAATAAAGAAAAGCACAAACTCAAGTGGATAACTCTTACCCACTATAATTCCGATGTACATTTGACAATATATAACAAAAAGTCCTTGAAGCTGTGTGAGTATATATACATGCATGTACCGTGTTTATATGTTTGTATCTATGTGTGTATATGAATTGTGTGTTAATAAACAAATTGTGAAGATTCTGAGAGGTTATTTATTATGATGCTCTTCAGTTTAT
This sequence comes from Hyphantria cunea, assembly GCA_003709505.1. NCBI lineage: Eukaryota > Metazoa > Arthropoda > Insecta > Lepidoptera > Erebidae > Hyphantria > Hyphantria cunea. The sequence continues at coordinate 569,952 of PKRV01000138.1, forward strand.
GTGCGGTATCAACGTGCAAGTCAATGACATTGCTCCAGCTAATAATTATTTTTTCATTATTTAGCGTACGGTGAGTTGGCTTCTAACACTGTTCTTCTTACAGGTAAACAGAGTGGAGTAATTGCATTTATTGGTATTCCGGCAAGGGGCGTAAGTTGATTAAGACGACTACTACAATCCCCGCGTCCCTATATCAAAATGGACCTAAAACGACTTCTATGCATCAAATGGTGCGTTTATACGCGTGGCACACCTCGACAACCCTCCACAAACACAAGCGTGGAAATGGGTTGTTTGGCTTGGGTTGCTTGAGGTTGTGATAACTTGTTGCCGTCCCGAGTAGGTGTCGGTTTTTGAACACATGATCAAAAGAAGCGTGCATGGGCGTTTGTGAAGGATTGTAGTTTGTGAGCGACTGCCAAGCCCTCGCAGGCGTGTAAACTTAGCATCACGAATCTGGCCAAGTTACGTGCCGCTCTCTATATGTATTTATTGTATCGTAATTTCAAATCTTTAGCTAGAAATGTATCATATAAAATTATACATATTAATGTATTACGCCAATACAGTAAAAGTCTTCGAAATCTACATTTTAATTAATCTATATGTATTTATTTACTTGAGTAAATATATGTATTTGAATAGGTGTATAGGTTTAAGTATGATGTCTATGAACATACGTAAAATATATTATATTCGTTCAATAAACTATTTAATTTCTTATTCTCACGCATATTGCAATCAAAATGCACCTTCATCTTGCCTCATATACAATGCACAAAATGTGCATGATGTATAAATATTATGTTTATACGTTCAGCCGTTGCGCTTAAACTACTGAACCAATTTCAATTAATGAGGTGACGACATACCCTATATACATATTACCAAAAAAAAGCACCTAGTTAGGTAATAGATTTTAAACGTTATTAAAATGCGAAGGTTAAAACGATTATATTTTAGGGTTCCGTATCTAAAGGGGTAAAAACGGAACCCTAGTACTAATACTCTACTGTCCATCCGTCTAGCAAGCCAAGCATGTTCGCCTGTTTGCCTCTGAACAGCCCACACGCAATAAAATGGCCGAGTACCGGCAAGTTGAATCACGAACAGGTCATTACTGGACTCTATGGATGCTTAGCGACCACCGCAATCGAGTCCCATCCCAACTAGAACTCAAAGTTATTTTGACATTATTAAATAATTAATTTTGCACTATAACCAGTTATGTAAATCCACTTAACTACATTTGTTTACCGTCTCATTACTTTTAATGTGTGTTGTAACTAGATATACACTATTTTTTTAAATAATAGACTTTACCTTACTTACTTTACTTTTAGTAAAAATAAAAAAAGCGGATGCAAAGCACACCCGGACTCGAAACAAAAATTAGGTGATCACTTATCTCATGGCGTCACATGTGACCTGCTTGTAATGTAAAAATTATTTAAATCTAGTTTTAATTAGGCATAAGAAGCTACCGGAGCCAGCTGCCTCCAGAATTGAACCAACTTTGTACTATTCTTATTGATGCATCAGATCCATGTACGTTACATTTTTAAGTTGCATTTTTCTTTTTAATAAATTTTCCGAAATTATAAAACAGATTCGCATTTTGGCGCACAGATAAACAATAAAAAAGGGCGGGAGTGTGTTATTTATTTTTTTCTTTTTCTTATGTAATTTTTATTAATATAAAAATCACCTAGGTATAAAATAGTACAACTAAAGAGATTTTGCTTCAATTTTATACATACGAAAAGACCTTATCCTCGACCTATTACGTTGGTAATGTATATTGATACGTTATCTACGTATCATTTAAGTAATCCCTGAGTCATACTTAGCAAATACATTATTATTACGTCTAAATACTTGATGAATACTTTAGAGCGCGGCAACCAGTCGGCAACGAATACTCCTAACGCCATCTAGTGAATACAGACAACACTAATTAAAACGAAGGGATGGAGAACAATGTTTATCTATATACTTATTTTTTTTTCTTATCGTAGTTTATTGATAATTTGAAGAGAATTTAAACAGTTCCTATGCAAATTTATAGAATTTTATTTTAACTGACATACTTTTGATAACTGAGTAAAATAACAGGTATAGGTAACAAATGTGTATTTATTACTTCCCTGCACTGAGATTATTTATTTGAAACCAATACAAAGCAAAATACGAGCCGATTCAAGTAAAACCCGCTATCTCCACAAGTGATTACGAATATTTGTTATGAATAAATAATTATGACGGCCAATATTTACAAATAAAATCGATGAAGTGCCGTATGATGACGTCATTTTATCCTACGATACATAATTAGGTCTTTAGAAATATATATATTTCGTTTGTTACACTTGCACGCGATAACTACTTACCCAATCATCATGAAACTTTGGATAATTATTTTTGGAGATATTAGAACTAACAAAGGATACTTTTTATTGAATGCGAACGAAGCCGCAGGCGAAAGTTAGCATAAAATAAGTGTGGCAAGTAAACCTGACTCTATTCGACAATTTCTCAGGCGAGAAGTATTATGAATTGTGTACAATATTTCTCCGAGTTGCTGCGTCTATCACGAAACTATTCCATGTTACGTAAAAGATAAGCTACGGAAACAGCCGAACGCTGTCGGAAACACCCGAATCTGACCAATTCGTCTCCCGTTTGTTTGTGGTCGAGGTGAGCTTGGCAGGACGACTAGCTTGAAAAAAGTAAGCAATTTTATTTGTTCTCTCGTGTTGTTAAACAAATGTGTTACAAATTGAAACTTCATTGAGGAGATATTTAAATATTTAAGCTATTTATATTATTTTCTAGAGAAGTTGTGCAGAAATATTTTTTTATTCTTCAGAAATTATGATGGCGTTGAATTAAATATTTTTTGACATGCTACCTTAAAACTATTTATATTATTTTTATTTATTTATCTTTATTGTACACACTTAACAGATAGAAAAAAAAAAGAATTACAACATACAAATGTGACAATTGGCGGTCTTATCGCTCTCTATCCAAAGTAAACTAAAATAATAAACTAATCTAACTATACTAATAAAACGAAAGTAAAAATAAAAGTTTTTGATTAAATCTCAATTCCCAATGTCAGTGTATTTTGTGTCACAACAGTGAATAAAAAAATTAGCGACTATACAAAATATTAACATCTCCTTTATGTTTGACATTGTTAAGTTCTTTTAGGTTAGACATTCCGTATACCTGCTTTCTAACAATGAAGCAATTGACGAACATTTATCCTTAGTACAGTCATACTTAGATAAATTTATATGATATTTTTTGTTATTGTGTAGACCTCTTTTGAAGTTATTGGTACAGGAAATGGAAATGTACTATCAGTTCTAAAAGTAAGGTCATTTTTGCCACACATTGAAAGATGAAGGTCTTACCTACAATTAATATTTACCTCAAGTACTTGATACTTGGCAAAAGTTCAAAGTTACTAGAAAGAAAACTCTTTATAGTGCTAAACAAACATAATAATAGGAGATTTGTAAACATTTGTTAATATTGTGGTCTAAGAACAGTTACTGAAAAAATTGGTAAATTCGGATAAAAGGGTGTATTTCGACATCAGAAAAATAAATGGATAATGATACCTAACCCCTGATCACTTGCGATTTGCAAATGACATCGTCATCATGGCAGAAACGCTGCAGGACCTACAACAGATGCTGAACGGCCTGGCTGACTCTTCTGTGCGCATCGGCCTACGGATGAATTTGGACAAGACCAAGGTCATGTTCAATGAACATGTACTACCGGAACCGGTTGCGGTACATGGTGCCGTTCACGAAGTTGTTCAAAAATATGTATACCTCGGGCAGACTTTGCAGTTAGGTAGAAACAACTTTGAGGACGAGGTGAACAGAAAAGTCCAGCTAGGTTGGGCAGCGATTGGGAAACTTCGTCGGGTCTTCTCATCGTCGATCCCACAGTGCCTAAAGAGGAAAGTCTTCAATACGTGCGTCCTACCCGTAATGACATACGGAGCCGATACGTGGACACTTACGGTTTGACTGGTCCATAAGTTCAAAGTCGCTCAGCGTGCTATGGAGAGGGCTAAGCTAAGCGTTTCTCTAAGGGATCGCATCAGAAACGAGGTGATCCGACAAAGAACCAAGGTCATCGACATAGCCCACAGGATTAGCAAGCTGAAGTGGCAGTGGGCTGGCCACATTTGCCGAAGAACCGATAACCATTGGGGTAAACGAGTTCTTGAGTGGAGACCGCGTCTCGGCAAATGTAGGACGTCCACAGGCCAGGTGGAGCGATGATTTGCGCAGGACGGCTGGCAGGAGGTGGATGCGAGAAGCCATAGATCGGACTAAGTGGCGTGAAATTGGAGAGGCCTATGCCCAGCAGTGGACTGCGATAGGCTGATGATGATGATGATGAATCCCTATACTATAGCTAAAGCTTAGTGTCAAATGAGGTCCAACCTGAAGTTTAAAAAAACTTAAACCCCATCGTAAACTTACCGCTAGATATAAGAACGTACAATACGATAATATAAACGATATGGTAAACAATAGTTATTCCATTCTAAGTTACTGAAAGAAAATTCAGAAACTGTTTTAACATCAAATAAACAATAACACTCCTAATATTCTACTCAAACACAGAAACCATTCCAACTCAATACAAATCAAACCGACTTAGGATAAACCCGACTTTGAACGTACACAAATTCCATAAGTAATAATACGAGGTACATTTCTGTCGAATCGGTTCAGTAATTCCGTTTGGTTTGGGAATAAGTTGTATTCTAAGGTTATCGTTTTAGAAACGTCTTCCAACTGTAAAGGAATTTGATGTAAATTATGAAAATTAAGTACACTTGTAAGGTACACGGAAAATTTGTGCTTTAATACGAGCGATGAACGTCTTTAATTCCTTTTTTAGAAGTTGTATTCTGTATTTATGAACAACTTTGTTTAAGTTAAAGTTTTACTCACTGAATAAAGAAATGAAGTTAGACTGAATACTTTATTGATTTAAATTAACTCATAATATAATAGGTATTAGTGTGTATTATTTTATGGTAATAATGGAGCAAGTGTGAATACCCTGGATTATGGTCATGAGCAATTAGGAAGTCACAAGTGAATTGATGCATGTATTTGACATGGGAATACGCTCTTCTTTTGAAGGTTTGGATGTCGCTTGTGTCGACAGACTCCGCAAGAGATGATGCTAAATACAAGTTCTTCTACAAATTTTGTAGTTTAAGTGTCATTATTTTCATTTAACATGCATTATTTCATTTAAAAAAAACTGTATCAATTATTTAAGAGAATAATAAGCCGCATATTCAAACTTTCCATTGCTTCTTTATGATAATTTTGGGACTATAATATATTTAAATACTTATAGGTAGCTTATTATTATTACTACCACATTAGCTGCAGAACCGATAACCGCTAGGGGAATACGTGTTCTTGAATGGAGACTGCGTCTCCGCACAGGTAGTATAAGACGTCTGCAGGTCAGGTGGAGTAATGATTTATGCAAAATGGCTGGCGGAAATTTGATGCGAGAAGCTGAAGATCGAACACAGTGGAGCAATAAGAGAAGCCTATGTGTAGTAGTGAACTGCGATAGGTTGATGATGATGATTGTAGCTACAATGTAGACGCCATTGTTACAAAAAAAACAATAAATTAAGTGGCCTAACTCAAGGGCCTTAATATAAAATAATTTGTATGTAGAACTAAGTAGATACACCGACAGTCACCGTATCTTATCTCGCGGATTAATTAATAATCCAGATGTACAATATTTATTTATCAATGACGCAAAAACAGCTGTGATACAAAATAACTGTAAGATAGCGTTGGAACATTTGGTGGCAAACTGGTTTTCAACGAGACTGCGGGGGTTTACGGAAAATATTTGTGTTAAATAAAATTTTAAAGGAAGTTGTAATTTTAAATTAGAATACTCTATAGAGAAAGTTAAAAGATATTTGTCTTTGTAGGAGGTAAACCAATTTAGGCATATTCTCAAAATGAAGTTACCTTAAATAGATGTATTTTTGTCTAGACTGGTAGTCTGGAGGTTAGTGTACTTGACTGCTTGGCTGGTATCGTAGGTGCGATTCTTACCCAAGAAAAATAATGGTCTGATAAGTTTTTTTATGATATAGGTGGCAAACAAGCAAACGTATTGCCTGATGGTAAGTGATTTTCACCGTCCATGGACACCCACCTCACCAGAGGCATCATAAGTGCGTTGCAGGCTTTCTAATAAGGAGTATGCTCTTTTCTTGATCGCATTTCGGTCAGTAGCTGCGCACGACTTTTGTTTTAAAGAAATAATCGAAGATACATTCTTATCACTGAATATTTGGAATAATACTTGATTGTTTATTACTACAATATTAAATAATTTTAATGGCATGTAATGTTACTGCACCTATTTTCGCCTATCAAAGGATAATTTAAAAATTCTATGATGACTTTGTAATAAAAAAAAGTGAAATTGGGTTTTGTTCTATTTTAATTCCTCAAATATGTCAATTCAATTTGTATATTTTGCTAATTTTCGTGTATATTTCCATACATATAACAGGTTTGTTTGTTGCATGTAATCCGATCTCCAGTAATAATAATGACTCTCACACTTTACACATTACCTGGACGAAGCAGAGGCTATGGTATGATAACCAGGCTGCTGATAAATATATTTATATATTTCTGAACCATTACAACATATTTATCCCGAGTAGAAATCAAACCCGTCATTGACAGTCTCTGTATGTCTTTAATTATAGATACCCAAACAAAAGATAAACTAAATTCCTAAAGCTTAATTCCCAAAGTTAAATTGATGATGTTTCTTTGCCCGTATTCTTTTCATAAGGCCCTACGCATTTTGGAAACTGGAAGTTATGGATCGAAACGGGAAGGCAGTGAATTTTGGGTTTTTGCACCTAATTCACCTTGACAATAGAGTACATCTGGGATCTGTTTGTGTCGATCTCTGATTTTTTTCTGTAGCTTCAATTTAACGATCATAAACGACACTTAGTGTCTCAATTGAATAAATGATTTTGAATAAATATATAATATACTATAATTTTGGTCTGCGATAATTCGTCTGTAAAGAATTTTATACTTATTGATTTCTTGTGAACTTCAAGCATCAATTCACTCTAAATCGCAAAAAAACTTAAAGTCAATTAGTCATATGATCGCAATGCGGCGAAAACGCTAAATGTAAAACGATTATAGAGTTTCTTTGTCTTCGTAAGTAAAATGAGAGGGATCTTTTTTTTTTTTTTTTATATTTTTAAGCTGCCAAAATGACTCTGCCCTGCCTGATGGAAAGCATGAGCAGAATCCAAGAGTGGTGGTCACCATCCTCAATGCGAAAAAGAACAATGCAGTATGGTGACCCACACTATGGCGGCCTGGGGGGAAAGGGGATGGTGAGGGGGATAGGAGGCGTTGGATTGGGGTATGGGCCTCCGGTATCCTCACTCACTCGATGAAACACAGCGTAAGCGCTGTTTCACACCGGTTTTCTGTGAGGCCGTGGTATCACTCCGGTCGAGCCGGCCCATTCATGCCGAAGCGTGGCTCTCCCACGGCCATCTTACACTTTTTGTACTTTTATCTACGATCAACTTTCTCTCCTACGGCTTTACGTAAGATACCAGACTGGTTTTAATTTTTTTTAATACCAAACTATACTGAATTTACAAAATCTAATCATATTGACATAAAGCTGATGAGTTTGTTCGGTTGAACGCGCTAATCTCAGGCACTACTGGATCGATTTGAAAACTTCTTTTAGTGTTGGATAGTCCATTTATCGTGGAAGCCTTCACGCTATAACCATTACGACTTGAGTGTCATTGAAATATGTAGACTGGGCATCAATGCAGCAAAACTTGGGATTATTCCTTTTTGACAGAGATAGACGAATTTGTGCATGCTAGCTGTTAAATAAATACTTTATGTCAAAGTTTAATTTGTTATTTTTTTTACTATTTAGCAATCTTTTTACCGGCAGTAATCTAGACATTAGGTATCGAAACGGCATCATTCCGACTAAAATCACACTGTTGCGTCACAGATTAGTCGGGTTGGCGCTAACGGCCGATGTTCTACATCGTTCGTCCCTTTCTTTCTGCATAAAGAATAAGTAGCAATACTGTACAATCCATACTTGTATTATAAATGCGAAAGTAACTCTGTATATCTATCTGTCTCTTCTGCTTTCAAGGGCAAACTGTTGCACCGCTTTCCATGAAATTTGGCGTGGTCTTTGAGCCTTGAAGAAAGACATAAGCTACTCTTTGCTGCGATGACCGAAAAACACTCGGACTCAGCCACGCGCAAAGGCTTAGTACTCTTATATCTTATAGTAATTTCTTAAAAAAGGAAACCTCTTGATTAACTCCTTAGAATATTTAAGTTTTCGGACATCTGATATACAACGTCATCTAGCTTAAAATCAAGCAGAGCTTGTACTATGACATCAAGGATGACGGATAGAAAATTTTAATTTGTAAATGCATACATGTTATATATAGAAAACATTTAAACTCTGAATCAAATATTTACAGATCGTACAAACGTTTGAGAGCTCAGTTTAGCAGTCGTAGGCCACCACTGCGCCATTCGAGGCAGTTTTACTTTATGTAGAGAAAAAAAAATCAGATGGTAAAAGTCAATAACAGTATTTACATACAAGCGTCAAAAATTCCTTTGCAACATCGTCTACTGGTAGAGTTCCCAAAAGACTAGGCAATTAAAAATTATGATATTTTTTGACGCTTGCATGTAAAATAAATATTGTTATTGTTTCTTTTCTTTCAATCAATCAATCAACAACCCATAATGTCCCACTGCTGGGCTCGGGTCTCCTCTCAGGAGAGGGTTAAGGCCATACGTCCCCACGCTGGCCAAGTGCGGGTTGGGGACTGGCAAGACAACGTTGTGGCTACGTAATCTTACCGTTGGATGTTTTTAAGCCGCCCGAAGGCCTCCAACTAAGCTTCACGACTGTTATCCTATGATAACAACCGGGACCGACTGCTTAACGTGACCTCCGAATCACGGAGACGCTCATGGTAACATGCCACCAGCGGTCACCCATCCAGGTACTGACCGCGCAATCGTTGCTTGCCCTCGCTGATTGTTTCTAATCACCGAGTGCAACTGAGCTATGAGCGCCTCTTTTTCTTCTTTCTTTTCTTTATTATTTTTATATCCTAATTTAAATAAAGGTCTAAGTATTACTAATAAGAGTTTATCACACCTATATTATGCAAAGCTAGGTTTCCAAAGAATTTCACAACAAAAATAATCGTAAGAAATTGCAACACTTGACAATCTTTAGAAATACGTATATTTCTTATCATTCGTTAACATAGAGTGTTTGATTACGCAAATTAAAATGATTCATAACATTTATTTTTATTAACTGCCAACAGTAATGTTCGGACTCTTAGATTGATTTTACTTAAAATAAATGGTAGCGCTCCCTAACTAAATACTTTACAAATGATGAAAGCCAAAGTTTCTAATGCCTTTGTCGAAAGTAATCAATCAGTTTAACAAGCTATGTACCTACCGTATCTTTTTTTTGCGTTCTTTATCCCTTTTAGTTATCGTATCTTTCAACATTTTCAAGTCTTCCTACCAAATACATATCTTTAACAGCCTCTTAGCCCAGTTGCACTAGGTGGTTAGAAACAATCACCGAGGGTAAGTAACGACGGCGCGGTCAGTACCTGGATGGGTGACCGCTGATGGCATTAAGTTATAAGTTAAGCAGTTGGTCCCGGTTGTTATCATACGATAACAGTTGTGAAGCTTAGTTGGAGGCCTTTGGCCATGGTTAAAAACATCCAACGGTAAGATTACGTAGCCACAACGTAGTCTTGCCAGTCCCCAACCCGCATGATAAATGGCCTTAACCCCCTCTCCTGAGACAAGACCCGAGCCCAGCAGTGGGAACTTATAGGTTGTTGATTGATTGATCGATTGAACAGCCTTTTATAGTCTACTGTACTTCGTTTGCCAGACGCTTCGGTATGAGGTTTGTTTCCAGTTTTTCCTTCTCTTCGTGATTTTTTCCTATGTAGTTTGTTCCCTTAGTGAAATCTTAGGACACCCATGGGATGAATAGAGGTGGTAATACTCTATAGTCCAATTCCTTCTCACGGAGATATCTCGCAAATATATAGTCATGTCAGCTTTTAACCTCGGCCCCAGCCGTGTGTATGTCAATTATCGCGGTAGTAAGAGTAGATTACGTCCTTCCTCAGGAACCAAAGCATCTCAAAGCCAAATTTCATTGAAATCACCGGGGTGATTTAGCTTTGCAAGCATACTAGACAGATAGATTTATAATATTTGTATGGATATACAAAAGAAAACCAAAAACAATAATTAAAAGGATTTTTGGTAATCACTTACCATCACGCGATACGTTCGCTCGTTTGCCACTATATCAAAAAAAAAATATAGATTTTAAAAAAAGCCTCATACACACAGTCTGTCACATGAGCTCTGAGTGCTGAAATGTACATTATTATTGAAAAAAATCAACTTAGTTGTGAAGAGAAATAAATAGATAATTAATTAATACAAAGTGTGGCCTAAGCAAATATATAAAACAAAGGTTTAATGAGACAAATCGCATTTTAGTTGAAAGAAATCATAACGTCATCACCGTTACTTCTAGAAGAAAACCAGTCCAATAATAATTGATCTTCAATCAAGTTTTTCTCACCAAAAAAAGCTAAGGTCATGTCACCAGAATGATCGATCTCTAATTAGTACATTTTTTACTTTATGTGCTTGAAATTGTAATGAAGTACCATGGTTTTATTAATGACGTATAAATAGTGACTAATTGACCAATAAAATGTGTAATTATTGTAATAACGTAAGCAACACCGTTCTTGTCGGCAATTACTTTACCTGATTGAATATTACCATTTTGTTGTACGTTGGATTGCTTTTAAAAATAGAACTAAATGAAGTTGAAGTTCTACAAAGTAAAAGTTGTTAGAAACTAATCTAATGTTTGAGAATGACATCATCTTATGTGGCCAAAAGAAATTATATCTAGAAGAGAATATAGACGTTAGCGATTGTAGAAAGAAATTTGATGCCAAACGCTTATTGACTGACAAGTCTATAGAGACCTTAATTTGAAAAGACTTATGGGTTTTGTTGCCGAAGCCTCTGGTGACCTTACTTATTCTATAAAAATCAATAAAATAATTGAGATTAATTTAACAGATTGCCTAAAAGAGACATGTCTTTTATCTTACACTAAAGAGTACTTGAGTTAAGTACGTATTTTTCTAAAATATATTAAAATAATATTATGAAAAGGTAAAATTTGAGAGGATGTGGGGTTGTTAGGGTAATCTTTGGATCTATTGAACCAATAGAAATCCACATTATTTGTGAGTGTATTTCGAAAAATAAATTGACTTTTTCGTGGTTCTCAGATTCGCTTGAAAATGTTTTACGTCCAATGAAGTGGGCACGGTCCGCACGGATCAGCTGATTTGAACTAAAAATAAAATAAAACCCTTGTATTATAAATAAGTTTCTAGCACAAAAACCTACTTTAAAATCACTTTTAGGATCACCAGTAAGTACCCCTACACAAGTAAATGTTGATGCATTATCAACGTATTTTTACGAAAAAACACCAAAATTGTTATATATGAAGTTTTGATTTAACAGTAACACGCCACTATAATCTTCCGAGATTATAGTCTTGTTCGTTTCCGGCGATTCAGCAAATCAAATTCCAGTCGATCGAGCCGCGGGCACCTCACCTCTTAGCGAACCGTTTATAGACGCCGTAATTTGTTTTGGTTCGTGATTTAAGGACTTCTGATACAAATTGATATCTATTTATTAATATGTGAAGATAATTCTTTACACAGCTATTTAATGTGCATGTAATATTGTTGTTAGAATCTGTCGAAATACATATTTTAAAGGAAAAAGCTCAAAGACAGGAAAATTTTGAATGAATCGAGTGTACGACAAAATATTGACATACAAGACGTCTATATTTCTTTGCTATTCGGATCAAATTAAGCTGAAAACTGCTATGTAACTATGTACTTCGAGATATACAGAAGACAGCTATGTAGCTACGTCGAGTTTTGTAGAAAACAGCAATGTCGCTACTCCAAGCTTACCTAACTCGATCCAAATAACAAAGAGTCATAGACGTCTTGTATGTATTTATATATTTTCAACTGCTAGCGATAAAGGCACTTCAAATAATTGGTTATAAAATAATAATATATATATAAAACTGACAGGCGTCCATTGATAATTAAGAAAAGAGAGAATAAAACATTACAGTTCGTTTCTTTTAAGTAATTTATTTCCACTACCTACTACTAATATACGTTTTATCGTGATAATTATGCAATGCGACCTTAGAGTTATTTTAACCTCTTTAACCTTTTTACCTGAATTAAAGTGAATACCATCGCCTATGTACAACTTCCACTAGAGTCACATGTCTGCTTCCGGCCTGTTGTATGACGTTATCCTTTTTTTTATTGTATATGGGGCAAACGAGCTGATGTATCGCCTGTTGGTAAACGATTACCGTCGCCCGTGGACTCCCGTAACACCAGAGGTGTCACAAGTGCGTTGCCGGCCTTTGAGGGATGGGGACGGGGATAGGGGGAGGGATTGGGGAACGGGCCTCCGGCATCCTCACTCACACGATGAAACACAGCGCAAGCGCTGTTTCACACCGGTTTTCTGTGAGGCCGTGGTATGACTCCGGTCGAGCCGGCCCATTTATGCCGAAGCGTGGCTCTCCCACGCTACATCCTTTAGCCATTGGGGTTGGTAGCGATATTTCTTTCGCTCGCATGAATATTTCTTCATATTTTTAATTTCAATAACGACGAACTTTTATATTTTATTGGAATACCGACACTCAGATTTAATATGGCTATTGGTGAAAGATTTTTCAAAATTGGTTCAGTAGATCCAGAGAAAGTTTGCCTCTTTAGATGATAGATAGATGAGTTATTTAGTACTATTAGTTATTGTCTCGCATTAAGGTTTAATGTTAGACATCATAACTGCTGAGCGTAGGGTCGAGTTCGAAGTTTTTATCAAAGAGAGCTATGCTTGGGGACGGATGGGATAAGTCAAGCGGCGTCAAAGTAGAGCCTCAGTGAAAAAAGCGGCGCTGATCAAGTTGTTTCTTTATTTTTAATCGAGTTACTTCGTATACTACTTTATAGCAAGCACAGATAGACAGCTGACAGAATAGACACCTGTCCTCAAGATCGACATATTTGATTGTGAAATCAACCTTTAAAAAATAGTTACTTGACAAAAACAATATAAAGTCATTTCTTATCTCGTAAACCCTTCTTGTAATGGCAATTGTCTGAACATTCAAAAGTATATTTAAAACTTACTAGAGGACAAACTAAGCCTAAGCCACAAGATGTTACAATATCTTTTCAAAAGTATTTATTTCTTTATTTGCCAAAAGTAACACAAAAAGTTAGATAATAAAGACGTCTATTATTATTTAAAAGTTACTTTCGGTCAATTCACCAATATTTACAGATGCGTAATAATCTGTATCTTCAAACAACAAATGTTAAAGCTTCAAGGATAACTTGTAATACGTTACGCCTTTCGACCGAACAATTTGAATAGCTAATACAAATATGCATGAAGAGGTAGGCTGCCGACGAGACGATATCTGGGGCTTCCAAGAAAAAATGTGTGAGCATACACGCTATATCTCCTGTCTCGCTTCACCTAGATTTAGTTTAACAAATGACATGGTAAAGTAAAAGTGGATATGGAACACAAGAGCGGATACAAAACTTGATAGCCAAGTAACAGTTTTACCTTTTTAGCTTTAATTTTTAATGTTGTTTAATTTTAAACGATATGGAGAATTTAATACGTTTAAAAATATTTCTTTCTAAGTCTTTTTACTGAAATTTTGGTGGTCACTTTTCGGAAAAGAGAATTTAGGTTTACGACTGATTGACTAACTCGTACTTAATATAATATATTCCAAGATTTAAAATAAATTATCTCACTTGTACGATTTTATTAAAAATCTTAAAGCAAAGTTTGAATTCTTCTCTGTTATTAATTAAATGGTTTTTATTAAATTAATTTTAAATGTAAATGATGATGATGCTGATGATGATTTGATAATTCATCGCGTATATATAGCAAGATACGACTAATGGAGCTAATAACATAGGACAATATTACTGCTGCTACTATATAACAACCTGTCTGAACAGCTTCGTACAGTAGGCCAAAACCACCTTTCCAAGGAGAGACCAGCAAAAGACTGATAAAGCTGTTAATTCAATGATGATAAAGAGAGATCACCGTGGGAGAACCACACTTCGGCACAAAAGGGCCGGCTTGACCGGATACCACGGCCTCACAGAAAACCAGTGTGAAACCGCGCTTGCGCCGTGTTTCACTGAATGATTGAGGACACCGGAGGACCATACCCCAGCTCCTCCCCCTATATCTCTGGTGTTGCGGGTGTCCAGCGGCGGCAGTAATCCCTTACCATCCGGCGAAACGTCTGCTCGTTTGCCCCCAATTCTATAAAAAAAGTTTAGCATTCCTATTAAAATACAGATACATTAAATCGCAATAAGGCGGTGGTTCGTTCATTTAATTTACATATTTTCCCTGGTATAGGGTTGTCAGAATCTTATATAGGGAAGGGTGTGAGACAACAAATTACGTTAATGCTAACTTTAGAGTAGCGAGCTTATATGTGTAACCGAAGAAAACGGTTATAATGAAGCGGGCCCAAAGTATGCCCGTTTGCAAACTTAGTCATATATAAAATTATCTGACCCATTACGTTCCTATTGCTCGTAGCGGAATACTTTTCCCTCGTTTTGTAATATTCTTCATTGGTGCTCCACTCCTATTAGCGTAATGATATATAGCCTATAGCCTTCCTCGATAAATGGGCTATTTGACACTAAAAGCATTTCTCAAATGAGACCAATAGTTCCTGATATTGCGCTAATCTTCCTTCAATCTTTAATTCAAGGAAACAAACAAGCTCTTCAGTTTTAAATATTAGTATAAGATATGAATAGTAATACAACTAGTTTTTAAATTGCGTGGGTTGTGGGTTTGATATCCATCTATGGCAACTATTTATTTGTGTTATTTGCTGATTGATGTTTTGAATTAGAGTACTTACAATTTTATTTGAATCGCCTTCTTGTAAGATTGTGGCCATTTAATTAAATACGTGGAAAGCTAAGTTAGTTTTTTGAAACCAAAAATGGTACCTATATATTTCTAAATACATACATCTTATAGATAAATGAGACTGAGATACAACAAATGGCCCTGTCCATTACAGAAATATTTGTCCTAGGTGCGAAATCGAACCCACAACTTCTGTTTTAGCACTCAGGATCAGTAGCCACTAGACAAGATTCGTTTAACATAATCACAATTATGTTATTCATAAGGCCCAGAAACTTCTAACGTGATTCTACGAGATCTACAAAACAAAAAAAAACAAAACTAATATAAAGTTGTATTGCAATGGGAAAAACTCAATCAAATTATAGTTGTTAACAAATAAACTTTATAGATATAATTTTTCATACACAAAATGAATTTGTTAGATAGATTCGCCCGAAAATATTAAATGAAACTTACTAAGCGGTCGACTTTGAGGACGTTCTTTTCTAATGAGGGGCTCATAGCCTAGTTGCATTTGGTGATTAGAAACAATCATCGAGGGTAAGCAACGACGGCGCGGTCAATACCTGGATGGGTGACCTCTGGTGGCATGTTCCCATGAGCTGCTATGTGATTCGGAGGTCACGCTAAGCAGTCGGTCCCGGTCGTTATCATAGGATAACAATCGTGAAGCTTAGTTGGAGGCCTTTGGGCGGCTTAAAAACATCCAACGGCATGATTACGTAGCCACAACGTAGTCTTGCCAGTCTCCAACCCGCACTTGGCCAGCGTAGGGACGTGTGGCCTTAACCCCCTCCTGAATGGACATTG